>BGPT01001070.1:82492-99992 GCA_003297045.1 Symbiodinium sp. clade C Y103
ACAGTACCTACAGTACATACAGTACCTACAGTACCTACAGTACATACAGTACATACAGTACATACAGTACATACAGTACCTACAGTACCTACAGTACGTACAGTACATACAGTACTACAGTACATACAGTACCTACAGTACCTACAGTACATACAGTACATACAGTACATACAGTACATACAGTACCTACAGTACCTACAGTACCTACAGTACATACAGTACATACAGTACAGACAGTACATACAGTACATACAGTACCTACAGTACCTACAGTACATACAGTACCTACAGTACATACAGTACATACAGTACATACAGTACCTACAGCACCTACAGCACATACAGTACATACAGTACATACAGTACATACAGTACCTACAGTACATACAGTACCTACAGTACATACAGTACCTACAGTACATACAGTACCTACAGTACATACAGTACATACAGTACATACAGTACATACAGTACATACAGTACATACAGTACATACAGTACATACAGTACCTACAGTACCTACAGTACATACAGTACGTACAGTACATACAGTACCTACAGTACATACAGTACCTACAGTACCTACAGTACATACAGTACATACAGTACATACAGTACATACACTACATACAGTACATACACTACATACAGTACATACAGTACATACAGTACCCACAGTACATACAGTACATACAGTACCTACAGTACCTACAGTACATACAGTACCTACAGTACATACAGTACCTACAGTACCTACAGTACATACAGTNGTACATACAGTACATACAGTACATACAGTACATACAGTACATACAGTACATACAGTACATACAGTACCTACAGTACCTACAGTACATACAGTACATACAGTACATACAGTACATACAGTACCTACAGCACCTACAGTACCTACAGTACCTACAGTACATACAGTACATACAGTACCTACAGTACCTACAGTACATACAGTACCTACAGTACCTACAGTACTTACAGTACATACAGTACCTACAGTACCTACAGTACATACAGTACCTACAGTACCTACAGTACCTACAGTACCTACAGTACATACAGTACATACAGTACATACAGTACCTACAGTACATACAGTACATACAGTACCTACAGTACCTACAGTACCTACAGTACCTACAGTACCTACAGTACATACAGTACCTACAGTACATACAGTACATACAGTACATACAGTACCTACAGTACATACAGTACATACAGTACCTACAGTACATACAGTACATACAGTACATACAGTACCTACAGTACCTACAGTACATACAGTACATACAGTACATACAGTACCTACAGTACCTACAGTACATACAGTACATACAGTACATACAGTACCTACGGTACCTACAGTACCTACAGTACATACAGTACATACAGTACATACAGTACATACAGTACATACAGTACATACAGTCCATACAGTACATACAGTACATACAGTACATACAGTACAAACAGTACCTACAGTACATACAGTACATACAGTACCTACAGTACATACAGTACAAACAGTACATACAGTACATACAGTACATACAGTACCTACAGTACATACAGTACCTACAGTACAATACAGTACCTACAGTACATACAGTACATACAGTACATACAGTACCTACAGTACATACAGTACATACAGTACCTACAGTACATACAGTACATACAGTACATACAGTACATACAGTACATACAGTACCTACAGTACATACAGTACATACAGTACATACAGTACATACAGTACATACAGTACCTACAGTACATACAGTACATACAGTACATATAGTACATACAGTACCTACAGTACCTACAGTACATACAGGACATACAGTACATACAGTACCTACAGTACCAACAGTACATACAGTACATACAGTACATACAGTACCTACAGTACATACAGTACCTACAGTACATACAGTACATACAGTACAACAGTACAAACAGTACCTACAGTACATACAGTACATACAGTACATACAGTACCTACAGTACATACAGTACATACAGTACATACAGTACATACAGTACATACAGTACATACAGTACCTACAGTACATACAGTACATACAGTACATACAGTACATACAGTACATACAGTACCTACAGTACATACAGTACATACTGTACCTACAGTACCTACAGTACATACAGTACATACTGTACCTACAGTACATACAGTACATACTGTACCTACAGTACCTACAGTACATAGAGTACATACTGTCCCTACAGTACCTACAGTACATACAGTACATACAGTACATACAGTACATACAGTACATACAGTACATACAGTACCTACAGTACATACAGTACATACAGTACATACAGTACATACAGTACATACAGTACCTACAGTACATACAGTACATACAGTACATACAGTACCTACGGTACATACAGTACCTACAGTACATACAGTACCTACAGTACATACAGTACATACAGTACATACAGTACCTACAGTACCTACAGTACATACAGTACATACAGTACCTACAGTACCTACAGTACATACGGTACATACGGTACATACGGTACATCCTGTACATACTGTACATACTACTGTACATACCGTAGATCCAGTACATAGCGTACATACGGTACATCCTGTACATACTGTACATACCGTACATACTGTACGTACATACAGTACGTACAGTACATCCTGTACGTACTGTACATACTGTACATAGCGTACATCCAGTACATAGCGTACATACGGTACATCCTGTACATACTGTACATACCGTACATACGGTACATCCTGTACATACTGTACATACGGTACATACGGTACATAAGGATCATACAGTACATGCCGTACATACAGTACATAAAGTACTTACAGTACGTACATACAGTACGTACATACTGTACGTACATACAGTACGTACATACAGTACATACATACAGTACACATACAGTACACATACAGTACATACAGTACATACACACAGTACGTACATACATACCTACATACCTACATACCTACATACCTGCATACCTACCTACCTAGCTACTTACATACATTCATACATACATGCAGTACATACATTCAGTACATACATACAGTACCTTCGTACCTACATACCTACATACATACCTACATGCATACATGCATACACGCATACATGCATACATGCATACACACATAAATGAATAAATAGATATATAGATACATAAAGAAATAGGTAAATAGATAAAATCAATACATATATACATTTATACATACATACGTACGTACGTACGTACATACATACATACCTACATATCTACATACCTACATACCTACATACCTACATACCTACATGCCTACATGCCTACATGCCTACATGCCTACATGCCTACATGCCTACATGCCTACATGCCTACATGCCTACATGCGTTCATGCCTTCATGCCTTCATGCCTTCATGCCTTCATGCCTTCATGCCTTCATGCCTTCATGCATACATGCATACATGCATACATGCATACATGCATACATGCATACATACACGCATCATGAAAAATAAGTAATGAAAAAGAAAGAAAGAAATACATACTTACATACAGTATGCCTAATTCATCCAGATGTCCTGTGGTTTCCTTTGGATGGAGAACATTGGAAAGACTGTTTGTGGATGCTCATGCGAAGAGGATGGTGAGACTTGCTTTTGGTCATGAGCTGCTAAAGACAGTGATATGTCAGGAGAGTGACAGGAAATGGTTGAGTAATTCCATTTTGGCAGGCTTAAGAGTCAGGCCGAATCAATAGGTTGACTGGGCTTGACACTGTTGGTGTGTCTTCCTCTTTCTAGTCTTTTTTATATGCCCCCTGAAAATATTCACTTTTTTTCCGGTGACAGGCTGCATAACGACCCACATTGATTATCGCAGCGGCTTCAGGTCCATCATATTGAAAAGGACGATGGGAAAAACAAGATTTGACCTTTTCGGTCCTTCTTGTTCCTCTTGTTTCGATTCTCCTTTCCTTTTCCCTTTCCTTTTTCTATTCTCCTCTGATTCCTCCTTCATGTACTGTTTATGTGTTTTATCCCATTTTTTTCCGCTTCCTTATACTTGTCATGTCTTCGCTGTAAAGCAAGTATGTAATCACTCTGCCAAGCTGGCCGGGCGGCAGAACCAGATTGGTTCTAGCGCAGGTTTCAACGACATTGATGCCTCGTAGCTGTTCAACTCTTTTTCATAATTTTCCTTTTCTTGTTTACTTCTTTTCTTGTTCCCTCTCCTTTCTCAATCACCACGGTGTACCAAGCATCCTCCCTACACGCCATGTTCTTGTGAGCTGTGCTAGCCGCAACCTAGGGACAACCGATGAAACCATGTCACATACTTGTTGATTGAAGTGGCATTTGCTTTCGTCCTTTGATTGATTGTTGACCCTATCATTCACAGCTTCATTTGCGCATTTCGAATTTGGAATTAAAGACCGATATACCTTTTGGGCCAACGCCCTGAGACCCCACTTAGCATATCTCTGGGCTGATGTTTGGACAGATATTTGGCAGGTTTGTACCGGCTTTGGCCTTGTTGTGCTCAATGCCTTTGCTCTTGCTGCCAAGCCAGGCGCCTACGCTATGACAAGCTCTGACATGCATAGCAATCTGGTCTGATAACCTGTCGTACTACTCGTGATACATTGGCAAAAATTTTGGAAACAACGCGATGAGTTGTTTCTTTCGGTCATCTCTGCAATCGCTGGGATTCTCAGTACATAAATATTCTTGCTGAAAGCGCACTCATGCTTTGCGCTAAGTCCGCAATGTAAGTTTTTTGCAAGCTTGAAACATGTCCTGACCGTTGGCAAGGCGAAAAAATGTCTACCTCCAGCTGCCTTCAGCTGCGGATTGCGCTCCATTGTTTGGATCGGGTTTAGTAGAAAGATTTTGTCAGACGTGTAACATCGTGTAACCAGGAGTCATGAAATCATTGCACGAAGTGTCGGGCTCATCACTGGGGCAAACACATGATGGTTGACATGAAGATTAGTCACAAACAGATCAGGCCAAGCCTGTAGCAGACACCCAGGCAAATTCGTCCCCATTCTGGATTGAAGACCAAGTAATTGCCCTGCCAAGAACTGATCGTTCCTGGTTTTATGTTCTTCCTTGCTAATTGCTGAGTTGAATAGTTTATTTGTGTTAAATTGCACGACAGCGCTAGTAGAAGCGCAAAAGAGATGGACTGAAACGGGAATGTGAAGGATTAAGTGCAAGACTAGTCAATCCGGATGTGCTTCAAAACGTTTATTCCACAGACAAGGATAATTCCCGACTTTGGCGCCCGCAGCTACCTCTCTCTCTACCTCTCTGTTTCTTTTCCGCAGGTACTTATTGTTCTACGGTTCGCGCTCGAACCACATCATGCAGGAGAGGTTTCACTTGATGCGCATTGCTCTACAGGGCAAGGCATTTCACTGTTTTCTTCAGAGTTTTCTATTGAAAGGCCAGCACAAATTTGATGAGCTCTGAACGGAGCCATGCCTTGACCAAGCAGAAATGTGGCAAGGACTGCATCATAAACCTTACTGTGGTGCTTGCAGCAGCAGGCGAATTGTGCTGCAAGTCGCTTGTGTGATGGTTCACGCTACTTCAATGTTTCTTCATTGCGAGTTCCCAGCCATTGCTGCTCCCTTTGATCTCCTTCGATTAGTGAACAACTGTCGCCAAAACTCTAGTATTTAAAGTCAAAAATGTAGCCAGCATGTATAATCGCTAGTTCTCACTCATTTACCATGATTTACCATGAGTTACCTATATGCATGGTCTGTATTTTGCAAAGTTGAAGCGAGCCCAAGACTTCCTATATGATAGTCAGACGATTTTGGATTTGTAATGATTTGTATGTTTCAGATCAGCTCCGCAGTCGTTCAAGCGCTTCAAATGTCTTCTCTGGATTGGAGCAGGCCCCAGTTTCGAGAAGAGCTTGGCAGCTGCAGTGCACTGGTACTTGGTGCGCCTTGCATTACCTTGCCACGTTTGAATCCTCCGGAAGCGTGTGAAGTTGACACAGGGTGGAGGAAATGCTCAGTTTGCGTTCCGCCGGTTTTGCTTGGGTGTGGCGCTCCTCAGGACTGCGGCAATTGCTGTCATTGATATTCACGCCATTGACGTCGAGTCAGGTGGTCCTGTACTTCATCTCCGCCATGCATAAGTTGCAGCTCAGCTGAAGCCTTTGTCTGAACAGGGCAGGAGGTGATGGCCGATTGTTCCCCAGGCAGTTTCGTTATGTTACTGTCCTTGGTCTTTCGATGTCTTTCGTTCTTCTACAGCCTCAGATATCGTTTCAAGGTTGTTTCACGTGTCGCAAGCTTGTCGCCCCGCTTGACAGAGCGACAGCAAAATATCTATCGGCACAGCATATGATACTAGATGGGGTCATTCAATTCAAGCTTTCTAGAGCATTTGCCCAATAATGGTGCTGCAGCATGCAGCATCAGAGCAGCAGAAATATAGCCAGCGAGTCGTGGTCACCGGCATAGTCCAGGAACCTTGGCACCACAAGAATGGCAACTCTACATGTGTTTTTTGTGTTGGTTTTTTACATAGATTCTATAGATTCCTATTCAAGAAGGGTGGGCAGTACATTCAGCATCTCTCAAGGGTGCCCTTGGATGCCCTTGGCTGGTTGCATTGATCTGAGAATTGAATGAAAGCTTAAGCAGCTTGTGCCGAGGAACTCGGACTGGTTCGACACCCGCGCGCAACCCTCAGAGTGCTGTGGCTCGCGCCACGTGGCCCAGCTTGGGCCCAGCATTGCCCAGTGGCCCAGTGGCCCAGCATGCTTTGAACATTTTGAACATTTTGAACGTTCAGCATCGTTCGCCCCTTTTGTTCTGCCACAGCGACAGCGAAGACGTTTCAATTTCTGTTTGTTCTGAACCGATTGCTTTTTCCATTAGCATAGTAGACATTGTATAGCCGAGCAGAGCATTGGTCACATACATCAACTCCGGGCAGCTGCTCCGGTGTATGCTCATATTCAGAAAGTTGTTTTATACTTCAACGTTTGGCCTTTAGCAAATTGTGAATAGCTCTGGAAGCGTTTTTGCCCTTGAACCCACGGCGCTCAACAGCTAGCAACATGAACTCAGTCTATACCAGCCTCAAAAGCAGCTTCTTGCAAAAGGCTGCAGGTTTTTTGTGAAGTTCTCATGGACAAAATGATTGTACTTTCTTGGGCCGCTTTTGGATTGCCTCTTGGAAAGTGCAGATGTTTCTGTCTTTTACCCATTCGCAGTTCGAATCCTTTGCTGATAATGTGTCTGGGGAAGGTTATTGGCGCCCCCGTCTGCAGGTGTCTTGCGCCTCAAGCGTAACTGGCACTTTGTTGGCCCAGTGCCCTGAAAACCACCACAGGTCTGAGGGCCGCGTGACAAGTCTTTTGATTCACTTTTGATCTCTTGCTGTGACAAGACTCATCAGACCTAACTGAATTCAGGTATGTGCCCACGACGGTGCCAGCAGGTCGTCGCCACAGAACTAGTACGGCTATTGTAGTGTCGAAGAATGCGGAATTTGTTCAAACCCCGTGCAGTCACACTCACTCGCATGGTAGAATCAAGACAGCCTAAAGAATCTCAAGATGCAAAGTGTGGCAGCATATTTTGCTGCCAACTTTGTGTGCAGACAATGAACATCCTGCACTTTTTGTCCCCGATACCAAGTCATTTTCATTCCCCGCACTGCCCCACACCTCAAACCAAAGGAAAGCCAGGGACGGCTAGGGACACACTCAAAAACCGTGCCAGGGAGCTCGCTGAGCCGATTGCTCTTGGAGTCTGCGCCGTATGCTGCTGTTGCTTTTGAGGCGCGCTCCGCTGCCAGCACAGCTCAGCATAGTATTGTAGGTACTTACGTATACTTACTATCTATGCACATCCATTCCATGCTGCATGTATGTGGTCCATCATTCTCTAGATGGATACATGGGCAAAACATTGCAACTCATTGTGTGTGAGCCGGCTAAAGAAGTATTTTGAAATCATGAACATTGCAGTCGCAGTGCAGTCCTCCTATGTACATTATACTGCTACTGTTCTTCCACGAGGGTTTTGGCCCATCGTTATTGAGTGAACGAGGTTTTCTTGCCGAGCCTTTTGGCTTTGGCGCCTCCCGGCAGATCAACATTTTGGCAAGGTCGGGAGCGACCAGGGTTGCTGGACTCAACAGATGGTTTGACATTTCAAGCCCTTCAACCGTTGTTCAACCTTTTGCAGCAGTGTAAGGTTTGTGGGATCTGCAAGTTGTCAGGCACTCTCAGCTTCAGCTACTCTGGCGCTTTCTGTATTGGAGATGCTGTTTGAAATGTTTGTGGTGCGTGTTGCGCTTGAATTGGGGCCAACCATTACCTCTTCAACCCAGGCATTGACGTCCACTTTCAACATCTGTCAAAAGGTGTGTTTCTGGATGCTTCTGCGCTTTTGAAGGCGCATGCATTCGCTTAGCAGTTGTCTTGGGAGCCCCTGGCCTGTTTGGGTGCAGGCATCCTGTTCTTGTGGTTGAATTTGATCGGTGGACTGTGGCTTTCCCGGTGTCAGCGCAGGTCGATCCAATCAATTCTTGTTGTATGCTTCTATATGTTCTACGTCTAGTATGAATGGGCTCAAAAAGGAGCAAAATGGTACACAGACATTCAAGGCAAGGCAGGCAACGAAGTTAGGTGAACTGTAGGGCCAAGGATGCCAAGTGTGCAGTTCATGTCGTACCACGCATGCTGCGCAAATACTTGCTGTGTTTTTTTCGAGGCTTTTTTGCCTTCACCAATCCTCTTGATTCCTCCTGGCATCACAGTCTTCAGGGTTTGTGCTTTCTTGTAAGGTCTAGGCAATCACATTGTGTCTGAAGCAGGGTCCAAACCGATAGCCGCTGCTAGCTGAATCCTGGAAGCAGGCTCGATCTTCCATTTGACCCTCGCATTGCCAGAGCCTCAACAGACTGCCAGAGCATTGAATGTCACGTTGGCAAACTGCTCTTGGTGAAGATTCTATTGCGTGTTGTAGATTCGTAGTAGCAACTTGACATGCTCATGGAAGACAAGTTGAAAGGCTTTACTGATTACAGCACTCAGCGTTTCAAAAATAAAAGATATTCGCACCGACCACCTGGATAGAAGAAAAACGGCATACGGTACTTGAGCTCAGGGCTCGACATGAAGGGCTTTTCACATATGAAATTTTATCTAAGCAGGCGGTGCGAGACTTATATGTACCCCCCATATCTTTAAGCTATTGAAAGATATCATGTATTTTCTTCTACTACTGTGAGGAAGGCTGGCCTAGAATGGGACATGTTTTTCGATCTATGTCACGTCTATCTAGGCGCAGCGTATGCGTATCTATTTTGGCAATCTATGATGATCTATGATGATCTATGATTATCTTTGTGGATGTGGAGCTTGGGTCGATCTGGAAGCTCTCATCATCTTGACTGTGTCAGACCGTGTCATGTTGAGCTCTAGGCCTTTGCCTCCTGCCTCTTTCTATCCTTTCAGTGCAAGTTGCCTGGCCCTCTACCCGTGGTGCTGGCGCATTTCCAAGAGGTCTGCTTGAAGATGCTTAAAGCAAAACCGGATCAGTTGGCTTCAAGAGTCCGTCGGCTATCCATGCAAACAGTTTTTATCTTCGTTTCTGTTTTCAATATGTTCCCATCAATCCTTTGCGGTTTCTGGGTCTTGTTGGGCTTCATTGGCCCAAATCCTAGCCTACTGGTGTGGCCATGCAAAGTTGCTCAAAATGTGGAGATTGCTGGGGAGGTTTGGAGCAGAAAAGCAGAATGATGTATTTTATCAAGCCAAGAAAGCAGATGCAAGACCCGCACACAGGATTAGAAAAGAACATAATAGATAAAACATGTAAAAAAAACGTAAGAGACCATCACCGCCTCAGTGCTTCCCCATACTGATGCTGTGTGTGCTAGGTAGCCAACCGTCAAGATACAAAGAACCTTTCAAAGCCTTCCCCTGAAGCATGGCGGTGTCAATCCAGCAGATCAAACAAGCCGACATGAGCCAAAAGAAACCAAAAGAAACAAACAATTGAAATTCTTCCGCCAGGCTCTTGATGCCAGGAGCTTGGAGTTGCACTTTGGATACAGCGCCAAACTGAAGTGGGATATAGTGAGATGGTGATCAGGAGTAGATTAGCATTGAAATCACCTAAAGACTTAAAGAACAAAAGTAGCATTGAAAGAATTTGCAGAATCAAAGCACACCTCATGACACTGCAGAACCAATTGCCATTTGTCATTTTTTACGGATGCAATTTTGCCAAGAGTAGGAGAGAGACCCCAATATCTGATTGTAATTCCAAGGCCAGATGCATGTGAGAAGCTAGCGCAGCTGAGAGAATTCGGATGGGGAAAACTCGTTGGGTCCAGGGCCTCAGGATGGCGTCGATCATCATGGATCTACAATATTCTCTCCCGGCGAAGTAGAAAGGTGAACTTTCGCAGCACACATAAACATCTATCTACAGTATATCATTCTATCCAGCCACTTTGCAGCTTTCCTTCACATTCCTGACGGATCGTCAGCGCATCAAGCTTTTCTGGCTGGGCCAACGCTCTTTCAAGCAAGAGCTTTCGCAGCATCTTGCACTTACAGTGCTGAATGGTGAGTGTGCAGGTCATGAATGTCCACATGCACAGAATGAATAAGCCGTGAAAGTGGACATTCATGACCTGCACACGGTGGCTGGAATGAATAATGTCTTTAAACAATGACCTATAGCCAATGGTGATTCCTGCACTTTAGTGGCGCCTTGTGGCAGCAAGAGTTTTTCCAATCACGTCTTGCTTTTTGTCCATCAGTCCGCTTGTTAGGTATTTTTCCCATTTGCTCTACACTGATTCTACACATCTATGCCATCATACTTATAGTCCCTTATATACCATTCTGCTTGCGAGGGTCAATCAGATGTTGTATCCCGAGTTTGCAGCGTGAGATTGATCTGTATATGGACCCCTTTCTAGAACAGCTGCATGGTTTCGAATATGTATATAATTCATATATGTCAGATTTGTTCGATGTGAACACCCATTGGTCCAAAGCGGCCAATGCAGGAGAGCAGCAGCATTGCATGCCCCTGATAAGAACTTTCATGGCCGTTGCCTATTTGTAGAATGCAAAGAAGTCGGCACTCTTTGGCCAAGGCTATCACTGCCTGGTCTAATGTTGTCAATCTGCGCTGCGGCAAATCTGTCAGGCGCGAGCATTGTCCAACAACCTGACCATGCACGGCCATCTCTGCATCATTCTTGAGCTCCCAAAAACACAAGTGCTACAGCATAGGCAGAAGGTCAGAAGGAGTGACGTATGAGCAAGCCGGCCAGTGCAACAGATGTAGCGCCGAGGAAGCGGGTGCGACATGCGTGCTGAGTGAGCTGTGAACTTCAAGCGGGGATAAATTTATGTTACTCTCCGACTATCTCCGACTTCTTGTTTGCCTGGACATGCTTGGGGTTTCTTGGTCAGGTGCTTGGTCTTCCTGGCTGAAAGGCGGCCCACAGGATGTCCCATTTGAGTATCCGTCTCTTGGATCTGTTGGATGGATGAGCCTGCGTCAGCACAGAGGTAGGCCATGTGCGTGCCGATTTGGGAAAGGTTTGTCATGGTATTTCGCTTTCCTTCGAGACCTTGCAGAAAAGGAATGAGATAATATAAGAAAGACCTTTGTTTGTCAAGAAGCATCAATCTGTTCACCGACCAAAAGATCTAAACGGAGCTTGGGTTCAAGGTGAAAGCTTTTCTTTTGGCGGCCCAAAATTCGCTTTCGAATTGTCGAATAAGGCCTTACGACTTGTACAATGCTGGCATTTGCTGGTGTTTGGGTGTCTCTTAGCTGGATTGAGTTATATTCAACTGAAAGCCAGCTATCCCAAGAAAACGCGCCAGTCGTACGTAGACATGCGCCACTCAGCATGCCCTCCATGGTGGCACAGCGAATTGAAGCGCTTTTTGTCCCAGGCTGGCGATGTTTTGAGGCTTATTCATCTTTCGCGTAGCATCAAGAGGGCATCAAGTTGACATCATGAGCAGAGCGCATCTTGTAGCATTTCATCAAGCACGGTGCAACTCAGCATGAACGTTATTACGCCCCCCGCACCCCCACCCGCCTACCACCGCGTGAGTGCCATGTAGCAGGCATGGGAGGAAAGTGACATTGGACGGTTTGGCCAAGCAGGACTGTTTTCCCACAAGCGCGCGTTTATATACAACTGCGCCGCGCGCGCCAAAGCAAAGCGCAGACTTGCCAGTGTGACCTTTGCAAGTAGATGCTGGCTGTTGGAAGATATTGGAAAGAAATGGAAAGAAGCTCTTCGCACAGACAGACACTGATCATCTCACGACCCCCTAGGTCACTACCTTCCTCTCGCTGCTGGCTTTGCTCGGCAAGGGCTCAAATGAGGCGGGAGCAACCGTGGCTTTCCAAGAATTTTTCCAGCCTACTTTCCTACCTTCACCTTACACATTACAGGATGCTCAAGATCTGTGAGGATTGGCCACGCGATGCCCACGCTTTTGCGTTTCAGCATTAGCAGGTCCCGTCTAAGCAAACACATTCCATTCTGCTGTCACGCCAAACTTGTTCGCGACGCAGGACGGTCGCCCGGTCAGTGCAGCTGCTTCGTCGCAAAGAAAGTTTTCGGATTCTGATACCAAAACATGAACCATTGACTTGGCGTTTGATTTCCTGTCATGTTGCTTTTCTTTCCATTTACAATATAAATATGGGCGTATCTCAAAATAGAGGGTGCCTGAAACTTTTAAATTTAGGCTGAATTTCTCAGGTTTCGGGCACCCCTCGTTTTGATACATCCCCATATATATAATATATTTTACAGCTATCATTGCCCACTGCAATATTGCTGAATCACATGAACTGCCGAAAAACTTGAGAGCTGTCAACAAGCGAGCCCCGCAAAAAGATGCACAAGGCAAATAGTTAGAGGTGCATTAAGATGCCAAGAAAAAAAACAATCTAACTTTCGCTCAAAATTGCCCAGCACGTTTTATTTTTGGGTTTTCCGTTGAAAGGTCTTGCTTGGCCCAGTGTCGTTTTCATTCGGGTCAAAGTGCGCACGTCTTTTCTCAAGTCCAAGAAGCGGGTATCAGGCTGCATGATTTCCATTGGAGAACTTCTGCTTTTTTTTCTCTCTGGCTAATAGGTTTGTTGTCACGTGTGGGACTGGTGTCTGTGTCAGACAGCGACTTCATTCGACATGCGCCCGCATAGCAAAATCTGAGCTTTTCATACGCCCAGGCTGCAGCAATAGCAGTTGTCGCAACACTGCTGCTGGGTCTTGGTCCCTATCTAGGCAGCACGCCAGCTGGACTCATAAGCATTGGATGAAACGGACGATGAAGTCTATGTTTTTGTTGAACTGCACTTTAATAATATAACATGCAGTTGCAGCCGTGCCAAATCAACTGAACACTGCGCTTGCTTTTTCTTACTGTTCCTTCACTTGAAGCGTGTAAGATTCCTTGGTGTCAGGCACACGGACATATCCGGCCTTTGCAATGTTCTCCAACCTGCGGGTTGAGGGCTCGCGGCCAAATCATTTGTTGCTAGGCGCCGAGGGATGCGATATGTAAAGTTGGATTGAGCCGTCCAAGCCCATCAAGCTCACAAACCATTCATGTTGCATGCTCACTGGGTGACGGCAGCGGGCTATGCCTTCTGACATATCCCCACTGAGAATCATAAATGGATATATATGTATATATATATATATAAGAGGTCCCTCGCCGTGCGGACCCTTTCCTTTGCGCGGATTGTCTTTTCCGCCGAAGTTTGGTGAAACGAGATAAGCGTATATAACTATCTTGTCCTGGTTTCCCCCTCTGTTTTTAGTGGAACCAGTTGAACATGTGGCTGCGGCAGGCGGTGGCCTTGATCTGTTGGGCTTGCAGAGCGATGCAGTGGAGGTTTTGGAGACGAACTCGAGCGACTTGCAGAGTTTCCAGGCGAGGAGGGAGACGGATGTTATTTCTCCATGGCGTACCAACAGGGCCCATCAGGATCCATGAGGTTTGTTAGCAACGTGAGTGCTTTGATGAAGTTTGCCGGGCATACCAAAGAATTTCACCATGCAATTGCACCTCAACTCAAGGGTAGTTTGTTGCCACGAACGCCTTGGAAGAAAGAGGAACAAAGGCAGCGCCAAGAAGGAGCGGGTTTGGGTTTGGAAATCAATGACGACAAATGATGCCCCTTGTGCTTTGATCCGCCAGCCAGCCTTTGAAGGTAGATCTTTCTCAGTTGTTCACTTCCCAGACGCAGAGCTATTTTGCGGCTGCTGGCTTGGAGAAGGCAAGAGCATATAAGACTTCCAAAAGAAAACTTCGATGCACACACCAATAGCAGCCAATACCCGCCCTTCCTATCCGCTGATGTGTTTTTGATTTAGAAATAGTTACGTATACTATCTGATAACATGTTCTTCCCCGCGAAGCGAATGAGACACTCTGTGGAACGAGCTTTCGCTGTATGAAATTTGCTTCTTCAGGCAGCAAGTTTTGAAAGCCAATGTTGCATGGCTTGAAAAACGCAGCCCAACCCAGCGTTCTGTTTTTTGTTTTGCTCGCGTTCAGAACTTTTCTTCGTTTGTGATTCAGTCCGGCTTTGTCCCAGAGGCGCTGTGGATATGCCCACCGAAATGGCCACACTCCGTGGAGTTCCAGGCAGTGCAACAACCAATTCAACATGCTTTGGAGAACAGCGCCACCCATAAAGCCTGCAGGCTAGACTTGTTTTGTGTTGCAATGTGGATGGATTCCGGCCTCGTGCTGGACTAAATGATTTCTGTGTAGTGGTTTTGAGTTCTGCAGTCGCGATTCAGACTTTCACAAGACAACCAGCTGTTTGCTCGCTCTCTCAAAACTTTCCTTGCGTCAAGTTTTATCAACAGGTGGCTCTGCGCAAGTTTTGGACAAGTTCTTACTAAATATAATCTTATCCTTATTCTTAGGTTCCTTTGTGTTGTCCTTGTCCACGCTGGCTCTGCATTGTGGCAAGGCATTTAGTGCACCTGCTTTGGGGCTGTGGCAACGGTTCAACCACCACGAAAATGGAACCGAGAAGCAGTGGTATGCGCGTGTGCGACGAGGACCGAGAAGCAAATCTCTGTGGGAAGGGTTGCCTCTTGCCTTACTACTGGGTGCCACAGATGACATTGCTAATAGGCCACACATGTTTGGTGAGCTTTCCGTGGCCACATTGAAGTTCTTTGGATTCAGCTCTAGTCCAAAACATTTCGACTCTCAAACCCCGTGTTGAAACATCACGGGCTGGATGCATCTACAGTTAGGTCAGATAGCTACATTATCTACATGTTTTAATCATTACTTACCCTATCTTCTTGTCAGTTCTGGCCCCGCAGTGGCTGCAGAGCGGCATCCTAGAGATGCAGGAGGAGTAGAGACAATCGTTCGAAGCATAGATGACTTCAAAGGTCGATGCGACAGAGGAGTACCAGGGTGGTCACTTGGCAAGATGCTTTGAATATTTTTCAAGTGTTCAAGCGTTTGTATAGTATTCTCTTGTTTTGTTTGGAAATGCTTGCAAAGTGAGGCTTTGTAAGCTCCTGGGACCTTTCCGATCATTCAACGATGAGCACAGCCCGTGCAGACACTAAACAATGATATACTAAAAAAAAGGCCTTGCAGAATGCATTCGTTCGCTTTGTTTGCAAAACCACGTGCTGTCGCGTACTTAAACTGGAAGTTCTTGGTTTAAGTACCTTCCTACTGGTGGTTTAGTGCTGATGGATTTCTGTTATTTCCTGGTTTTATTCCTTCTCTCTTGAAATCCAAGTCGTTGAATAGGGTCGCCGCGACGCTCTTACACATGACCGGTGCCTTCATACTTTGCAGCAGATTTACAATTGCTTTGGATTTGAGGTATGTTTATGTCCTTGTGAACACAAGTTGGTTGG
Source organism: Symbiodinium sp. clade C Y103 (assembly GCA_003297045.1). Taxonomy (NCBI): domain Eukaryota; class Dinophyceae; order Suessiales; family Symbiodiniaceae; genus Cladocopium; species Cladocopium sp. clade C. The sequence goes on from BGPT01001070.1 coordinate 98,469, forward strand.
GCTTAGGAGGTTACGGCCTTTGGAATACGATGAGATATTTGGAGATTGGTAATCTTAATGCCTCTTTGCATATGAATTGATTATATAGGATTTTGAGTAAGGTTTCCCGTCAATATTTATAGAAAGATACTTTTATGAAACAGTGGTTGATCCTAGATGAACGTACTTGCCGAGTGTTGGAATTTTGATTGAAGTTGATAGTGCTTTTATTTCTTCGTGATAAATATATTTAGATAGATATTTTAAGATATACATATATATATATATATAAAGACAAAAATTGACTTAAATATTTTTTAAACTAATATTTTATTGACTATAATAGTAAAAATTGATAGATGTAATAAATATTAAATAAAATCTAGTTTTGGATTCTAGATTATCATTTGAATGAAGTAGTTTGCGGTCGTATAGAGATTCGGTGAGCAATGGATATCTACCTCCTTATATATTTCTTAATATATACTAAAGTGATGTATGTGTTTGTTTTTTAGATATGTAGCTTTACATCCCTAGATTTCCAAACATGAAGGCCCAAATCGCCCTTGTATTTAAGTGATAAGAAAATGGTAATATAGATAAGATAGGAGAAAATGGTTTTGATTGATTAGAAATTTTGTCTTATGAAATATTATGAAATATTTGAAGAAATATGGTTAGAATTTTTACTTTATTTTGGCATTTTCTGTTTGGAGTTGGATTATTTGATATATGAATATCTATATATATATATATATTATTGTTTATATTTATTTGAAAGTAGTAGAATTAAATACCGAAGATTGAAGTATCATTTTTGGTTCGGAATGGCGTAAATGAAGAAAATATTAAATGAAGGTAAAGAGAAATAAAAATAGAGATAAAGGTGAAGAAAAGAAGAAGAATAAGAGAAAAGAAGAGAGGAGAAGAAAGAAGATAGTTAATTAGAAAAGAAAATATTTAAAAGATATAGTTCCAATATGTTTTTTGTTTTAGTAATATTTAGATATATATATATAGAAAATAGTTATTTATTCGATTGAAACAAATATGGAATTATTAAGATTTGTAAAGGTTTGGTTCGTTTTGTCTTTTGTATTTTGACTGCTTGTGCTTGCAAAATGTAGGGATGAGAATATGCTAGGAATTGCAAGTGTTCGGTTGGCTATCTTGCATTTATTTTTGGTCTTGCTAGAGTCCTAGCACCAAAGGCATTGGCAGCCCTGTGAGCTTACCGCGCACTGGGACTTAGGCGGGACCAATCGAGACGGAACTCGCAGTTGGTCGCTGGGTAAGAAGCCGTATGATCCGTGGAGACTTGTACAGACCTCTTCCCCACAGCGCCTTCGCTGAGGTCGAGAGCGCCCTTCGTGGCCGTCTGTGCTCGTTGAAGCGGTGAAGCGCATAAGTCCTAGTTCGAGTGGCCTTTTTCTGTCTTTGCAGGTAGTCCGCCACCACTCTCTGCAGCCCGGCTTTTGTATTCTCATCCCTGCTTGTTGCTTGCTTGCTTGTTTCTGGAGGCGTGCTGATAAATAACCTGGTAGT
>BGPT01001070.1:107982-126656 GCA_003297045.1 Symbiodinium sp. clade C Y103
AAAAATCGTGCTCTAGATCGTGCTCTTTGGTGTTTTCCTCCGTGCAAAAATCGTGCTCTAGTTTGTGAGAACTGTTACAGACCATGGGCTAGACACAACATATATTTATTAACCAAAGAAAATAGAAGGTAATTTTAGGATTTTACTTAGAATGGAGTCCCAAACCCACAAGGAGGATAAGTAGGATTGCTGGGGTGGGCAAACAAGCAACCCAAGTGTGCAGCAAAAGGAGGCCCCCCTCAAAAAATGAAGATAAAGAGGCTCCTTATACACGGCTACCGGTACATACCCTAAACTTATAACCCTAAATTGAGGGCCCCCGGGGCCTAAATTGCAGATCCGAGGGTTTAGGTTTTATAAAAATTCTTTAGGCTTGGGGGACAAAAAAAAAGCCGTTGGCAATAATTTTCTCGTTTTTGGCCAAATTTCGGCTTTGGAGCAAAATGCCCTTAGAAACGCCTAAAACCCAAATTCTTGCAAATCTGCTAGATGGCTGGAAATGGCTGGAGATGGCTGGGGATGGCTGGAACTGGCTGGAATTGGCTGGAGATGGTTGGAGATGGCTAGGGATGGGGTTGGCTGGGGATGGCTGGAGCTGGCTGGAGATGGTTGGAGACGGCTTGAAAATTTGAATTATTGAAAGATTTGAATTATTGAAAATTTTCAAGTATTAGAAGATTTTAATTAGTGAAAATTTTAATTATTGAAAGGTTTGAATTATTGGGCGATTTGAATTTTTGAAAGGTTTTAACTATTGAAAGATTTGAATTATTGAAATCTTTCCGTTATTAAAATATTTGAATTACTGCAAGGATCGATTTTTTTTAAGCTTTGAATTATCGAAAGATTTGAACTATTGAAAGGTTTGAGAAATTTAAGGCCTTTAATTATTGAATGGTTTTAATTCTTGAAATCTTTGAAATATTGAAAGGTTTGAATTATTGAAAGGTTCTAATTATTGAAAATTTTGTATAATTCAATGTTGTTGTGGCTATTGTTGTTCTTGTTGTGGTTGGTGTGGTTGTTGTAGTTAGTGTTGTTGTTGTTGTTGTTGTTGTTGTTGTTGTTGTTGTTGTTCTTGTTGTTGTGGTTGTGGTTGGTTTTGTTCTTGTGATTGTTGTTGTTGTTGTTGCTGTTGTTGTTGTTGTTGTGGTGGTTGTTGTGGTTGTTGTGGTGGTTGTTGTTGTTGTTGGTGTTGCGTTTGTTATTCTGATATATATAGATATATTTACCTGCTCAAAAAATATACATAACAGTATTTTATAAATATATGCATATATTTTTCAAAAAAGCCATCATGTGGACCATTGTGGACATTACCATGAGAACCTTTCGGAGAATTATCATGGCAGATGTTATGAGAATATCATGAGGGTCATCATGTGAAAATCATCATGAGAGCCATCATATCATGAGAGTCACTATGAAGCCATCATGAAAATATCATGGTATTCATCATGGGAGCCAGCACGAAAGTCATTTGAAAGTGCATTTACAAGATTCCCGAAATGTAATCACTTGAAAGCATACGTACTGCTTCAGCAATCTAATCACACCAAAATATGAAAACACCATATTTCAGCAATATAACCACTTTGAAAGCATGCGCTTACAGTGTTTGGACAGAAACATCACCTGAAAGCATGCACTTGCAGTGCTTCAGCAATCTAATCACTTGAAAGCATGCACTTATAGTACTTCTGCAATTTCATCATTTGAAAATATGCATTTAAAATGCTTCAGCACTCCAAGCATGGGCTTTCAGTGCTTCAGCCATATAATCATTTGAAGGCATGCGCTTACCATGCTTTTTTCTGTGTAATGAGTTGAAAGCATGCGCTTACAGTGCTTCTGCAGTGGAATCACTTGAAAGCATGCACTTACCAGAGCCAGAGCTGTCTAATGACTGAAAAGCATGCAGATATAATACTTCAGCAGAAATATCTTTTGAGGCATGCAAATACAATTTTTCAGCAATGCAATGACTTCATAGCATATATTTACAGTGCTTGCCCAATGCGGGATCACTTAAAAACATGCATTTACAATGCTTCAATAGTGTCGCTATTTGAAAGAATGCATTTGCAATGCTTCTGCAGTGTAATGTTTTGAAAGCATGCACCTGCAGTGTTTCAGCAGTATTTTCGCTTGAAACCGTGCACTTACAATATTTTGAGCAATTTAATCACTTAAAAGCATGCACTTGCAGTGCTTCAGCAATCTAATCATTTGAAAGCATGCAATTTCAGGGCTTTGGCAATATAATCAATTGAAAGCATGCACTTGCAGTGCTTGAGCAATATAATTACTTGAAAGCATGTATTGACAAATAATATTTGAAAAATATGCATTAGCAGAACTTGTACAGGATAATAAATTGAAAGCAGGCATTTACAATGTCAGAGCAGTGTAATGACTGGAAAGCATGCACTTTTTGTGCTTCTGCTTTTTCAGCATGAAAACATATATTGACAGGGCTTCAGCAGTATAATCATTTGAAAACATGCATTTAGAGTGCTCCTGCAATGTAACCATTTGAAAATATGCACTTACCATACTTTTTTCTGGGTAATGGGTTGAAAGCATGCACTTACAGTGCTTCTGCAATGTAATCACTTGACAGTATGCACTTACCAGAGTCAAAGCTGAATAATAATTGAAAAGCATGCACATACAATATTTCAGCAGGGATATCGCTTGAGGAATGCATTGACAGGTATCCAGCAGTGTAATGGCTTCATAAATTGCACTTACAGTGCTTGAGCAGTGTGGTCACTTAAAAAAATGCACTTACAGTGCTTCGGCAATGTCATTATTTGAAAAGATATATTTGCAGTGCTTCTGCTGTGTAATCACTTGAAAGCATGCACTTGCAGTGCTTCTGCAATGTAATCAGTTGAAAGCATGCACTTACAATACTTGAGCAGTGTAATCACTTGAAAGCATGCACTTACAATGCTTGAGCAGTGTAATCACTGGAAAGCATGGGCTTTTGGGTTTAGGGTTTTTTAGTGTTTAGGGTTTATGGTCAAGACACGCACAGTGCGAGATTTACTTTCGTCGATTCAATCCACTCGCCCTTTGGTCCCATGTTATACTTGCCTTCTTTCCACAAGTTCCTTCTTTCCAAAGCGCTCCTCCCTTCAATATCTTCGGCTGCTTCCCCCCTGCAGCCCCTCCACTTTCTTCGCCCCTCCACCCTATCGACCTTCTTTTTCAATGTTGTTTGGTTTCGCCTTGGGTCAGCTTTGGGTTTATGCTTTTCTTTAGTGGGTTTATGGTCTAGGGCTCTGGGTATATGGTGGGTTTATGGTCTCTGAAGTGCCTCCGGGCAGGATTTGACCCAAAGCCATAAACCCTGTGTACCGTTTAGTACAGAAATCGCTCGGTTTCTTGAAGCTTCATTTTTCCAGATTTTCGGATTTCTTTGGGTTTATGGTTTGCCTTTTGCGGGTTTATGGTCTAAAGCTCTGGATTTATGCTTTTCTTTTGTGGGTTTATGGTCTAAAGCTCTGGGTTTGTGCTTTTTCTTTGGGCTTATGCTTTTTCTTTGTGGGTTTAGGTCTGAAGTTCTGGGTTTATGCTTTTCTTTTGTGGGTTTATGGTTTCACCTTGGGTTTATGGTGGGTTTATGGTCTCTGAAATGCCCCCGGACAGGGTTTGACCCAAAACTTGGCAACGCTCTGGGCCTCAATTTTGGCAATTTTGGGCTTCAATCTGGGGAGGGCCCTGGGCCTCAATTTTGGCCATTTTGGGCTTGAATCTGGGCAGGATTTTGGCAATTTTGGGCTTGAAGCTGGGCAAAGCCCTGGGCCTCAATTTTGGCAATTTTGGGCTTGAATCTGGGCATGGCTCTGGGCCTTAATTTTGGCAATTTTGGGCCTTAATCTGGGCAAGGCTCTGGGCCTCAATTTTTGCCATTTTGGGTCTAAGCCTGGGCAAGGCTCTGGGCATTAATTTTGGCAATTTTGAGCCTGAATCTGGGCACGGGTCTAACCCCTTAATCCTGGTGATGATGATGATAAAGAAGATGAAGATGAAGATGAAGATGATGATGATGATGATGATGATGATGATGATGATGACGATGATGATGACGATGATGATGGTGATGATGATGGTGATGATGATGATGATGATGATGATGAGGAGGAGGAGGAGGAGGAGGCGGAGGCGCAACAGCAGCATCCCAAAAACAGGCAAGACGCAAAAACAGGCAAGACCCAAAAACAGGCATTACTAATTGTACTTCTTTTTATAGGCTAGGCCGCCTTCGGGGGCCTGGCCTATTAAAAAAAAACGCTACTTGACTTGCTTTCAAGGCTGCGGTGCTCAAGGTTAGGTGGCTTAAGGTGCCTTGGCTACTTGCTTTCTTCCTCTGTGGTTGCCAGGCTGTGCTAAGGCTTAGAATTATGGAAATCCTTGAGTTATTGAAGACGTCTTGGCCAAGTCAAAGCTAAGGTTACTAATAACTTTGGCTTTTTCAAGGTATTGAATTATTGAAAAATTGAACGAATTCAAGGTGATAGAATAGACGAATACAAAAAAAATAAAAGAAATCAAACAAGAACAAGGAAGAAGAGCAAAACCAAGGAGAACAGAGAAAATAAATAGAGTATCAAAAACTCAAGACCTTCAATAATTATTCAAATTACTTCAATTATTGAAACTAGCGAATTATGCAACAGCTGCTGCCTGCTTCAATCGTTCGTCCTGGCCGCTGTTGGCTGGAGATGGCTGAGGATGGCTGGGGGTGCTGGAAATGGCTGGAAATGGCTGGAAATGGCTGGAAATGGCTGGAAATGGCTGGAGATGGCTGGAGCTGGCTGGAGATGGCTGGAAATGGCTGGAGATGGCTGGAGATGGCTGGAGGTGGCTGGGGATGGCTGGAGATGTGGGTATGGCTGGAACTGACTGGCTGGAGGTGGCTGGGGATGGCTGGAGCTGGCTGGAGGTGGCTGGAGCTGGCTGGGCTGGCTGGGGCTGTCTGGAGGTGGCTGGAGATGGCTGGAGCTGGCTGGAGATGGCTGGAGACGGCTTGAAAAATTTGAATTCTTGAAAGATTTGAATTATTGAGCATTTTCAATTATTAGAAGATTTCAATGATTGAAAGATTTGAATTATTGAAAGGTTTGAATTATCTAAGGTTATATTTTTGAAGGGTTTCAATTATTGAAATCTTTTAATTACTGAAAGATTTGAATTATTGAACGGTTTTAATTTTTGACGATTTTGAATAATTCAACGTTGTTGTGGCCATTGTTGATTTTTGTTGTGGTTGGTGTTGTTGTTGCGGTTAGTGTTGTTGTTGTTGTTGTTGTTGTTGTTGTTGTTGTTGTTGTTGTTGTGGTTGTTGTGGTTGTTGTGGTTGTGGCTGGTTTTGTTCTTGTGATTGTTGTTGTTATGGTTGTTGCTGTTGTAGTTGTTGCTGTTGTAGTTGTTGTGGTTGTTGTTGTGTTTGTTGTTCTGATGTATATAGATATTTATTTATACGTTTAAAAAATATACATAAAAAATACATATTTTATCTATAGTCAAATATTTGTTCAAAAAAGCCATCATATGGGCCATCATGGAAGTTACCATGGAACCTCAATATCAAAATTATTTTGAGAGTTATCATGACAGGTATCACGAGAACATCATGAGGGTCATCAAATGAAAATCATCATGAGAGCCATCATGTCATGAGAACCACTATGCTGCCATCATGGAAGTATCATGATATTCATCATGGGAGCCAGCATGAAAGCCATTTGAAAGTGCATCTACAAGATTCCCGAAATTTAATCATTTGAAAACATGCACACTGCTTCAGTAATGGAATCACAACAAAGTATGAAGATACCATACTTCAGCAATGTAACCACTTTGAAAGCATGCGCTTTTAGTGTTTGGGCAGAATAACCACTTGAAAATATGCACTTGCAGTGCTTCAGCAGTGTAATCACTTGAAAGCATGCACTTACAATGCTTCTGCACTCTAATCATTTGAAAATATGTGTTTGGAATGCTTCAGCAATTCAAGCATGGACTTTCAATCCTTCTGCAATGTAATCGCTTGAAAACATGCACTTGCCAGAGTCAGAATTGAGTAATAACTGAAAAGCATGCGCATATAATGCTTCAGCAGAGATATCACTTCAGGAATATACTGACAGTTATCCAGCAGTGCAATGACTTCATAGCATGCACTTACAGTGCTTGAGCAGTGTGATCACTTGAAAGCATGCGCTTACAATGCTTCAGTAGTGTCATGATTTGAAAAAATGCATTTGCAGTGCTTCTGCAGTGTAATCATTTGAAAGCATGTGCTTGCAGTGCTTCATCAATGTCTTCATTTGAAAGCATGCGCTTACACTACTTGAGTAGTGTTATCACTTCAAAGCATGCATTTACAGTGCTTGAGCAGTGTAATCGCTTAAAAGAATGCATTTTTAGTGCTTGAGCAGTATAATCACCGGAAAGCATGCACTTACAATACTTCAGCAGAGGCATCACTTGAGGCATGCACTTTCAGTTTATTCTGCGGCGAAATGGCTTCATAGATTGCACTTAGAGTGCTTGAGCAATATGAGCACTTAAAAGCATGCACGGACAGTGCTTCGGTATATAGTGTCATCATTTGAAAGAATGCATTTGCAGTGCTTCTGCAGTGTAATCATTTGAAAGCATGCATTTGCAGTGCGTCTGCAATGTAATCATTTGAAAACATGCACTTACAATACTTGAGCAGTGCAATCACTTGAAAGCATGCACTTACAATGCTTGAGCAGTGTAATCACTGGAAAGCATGGGCTTTAGGGTTTATATTTTTAAGGTTTAGGGTTTAGGGCAAGACACGCACAGTGCGAGATTTACTTTCATCGGTTCGATCTACCCGCCCTTTGGCCCCATGTTATACTTGCCTTCTTTCCACAAGTTCCTTCTTTCCAAAGCACTCCTCCCTTCAATATCTTCTGCTACTTCCCCCTGCAGCCCCTCCACTTTCTTCGCCCCTCCATCCTACGGACCTTCTTCATCAAGGTTGTTTGGCTTCGCCTTGGGTCAGCTTTGGGTTTATGCTTTTCTTTAGTGGATTTATGGTCTCGGGCTCTGGGTATATGGTGGGCTTATGGTCTCTGAAGTGCCTCCGGACAGGATTTGACCCAAAGCCATAAACCCTGTGTACCGTTTAGTAGGGAAATGGCTCCGTTTCTGAAGCTTCACTTTTTCCAGATGTTCGGATTGCTCTGGGTTTATGATTTGATGATGATGATAAAGAAGATGAAGGTGAGGATAGTAATCATGATGTTACTGATGATACAATTCAATAATTCAACGCACAACAGCAGGACCCAAAAACAGCCAAGACCCAAAAACAGGCAAGACCCCAAAACAGGCAAGACCCCAAAACAGGCATGACTGATTTAAACCATGTTTTAGAGGGCAGGCCCCCGAAGGGGGCCTGGCCTTCAAAAAAAGCGCTACTTGACTTGCTTTCAAGGTTGTGGTGCTCTAAGGTTAGGTGGCTTAAGGTACCTTGGCTATTTGCTTTCTTCCTCTGTGGTTGCTAGGCTGTACTAAGACTTGGAATTATTGAATAGCTTGAATTATTGAAATCCTTTGATTATTGAAACCTTTGAATTTTTGAAAGGTTGGAATTATTAGACAATTTGAATTATTGAACAATTTGAATTATTATTTGAAGTATTGAAAGGCTTGAATTATTAAAGCTCTGAAAAACCCAAACCCTAAAAACCCTACAAACCGTAAACCCCAAAAACCCTAAACCCTAAAACCTTAAACCCTCCCCAATTAAATCCCACATATAAACTCAATACATTACAACATGTCTTAAAAGACATCTAAGACATATTCAAATCATACTGAAACAATATCAACAATATGATGTCACGAAGATACGTTTTTCACATATGTATCCTGTCTCATAATCTTGCGGCATGATTCCCTGCGTTATACCGTTCCATTTCGTTGTACAGGACGCGGTTGCAAACCGAGGCCCGCGGCGCGAAAGCTGTTCCAGGCAGGGGCGTCTTTCAAAAATACGTCGACGGCTACACCGACAGTGCCGCCAAAAGCGAAAAATAGACAAGACCCCAAAACAGGCATGACTAATTTTATTCAGGTGGCTTCAGGGTGCCTTGGCTACTTGCTTTCTTCCTCTGTGGTTGCTAGGCTGTGCTAGGCCTTGGAGTTGTTGAATGGCTTCAAGCATTGAAATCCTGTAATTTTTCACAGCTTTGAATTATTGAAAGCGTCCAATTATTAAAACCTTTCAATTTTTAAAAGCTTTCAATTATTGAAATCTTTCAAGTATTGACACCTTTGGATTATTCAAACGGTTCAATTATTAAAACCTGGGAATTATTAAAAGCTTACATGTGAACAAACCTTTGCATTCTTCCACCTCTTCAAAGCCCAGCCCAGAAACCCTGCAACCCTAAAACCTGCAGCCCTAAAACCTGAAACCACAAACCCTACAAACTGCAAACCCTAAACCTCTGCTACTCCCCTGTAGTGCCTCTGGTATTCACAGTAGTGCGGCTGGTGCTCCTGAAAGCTTTGAATTATTGAAACCTTTGAATTATTGAATCGCTTTAATTATTGAAATATTTTAGTTATTTAGAGATTGGAATTATGGAAAATGTCCAAATATTAAAAGGCTTCAATTATTCAAACCTTTGCGTTGTTCCCACTCTTCAAAACCCAGCCCCGAAACCTGCAACCCTAAACCCCAATCTGTAAGTAGAAAAAGATGCGCTATGTTGCAATACAAGGATGAGAAATTATTGGAATTTTTACAAGTATGATAAAGGCTAGCATCTCATGCCGGAAAGCATTCCTAAGGTTTGGATTATTGAATGAGGGTGAATTATTGAAAGGTTTGAATCATTGAAAGGTTTGAATGATTGAAAGGTTTGAATTATTGCAATGTTTGAATTATTGAAAGGTTTGAATTTTTGAAAGGTTTGAATTATTGAAAGATTTGAATTATTGAAAGGTTTTGAATTTTTGAAACGTTTGAATTTTTGAAACGTTTGAATTTTTGAAAGGTTTGAATTATTGAAAAGTTTGAATTTTTGAAAGGTTTGATTTTTGAAAGGTTTGACTTATTGAAAGGTTGGAATTATTGAAAGGTTTGAATTATTGAAAGGTTTGAATTTTTGAAAGGTTTTGAATTTTTGAAACGTTTGAATTTTTGAAACGTTTGAATTTTTGAAAGGTTCGAATTTTTGAAAGGTTTGAACTACTGAAAGATTTGAATTTTTGAAAGGTTTGAATTTTTGAAAGGTTTGACTTATTGAAAGGTTGGAATTATTGAAAGGTTTGAATTATTGAAAGGTTTGAATTTTTGAAAGGTTTGACTTATTGAAAGGTTGGAATTATTGAAAGGTTTGAATTATTGAAAGGTTTGAATTATTGAAAGATTTGAATTATTGAAAGGTTTCGAATTATTCAAAGGTTTGAATGATTTAAAGGCGTGAACTATTGAAAGGTTTGAAATATTGAAAAGTTTGAGCTTTTAAAAGGTTTGGATTTTTGACAGGTTTGAACTATTTTATTTTGAATTATTGAAAGGTTTGAATTATTGAAAGGTTTCAACTTTTGAAGGTTTGGATTTTTGGGGGGGGTTGAATTTTTGAGAGGTTTGAATTCCTGACGGGTTTGAATTATTTCATTTTTGAATTGTTGAAAGGTTTGAATTGTTGAGGGGTTTGAATTTTTGAAAGGTTTGAATTTTTGAGGGGTTTGAATTTTTGAGAGGTTTGAATTAAATTGAGACGTTTGAATTTTTTGAAGGGTTTGAATTTTTGAAAGGTTTGAATTTTTGAAAGGTTTGAATTTTTGATGGGTTTGAATTTATGAGAGGCTTGAATTATTGAAAGTTTGGAATTATTTTAAAGGTTTGAATTATTTAAAGGTTTGAATTATTCAAAGGTTTGAATTATTTAAAGGCGTGAACTATTGAAAGGTTTGAATTATTGAAAGGTTTGAACTTTCGAAAGGTTTGAATTACTGAGAGGTTTGAATTTTTGAAAGGTTTGAAGCTTTGTGAGGTTTGAATTATTGAGTGGTTTGAATTTTTGAAAGGCTTGAAGTATTGAAACGTTTGTAACAGGCTTTGGTTTGTGTTTGATTGGTTCAAGTTGCTTGAAGTATTGTAGGGTCTCAGTGACATGTATTGTGCTGAAGCAGGAGCAGAAAGTGTCAGAACTTGTACAAGTGTGATTAGGAAAAGCATGTACTATGTTGCAGTACAAGGATGAGAAAGCGTTGCAACTTTTGCAAATATAATCAGGGCTGGTATGTGATGCTGGGAAGCATTCCAAAGGTTTGAAGTATTGGAAGGTTCCAACTATTGAAAGGTTTGGATTATTTGAAAGGTTTGAATTATTGAAAGGTTTGAATTATTGAAGGATTTGAATGATTCAAAGGTTTGAGCGATTCAAGAAATTTGAATGGTTCAAAGGTTTGTAGGAGGCTTTGACTTGTGTTTGACTGGTTTAAGTTGCTTGAAGTATTGAGGGGTCTCAGTGACATGTACTGTGCTGAAGCAGGAGCAGAAAGTGTCAGAACTTATATCAGTGTTATTAGGAGAAAAATGTACTATGTTGGAGTACCAGGATGAGAAATTGGTATGATCAAGGCTAGTATAGAGTGCTGGGAAGCATTCCAAAGGTTTTAATCATTGAAAGGTTTGAATTCTTGAAAGGCTCGAGTTCTTGAAAGATTCGAACGATTGAAAGGTTTGGATTCTTGTAAGCCTAATCCCAAGCCCTTAACCCATGATGATGATAAAGAAGATGAAGATGGTGATAATAAAGACGATGATAATGATGATGATGATGATGAAGATGATGAGAATGATAATGATGAAGATATGATAGCGATCAAAGTAATGATAATGATGATATAGTGAAGCACAACAGCAGCAGCAGCCAATGATTGAAAAGCCAGAAACAGGCATGTCCCCCAGAAAGCCGAAAACAGGCATGTCCGCATTTACTTGTTTTTCCCCGAACAGGTTTGCCTGTATGGGGTTCTTACTCCTTTCAAAGGGTTGCATGCCTGGGCCGCATGATTTTGCCTCTGTCTCCGGGCTTGCGTCCCACTCTGGGTGCTCTGGGCTCTCCCACTTGTCTCCGATACTTGTCTTTGACTCCGGTTGCTCTCGGCCGCATGAGTTTACACTTGTCTCCCATCTGTCTCCCCCACTCTGGGTGCTCTGGGCCGCATGAGTTTACACTTGTCTCCCACGTTTGTTTCCCATTCTGGGTGCTCTGGGCCGCCTGAGTTTACACTTGTCTCCCCCTTGTCTCCCACACTTGCCTCCCACTCTCGGTGCTCTGGGCCGCATGAGTTTACACTTGTCTCCCACTTGTCTCCCGCGCTTGTCTCCATCTCTGGGTGCTCTGGGCCGCATCCGCATGTGTTTAGACTTGGCTCCCACTTGTCTTCCACTATAGGTGCTCTTTGTCACCCGCACTTGTCTCCCGCTCTGGGTGCTCTGGGATGCATGAATTTACGGTTGTTTCCCACTTGCCTCCCACACTTGTCCCACTCTGGGTGCTCTGGTTGTCAATCACACTTGTCTCCCGCTCTGGATGCTCTGGGCCGCATCAGTTTACACTTGTCTCCCACTTGTCTCCCCCACTTGTCTCCCACTCTGGGTGCTCTGGGCCGCATGAGTTTACACTTGTCTCCCACTTGTCTCCCACACTTGTCTCCCACTCTTGTCTCCCACTCTGGCTGCTCTGGGCCGCATAAGTTTCCATCTGTCTCCCACCACTTGTCTCCCGTCTCCCATACTTGTCTCCCACTCTGGGTGCTCTGGGCCGCATGAGTTTACACTTGCCTCCCACGTGTCTCCGAGGCTTTTTTCCCACTCTGGGTACCCCGCGCCCCATGAGTTTACACTTGTCCTTGGCTTGTCTCCCACACTTGGCTCCCACTCTGGGTGGTCTGGGCCGCATGGGTTCACTCTTGTCTCCTTCTTCTTTCCCACTTGTCTCCCACTCTGGGTGCTTTGGGCGGCATGTGTTTACCCTTGTCTTCCGCTTGTCTCCCACACTTGTCTCCCACTCTTTGTGCCTGGGCCGCATGAGTTTACTCTTGTCTCCCATATGTGTCCCACACTTGTCTCCCACTCTGGGTGGTTGGGAAGCATGAGTTCTCTCTTGTCTCCTTCTTGTCTCCCACTTGTCTCCCTTATTTGTCTCCCACTCTGGGTGCTGTGGGCCGCATGAGTTTTCACTTGTCGCCCACACTTGTTTCCCACTCTGGACACTTTGGTCCGCATGAGTTTACACTTGTCTGCCACTTGTCTCCAACACTTGTCTCCCGTATTCTTGTACCACTTGTCCCCTACACTTGTCCCCCACTCTGGGTGCTCTGGGCCGCATGAGTTTACACTTATGTCACTTGTCTCCCACTCTGGATGCTCTGGGCCGCATGAGGTTACACTTGTCTCCCACTTGTTTTCCGGACTTGTCTCCCACTCTGGATGCTCTCGGCCGCATGAGTTTACACTTGTCTCCCATTTGTCTCCCACTCTGGGTGCTCTGGGCCGCATAAGTTTACACTTGTCTCCCGCGCTTGTCTTCCACTCTGGAAGCTTTGGGCCGCATGAGTTTACTCTTGCCCCCCTTGTCTCTCACACTTGTGCCGCACACTTGTCTCCCACTCTGGGTGCTCTGGGCCGCATGAGTTTACTCTTGTCTTCCACTTGTCTCCCGCACTTGTCTCCCACTCTGGGTGCTCTGAGCCGCATGAGTTTAGACTTGTTTCCTTCGCTTGTCTCCCACGTTGTCTCACTCTTTGGGTGCTCTGGGCCGCTTGGGTTCACTCTTGTCCCCTTCTTGTTTCCCACTTGTCTCCCACTCTGGGTGCTCTCGGCCGCATGAGTTTACACTTGTCTTCCACTTGTCCCCAACGCTTGTTTCAAACACTTGTCTCCCACTCTGGGTGCTCCGGGCCGCATAAGTTTACTCTTGTTTCCCACACGTGTCTCCATTCTGGGTGCCCTGGGCGGCATGAGTTTACACTTGTCTCCCATTTGTCTCCCACACTTGTCTCCCACTCTGGGTGCTTTGGGCCGCATGAGTTTACTTTTGTACCACACTTCTTTCCCGCTCCCCCACACTTGTCCCCCACTGTGGGTGCTCTGGGCCGCATGAGTTTACACTTGTCCCCTACACTTGTCTCCCACTCTGGGTGCTCCGGGCCGCATGAGTTTACTCTTATCCCGCTTGTCTCCTGTATACACTTGTCTCCCACTCTGGATGCTTTGGGCCGCATGAATTTATACTTGCCGCCCACTTGTTTCCCACACTCGGTTTCCCACTTGTCCCCCACACTTGTTTCCCGCTCTTGTCTCCCACGCTTATCTTCCACACTTGTCTCCTACTCTGGGTGCTCTGGGATGCATGAGTTTACACTTGTCTCCCACATGTGTCCCACACTTGTCTCCCACTCTGGGTGGTTGGGAAGCATGAGTTTACTCTTGTCTCCCATATGTGTCCCACGCTTGTCTCCCACTCGGGGTGGTTGGGAAGCATGAGTTTACTCTTGTCCCACTTGTCTCTTACGCTGCTTGTCTCCCACTCTGGGTACTCCGCGCCCCATGAGTTTACACTTGTCCTTGGCTTGTCTCCCACACTTGACTCCCACTCTGGGTGGTCTGTGCCGCATGGGTTCACTCTTGTCTCCTTCTTGTTTCCCACTTGTCTCCCACTCTGGCTGCTCTGGGCCGCATGAATTTTCACTTGTCCCCCACACTCGTTTCCCACTTGTGTCCCACATTTGTTTTCCACACTTGTCTCCCACACTTATCTTCCATACTTGTCTGGCACTCTGGGGGCTCTGGGATGCATGAGTTTACTGTTGTCTCCCGCATTTGTCTTCCACTTTGGGTGCTTTGGGCCGCATGAGTTTTTTTCATTTTGGGCCGCAGCAATCCCCAAACAATTCCTTTGAAACCAGCCACATCCTTGGGATTTATGTTTTATTTGTTTGCATTTGTCTCCTTTGTCCTTCTCATGTGCCTTGCACTTCTTTTCTGTGCTGCGATGGACGAGCGTCCTTTGTATCTACTTGTCTCCCATTTGTTTTCTGCTTATCTTCTTCTCTACGCCGGAATTGCGACAGAAAAACGCCTTTTATCTTAGCCACCACTTGCTCTCAATCGTCTTCTGCTTCTGTCTTGGCGCTGTCCTGGGGACCTTCCAATTGCTACCAATTGCTGTCAGACGGATTTTCCTTGCCGACCGCTTGTCCCACCTTTCTGCCACTTTTGTCTCTGTGCAACGGCCTCCTTGGTGTCCTGCTTGCCTTCCAATTGCCGTCGCTCTTTCTCTGAATTCTGCCTTTGTTGCACCGAATGCTTCATGGTAGACAGCAAGTCGGCGCTGAATATTTCTGTTTTCTGTTTGTGCTTTCAAGGTTTAGGGTGCTAAAAAATCAAGTACTAAAAAATCAGGTGGCTTAAGGTGCCTTGGCTACTTGCTTTCTTCGTCTGTGGTTGCTAGGCTGTGCTAAGACTTGGAATTGTTGAATAGCTTGAAATATTGCAATCGTTCAATTATTGCAAATATCTTAATTCTTAAAAAATATTTCAATTATTAGAAGGCTTTTAATTTAGATTTTTTTCAACTAGTAAATACCTTCAATTATTAAACCTTCTCTCATTATTAAAACAATTTCCATCATTGAAACCTTTGCATGCTTGGACTTGTTTAACTCTTGCACTGGTTCCATTCTTCTACCTCCTGCAAACCCGACCACCCAACCCTAAAACCCAAAATCCTAAAACCCTACACCCTGAACCCTAAACCCTTTATTCGGGTGGGGAAAGGAAATACTGCGGGTTAAAGCTACAGCGAAGGGAAACTATTTTTTGCTGATAATATCTAGATCCAATTAGGTCTTATTATGAGCAATATTTATCTTCCTACTGAATTAAGATTTGGAAATTCGTGGTGCAACGTGGAAAATCGCAAAGTATTTAAGGGATTGGAAAGGGGGAATTTCTGGTGCTATGGCGATTTTTGTGTTGGAAAATGATAGGTTTTTACAACTATTTTCGCTCTTATTAGATCTTCCATGATTTCAGATATGAAACTATCATCCGTCAATATTCGAGAATAAATTTTGGCAAAAAGCAAATTGATAGAACGGATTTTTTTGATAATAGTAAGGGATCAAAAAAGATGTGGATTGACTGTATAGAAGATGTGAGGGTTCGAATTAACTTCAAAGGATAGGGGAAAATTGGGATTAAAATTTCATTTTTATGAATGAGGCAAAATAGCATTGTTTTCTCGGAACGTTTCTATACGTTATTTTTGCCGAGCTGTTTTTTTGATTGAATGACATTCATTTGAAAAATTGGTTTAAATAAAGGCTCCAAAAAAAGTATTCGATTGAATTTGAAATTTGATTTTTTTGGTCTTGGAAAAAATGAGTAAATATAAGGATTTTGGTGATTTTACGGGTGGTATTTTCTTTTTAAGGTTGCGGGGTAATTGGCAATATATTTTGTGATCATATTGGCTATCCACTTATTTGCAGCTTCTTTTGCGCTATTGTTTTTTTTTATATTTTTTGGTTCCGATTCTCTGTCAGGAGAATAAAATGAAATCCGGAATTTATATTTCAAAGATTTTTTTCATTGAAGATTTTTTTTCAGCAATTAGTTTATAGAATTTGAATTCAGGTGATTATAGGCTCAAAAAGAATATGCTATGAAGGAACCGGATTATATTTGTGATTTTTTGGTCTATGCGACCTTTTCTTTCAGAACGTTTTACAATCTAGGGATTTGAAAATATGGATTGTTCGCAATAAGATAAATAGCCAGGAATCGGGTATATTTTTCGAATCGCTATCTAAATTATTGGGTTAGATTTCTATTATTTCAATGGTCTAACGAGAACTTTTTTCTTTGGAAAATTTTGGTTTGCGGAATATTCAAATCAAATTTTTGGATTATACTTTTCATTTGGCTTTGGAAAGACATGGTTTAAAGTAGGACAAAAAAGATTCGGGGTTATTTTTTTGGTGGCAAAATTTTGTGTAGACCTTTTTTTGGCGTTCGGGAAGCGGAAATACAGGGTTCAAGATACAATTTTTGAGATAATATTTCATTGGGTGCCCAGCTCGCGTTTTCAGAATATGTTTGATATATCTTGTTAGTCGGTTTCGGTCCTGATTGAGTGGCACAGCGGGTGAAAGCTTTTGGTTGAAGCTAGATTTGGAAAGCTGCGGTGCAACTTAGAAAAATTCCGCGGTAATAAGGGATTGAAAGCAGGAAATTATTTCTGGTGCTATGGCGTTTTTGGTGTTGGAAAGCGATATATGTTTATATAGTTATTTTCCGGTTTTTTTTGATCGTCCATGATTTCAGATATGAAATTCTCATCCGTCAATATTCGAGAATAGTTCTTGACAAAAATCAAATTGATAGAACGGATTTTTTGGGTAATAGTAATCATCAAAAAATGATTTGGCTTGGTTGTTTAAAAGATTTGAAGTTTCGGATTAATTGAAACGGGTGGGGGAAGATTGGGTTTAAAATGTCATTCTTACAAAGATGAAAAAATAACAGTTTCTCCTCGGGGTATTTCTATACCTTTCTATTTTTTCGCTAAACCTTATTGATTCAATCATTTTTTGAAAATTTTAATTTTAGAAATGCCCGTAAAAAAGTTATTGATGGAATTCTATATTTGATACGTTTGAATCCTGAAAAAAAAGGCACGTGAAAAGCAATGTCAGTGGTTTTGTTTTGGCCACTTATATTTAAGTGATAGGCAATATATTTTGTGAGTTTGTGGGGTACATGTTTGTTTAACGGTTTCTTCTGCAATTTTGTTTTTACATGGTTTTTATTGGCTTAGAAATTCTGTCGAAAGAATAGGACGAAATTCGCTTGTTTTCTATGGCTGGGGAAATGCTTGATTTTTTGATTATAGACGAATTTGTTGGTAAAGAAGGTTTTTAATTCTGGTAAAAAATAAGATATAGAAATGATATTAAAATTGAATATAATGAGACAAAAAATCGAAAAACAGAAATTGTGTATAAGCCAGAAAATTGTTTTCGATTTGTGAAATCTCGGCGGCATTTTTTTTCACGAAAATTTTAGCCTGATTTCATTTTTTTGGAAAAATAAGTATAGATCAAGAGTCTTCGAGACTAAAATGGAATAATTGAAGAGAAATATTAAAGTCAGAAAATGTCGCGTTCATTTCTCTTATTTCCGAACATTGATTGATTTCAAAAAAATTGAAGCGTTCGGAAGGTTTGCTGGAATACCTTTTTTTTATCAATATAGAAAATTGCATCTCTGGGAATTCCGACTTCAAAAATTTTCAGACTATTGAAATTTTGGGTGTAGTTTTTGAAGCTTGGGTATATCTTTGAAAAGAATATGATTCATAATGATATGATTTTTCATTTTTCCTAATATCCTCGTAATTCGTAATTCAACTATTTCCCAACCTGATATGTATTCGTTTCATTTGATTTATTCTTTTCTGGGTGTATATATTTGAGTTTATATCTATATATACATTTTTGAATTTAAGTTAAATTTATTAAATACGAAGATGCAAATATCTAAATATATTGAATTTAGATCATTTTTTAACTATAAATGTTCTGTCCACATTTGTTCAAAGAATTTGTGATTCAATTCTGTTTGATTTCAATTTTCAGAGTTCATTTTGTATTTGTTTTTCATATTCAAGAATATTTCTTAAATCGAAAATGTTCTTTATTATAGTTTTCAAGATCCGAAATATAATTGAGACTCATTTCAAAAAATCGCTATTGCCAATTGACATACATCTATATTGTGTGATTACCTTAAAATAATCATCTAAATATGGATTATCAAAATTTGTCAATGTCTCATTCGTCCCGTCTCTTTGTCTCCTTGCTGCTTGTGCTTGCAAAATGCATGGATGAGAATTTGCCGAGGTTGCAAGTGGGCGGTTGGCTATCTTGCATTTACTTTCGGTCCTGCTAGAGTCCCAGCACCAAAGGCATTGGCNAAGTGGGCGGTTGGCTATCTTGCATTTACTTTCGGTCCTGCTAGAGTCCCAGCACCAAAGGCATTGGCAGCCCTGTGAGCTTCGCGCGCACTGGGACTCTGGCGGGACCGATCGGGACGGAACTCGCAGTTGGTCGCTGGGTAAGAAGCCGTATGATCCGTGGAGACTTGTACAGACCTCTTCCCCACAGCGCCTTCGTAGAAGTTACTTTCACGCCTTTGCGCCTTTGGGAAAGTAACTTCGCGGCCTGGGGTCGAGAGCGCCCTTCGTGGCCGTCTGTACTCGTTGAAGCGGTGAAGGTGCATAAGTCCCAGGTCGAGTGGGCCTGTTCCGTCTTTTGCAGATAGTCCGCCACCACTCTCTGCATCCCGGCTTTTAAATTCTCATCCCTGCTTGTTGCTTGTTTGTTTGTTTCTTGCCTGCTTGTTGCTTGTTTGTCTGTTTATTTGTCTGTCTGTCTTCTGTTAGTTGTTCTTTTTCTTGTTGTTATTCTTGTGTTCGTTGTTCCTTTTGTTCTTGTTGTTGTTGTTGTTGTTGTTGTTGTTGTTGTTGGTTGTTGGTTGTTGGTTGTTGGTTGTTGGTTGTTGGTTGTTGGTTGTTGGTTGTTGGTTGTTG
>BGPT01001070.1:126973-137374 GCA_003297045.1 Symbiodinium sp. clade C Y103
TGTTGGTTGTTGGTTGTTGGTTGTTGGTTGTTGGTTGTTGGTTGTTGGTTGTTGGTTGTTGTTGGTTGTTGGTTGTTGGTTGTTGGTTGTTGGTTGTTGGCTGTTGGTTGTTCGTTGTTGGTTGGTGGTTGGTGGTGGGTGGTGGGTGGTGGGTGGCGGGTGGTGGGTGGCGGGTGGTGGGTGCTGTTGTTGGTGCTGTTGTTGTTGGTGTTGGTGTTGGTTGTGGTGTTGGTGTTGGTGTCGGTGTTGGTGTTGGTGTTGTTGTTGGTGTTGGTGTTGCTGTTGTTGATGGTGGTGGTGTTGGGTGTTGTTGTTGTTGTTGTTGTTGTTGTTGTTGTTGTTGTTGTTGTTGTTGTTGGTCTTGGTGTTGGTGGTGGGTGTTGTTGTTGTTGGTCTTGGTGTTGTTGTTGGTGGTGGGTGTTAATGTTGTTGGTGTTGGTGGTGGCTGTTGTTGTTGTTGGTCTTCGTGTTGTTGTTGTTGGTGGTGGTGGTGGTGGTGGTGGTGGTGTTGGTGTTGGTGTTGGTGTTGGTGTTGGTGTTGGTGTTGTTGTTGTTGTTGTTGTTTTTGTTGTTGTTGTTGTTGTTGTTGTTGTTGTTGTTGTTGTTGTTGTTGTTGGTGTTGGTGTTGGTGTTGGTGTTGGTGTTGGTGTTGTTGTTGGTGTTGNTTGTTGTTGTTGTTGTTGTTGTTGTTGTTGTTGTTGTTGTTGTTGTTGTTGGTGTTGGTGTTGGTGTTGGTGTTGGTGTTGGTGTTGTTGTTGGTGTTGTTGTTGGTGACGTTGTTGGTGTTGGCGTTGGTGTTGGTGTTGGTAGGGTTTAGGGTTTAGGGTTTATAAGAATTATTTAGGGTTTAGGGGGAAAAAAAAACGTTTTTTCAATTTCGGCAATAATTTTTTTTTTTTGCTGCTAAGAGCCGAATGGCAGCCAAAAGGAGCCTCGAAAGGCCGAAAGGGAGCCTGGAAATGCCTAAACAGAGCTTGGAAATGCCCAAACGCAGGCTGGAAGCACCCAAATGGACCCGGGAATTGCTAAATGAAACTTGGAATTAGTCTCTTAGAGGGCGCACGCCCTAACACCCAAATTTCATCTAAGCGTCTAAGTTGTTAAGTTGGGCTTGTGGGGGGCGCGCGCGCCCTAACACCCAAATTTCATCTAAGCGTCTAAGTTGTTAAGTTGGGCTTGTGGGGGGCGCGCGCGCCCTAACACCCAAATGTCGCCTAAGCGTTTAAGTTGTTAAGTTGGGCCCGTCCTCTGCTAGTAGCGTTTAGGGGTAACGAATTCGCCAACTATAGATTGGCGCCTATGTAGAAGCTCTCGACTTTAAACACCTCTAATGCACTTTTCAAATACTTCCTTTTTAATGTGGGTGCTGCCCTAATGCGTATTAAAGCCGGCTAATTCGGGGATACTATTGATGCATCCGAGATGCTGTCTGTACATCCCGCTTCTAAGTTGCTAAGTTGGGCCGGTCCGCTTCGAAGTTGCTAAGTCGGGTCCGTCCTCTTCTAAGTTGCTAAGTTTGACCCGTCCTCTGTTATTAGCGCATCTGGATTGGGCCCAAATTGCCCAGATGGAGCCGAGAAATGCCCAAATAGAGCCTCGAAGTGCCCAAATGGAGCCTGGAATTGCCCAGACGGCGACTCAAATCACCCAACTGGGGCCTTAAAAATGCCCCAATGGAGCCTAAAAATGGCCAAAGGGGAGCCTCGAATGGCTCAAATGGAGCCGGGACTTGCCCAAACGCCGCCCGGAATTGCCTACATGGAGCCTAGACTTGCTTAAATGGAGTCTGGAATTGCCAAAATGGAGCTTTGAATTGCTTTCGACTCCCTGCCTAGTAGTCGTAGTCATCCCCGCCTTGGGTGGTTGCCGGGGAAGCCAAAAAGGGCCTGGCAGAGCGAGAAGGGTACCAACACACAGCTTAAAACAAACAACAACGTCTTCTTCATATGCACGCCGAACACTCACTGACAACAGCCGCGCTGGCCAGCTGCCCACCCTTTTTGACTGTGCCGGACTGAGCTGTATGCCTTCCGCAGCAGCGCCTCTTCTGTACCAGTCAGGGCGTCTGCGCCGTCTGTGCAGGCTTGAAACACGACGAATCTATGGGCACATACCGTGGACCTTCGCTCTGCCGCTGGATGGCATAGGTCCAGTGGCTTGCCATGCATGCAACGAATTCGGCCTCGCTCACCCTGCTCGGACCAGGCTCCATGGAATCCAGGCGATAGATCGCACCATCGCTGCCCCAGCGGTAGGCCACCCAATGGTGATTGTTCCAATTTTGGATGAGCGCGGCTTCTTGGAGAGCTTCGTCCCAGGTCTGGACAGGCGCGTGAAAGTCCAAGGTGAAGCCCTTTGCAAACACGGCGGTGTAGAGGACTTGCACCGAGTACCACCCTCCAGCTCGGATGTGTTCACCTCTGTCGTCGTCAAGGCCCTGCATCTCTTGCAAATAGATTTGTGCAGCTGTCTTCATGGCCGATGGGGTGAACAGAGCTTTGCCCAAGGCATTGTTGAGGGCGTGCATTCCACAGTGGGCTGCCTGCTGCTGCTGGAAGAAGAAGCACGGCGCGGCCGGCTCCAAGTCGGGCGTTGGCGGCTCTGCTGGAGGTGGCAAGGGTGGTGGGCTCGAAGGCGGCGGTGGATCAAGACCTCTTCTGGCGGTCTTAGTTGAAGGTGCTGGAGCTTCACTTGGCCCCTCAGTTGTGGGGCCTTTGCCGTCCTTGGCTTTGGCCTTGGCTTTGGGCTTTGGGGCCTGCTTGCTCTTGGCCTTGGCCTTGCCTTGGGCCTTCGCCTTTGGAGCACGCTGCTTGGCCGGGCACTTGTGCTTCTTGTAGGCGGCAGCGTCTTTGGCAACCCAGCCGCAACGTGGACATGTCAGTGTGTCGCCCTCCTCGTCCTCCTTTGGCGCCTCTTTGGCCCGTTGTTCCTCTTGGTACTGCTTCCAATTGGGCCGCTCCATGTGTGCCAGCTGCATCTGGTAATGGGCGGCGCTTTCTGCTGGGCGGATGACGGCTTGCCATAGATCTTGCAGCGCTTGTTTGTTGGGCCCGCTGCTTGTAGCCAGCTTCTCCTTCAGTGTCACTAAAGGTTATTGTGCCTTGGCGTTGAAGTGGAGGCTGCTGCTGTCGAAGCACTCGAGCGTGCAGAGCTTCTGGGTCGGGGATCTGCTCAAGGCCACATAGGCCTGCCCCTCTTGTTTGCAATGCTTGTCCAGCCGGGCATGGACGCCTGCATGGTAGGTGGCCGCCTGGCTCTTGTGGATGGTGCAGGCCTTGGCCAGGACCAGGGGGAACTGGCGCCTTTCTGCTTTGTTGCCGTCCTTGTCCTTGAATTGGGCCGTGGTGCGCCGGATGGCAATGCTGAAGGTGTGGTGCGCCATTTGCCACCTGTTTCCAGCCCCTTTCTCGAATCTGACCCAAACCTTGTCAATCTCGCCGCCCGGGTGGACATCAATGTGCTGGACAACGCCACGGGCACCGTTGACTAGGCCATCGGGTACATCCAGGTTCTTGCGGAGCATGACTTCAGCCCCAACCGCCAATCGCAGCAACATCTCGAGGCCCCCTGTGTCCTCTGACTCCAGCCATGCCTTCTCAGGTGGTAAGGGGGCCCCTGAGCTGAGGGACGTATCTGCCGCCGGGCTCTCGTAGATCTCCAAGGGCAACCGTTCAGCGAGGTCCTCGATGTACTCGTTGTTGCGCTTCGTGACTTGCTGGCGCGTGGCAAAGAGGTGCACGGCCCCTTCAGCCGCCTTGCGCTTGTCGTTCTTCTTGAAGGCCATGCGCTGCAAGGTCTGGATGTCTGCGTCTGTCCACTGACCCACCCGTGTCCTTGCCAGTAGTGCTGCCTACTCCGGATCGCTTCCGGCTCGCTGGTTGCCTTCCAGCTCGCACAGCTCAAAGAGGGACCAAAACTTGCTGGCGAAGATGGGCAGGCCTGTCCAAGCGCAAGACTAAACGGACAGGCTTCACACACACACACATACGCATAAACATATATCACATATTTCTGTCTACTGAATGAAAAAATGTTTTTGAAATGGTGGCTCGCGCGCTTGCCTTTCGGTGGCGGGAGCTGGTACAAATCGCCGATGAAGATGATGTGCACGCCACCGAAAGGTAGATGAGGCATGTCCCGTGCAAGGCGAAGGTGCTTGTCGATGCGATCCAGCAACTCTGATGAAACGAAGCTCAGCTCGTCCACCATCAGCACATCCACGTGCCTCCAAAAGCTCTGTAGCAGAGCGAGTTGTTCACCACGAGGTAAGGGCACATCGCACACCTTGCCGTAGCTTTGGTTCTCGACTGGGAGTAGCAGGCTGGAATGTAGCGTGATGCCATTGATGTTGAAGGCTGCTACGCCCGTCGGTGCTGCTAGCACTGTGCCCTTGCCCCCCTTTCTGAGCATATGCGCCGCCGCTTTGGTGACCACTGATTTCCCACAGCCGCCAGGTCCATGAATCAGCAGCCGCAATCGTTCCATGGAGGCTTTGTCCTTNGGCCGTCTAGCACAGCGCTCAGGATGTACTGCACGCAGCGCTTCTGCTTCAAGACCTCTGGGGATGGATTCTCCACGTTCAACATGTCGAAGGCTTCCTTGCGCGGGGCTTAGATTGTTTGGTTGCTTGTTTGGCTTTCATATGGCTGACTGTTCCCATGGTATGATTGCACATTTTAAAAATACCGACCCCAAAACCCAAACCAAAATGCCGCCCAACCCTTCCCACCTGCCTGCCCGCCATCCACAGGTGCAAAGACATCTGTTGCAGGTCCGGTCGGCACGGTGTCCGGGGCCATGAAGTCAATGTCCTCACCATGCCTGTCCTTGAGGGCCTGCATGATCTTCAAGGAATCCTGGTAGTTGTCTTCATTGGCCCGGCAATGCCCGTAACCCTCCATGTCCAGTGCTGCGGCTTTCAGATACATGACGGCCTGCACGGCTTGGAGCTCCCGGGCTGCTTGCACGGTGCCATCCATCTTGGGCATGCAGATGGAGTTGAGGAAGTCGGGGTGGCGCTCCTGGTCGGTGGCAATGCGCTGGAAGGCGGCTGCGTGACTTCCTTTGTCTTCTTCTTCTAACCAGTCACCGGGCTCCCCCCACCGTGTGTGCAGGAGCAGCTTGGAATAGTAGAAATTCTCCGGCTCCAAATCAGGGCTGAAGTTGCGATGCGCTACTATTGCAGGCCATGGTCGCGGCGTTGGCTTTTCACCCTCTTTCTTGGCGATGTAGCGGAACCCAGCAACAAAGTCAAAGAAGGTGATGTCCTGCCACAGTACCTTTCTTTGGCACTGCCTTCTCTACCGGGATCTCAACCTCTTCTTGAGGGAAATTTTGCTGCATGTGCCGGTACCATCGGTGTGCCACTGGTAGGTCGGTGCCTGCCTCCGCCCGCATGGCCGCATACTGAGCTGGGTCCTGCAAGGCATCTTCCTCCTCCATTTGCGGGACGGTCAAGGTCCAGGTGCTGGGCGGGCCGACTTGGATCCACTCATTGTCTCTGGAGAAGAAAACAGTCGGGAAGCCAAGGAGGTAATGGACGGCCTCGAAGGTGGAGGTCGTACGGCCTTGTGTGGCGGCGTGGGCGGCCTGGTAGACTTCATTGGTGGTCAAGTCTACTTTGCCCATGTCTTGAAGAAAGCTTTCCATGATGGTGTCGATGCGCCGCTTGGCTGCCAGATCCTCCTCGGACTTGAAGGCGTAGCCGAGGATGTACTTTGAGGCACAGGTGAGCTCGCAGATGACCTGTAGATCCATGGACGCCCGCCAAAAACGCAGGATGGCCTCATTGTATTGACCGACCATGCCGTCGTCCTTGTGCCTTCGTGCTGCCAGGCTGGATTTCCAACGGCTGCCGAACTGCTCCTGTGGAGTGCGCCATCTGGTCTGCGCTTCTGGGCCGCGTGGAAACCCAAAGCGACAAGAGCCCAAGGTGTACTTGCCGCAGTAGGGTCCGCACTTGTGCTCCATGAAGGTGGCGAGCTTGGCGTTGATCGAGCACTTCTTCTCACCTCGCACCTTGGCATCTTCTTTCCAGCGATAGGAGGACTTGGTGCGGATGTATTTGTCGCTGAGGTCCTCGGCGCAGGTTGGAACAAAGGCCTCTCTTGCATCCTCATCCGACCAATCCACATCTTCCTCAGTATCTTCCAGCCTCTGCATGCCAGCCACATCGGGCACGTCGGTCCACAAGAGGATGCGCGCATGGGGGTAGCCGCGCTTTTGCCACTCAATGCGGACGATGTAGTCCAAGACCTTGAAGGGCGGCTTCTCTCTCTTCATGCTGTGATGCCGGCCTGCTTCGTCCATGGCCGGGGCTGCTTCAGAGTCCGTGCCTTCGGCATCAACTTCTGGACGGTCTTGCTCGTCCACGTTGTCCGCATCGAACTTGCTGCCGCTATCACCGCCTTGGAGCCAGTGGAGCATCTGCCGAAGCCCGTGCATGAATTGCCGCGCCACGATGGCCGGCATGGAGTTGCAGAGCTGGTTTGCGGTCATGCCGTCCCAGACATGATTCTCGTTGATCATGTATTCGTGGATGATCTTGGCCGCTTCCTCCTCCACCTCTGCCCCACCCGCTGCATATCCATGGTCACGGAGGAGCTTGGCGATGACCACCGCCGCCAGGATGTTGGGCTGTCGGCAATGGGAAGTCAAAGTCAGGAAGAACTGGGGCTTGCCCAACTGATCATACATGCTCACCGCAACCCCCTTCTTGGAATACAGGTAAGGCAGCGTGCCAGGCAAATCTCTCAAGGCCGAGAAGACCTTCCGGTTGAAGGATTCATAGCGGCTGCCCAGCTGCGGCAACTCCTGCCCCTTCATGCGGACGTTGACGTTGCCCGACAACCTCTTCTTCATGTGCTCCTCCAGCAGCCACATCGTGTAGGAGGGGTCCTTCTCGAAGCGTCCGTCTTGGCCCAGCAGTCNCGTTGACGTTGCCCGACAACCTCTTCTTCATGTGCTCCTCCAGCAGCCACATCGTGTAGGAGGGGTCCTTCTCGAAGCGTCCGTCTTGGCCCAGCAGTCTCCGGCGGGCATACTCCGAAAATTTCTTGGCGTTCTCAGGGTAGCCGCCTTCGCCCTCGGGGAACAAGTGTGGGAAGAGCAACGCGTCAACGTTGTCAAGGGTGTGCTTGGCCTTGCGGCGGAGCTCCTTCAGGGTCTGCAGGTCGGCCTTTGGGATGGTGGGCTCCCGGGCGGTCAGGTAGGTGACTTCCAATTCCTCCTCGGACTGATCGGCCTCTTGTTCTTGGCCTTCTTGAGGTTCCGGAGGGGGCGCGGCAGGAAGTTGCTCCAGGATGCGGCTCATGTCCGCCAAGGCTTTGTCCACGGCCACGCTGTCCTTGTAGAAGCTGTGCTGCTCTTTGAGGACCTGCNCTCCAGGATGCGGCTCATGTCCGCCAAGGCTTTGTCCACGGCCACGCTGTCCTTGTAGAAGCTGTGCTGCTCTTTGAGGACCTGCAAAGCGGCATAGAGATACTGGAGGCGTGCTACAGACGCTGCTGTTAGGCCCTGGACGCCCTTGACGTAGACCACACCATCCTCTCCCAACTCCGCCTCCTCCAGCAAGTCACAGAGCTCGGGCTCCTCCGTTGGGATGACGTACATTCTGCCCCATTGTGCGCTTGGACCTCCAGCAGGCAGTTTGTCGATCAGGGCCTGGTCCACTTTCGCCATGGCCAACAATCGGCGTTCCAAAGCGTTCAAGATTGCCAGGGCTTCTGGTGTGGGCGGAAGAATGGGCAGCACGTAGTTGGTCTTCTTCTCCCGGCAATTCCTACACGCCAATTGCCGCGGCTGTCCTGCATCGCGACTCTGCATCAGTTTGCAATGCCTTGCTGGTGTCAGGGTACGGCAGATCTGGCACACCCTCGACAAGCCATAGATGCCCCACTTGGCCAAATAGCGGCGGTATTTCTTCACCACCTGCTCCTCGGTGAAGCCGTCTTCTCCATGGTAGGGCGGCCCAACTTCTGCCTCAGGTCAGTGAGCGGGAACCGTCAAACAACATTAACAAAAACACATGAATCAGAACAATTGCGCCTCAGAATCCATGTGGTTGCCTATCACTTGCATACATGAAACCCCGTGCCTCAAGCTTCTCCGCCTGCACTTCCTCCGTATCAGCAGGTCGTCCCCCAGCGCCTTCACCTGGGCAGGGTCCTCGTTCACCAGCGCCCTTCTCCTTGCGCTCCTCTTGCCGCAAGCACTTCTCTTCTTGCCTGACCTTCTTCGCTGTCGCCTTGTCCTCCCGCTCCTTTTTCCGTGCCCGTTTGTGCTCTTGTACTGCGGGATCTTCTCGGCGGCCGCCTTCACCTTGGCAAGGGCCCCTTTCACCAGTAGCACCTTTTCGCTGACGCTCCTCTTGTCGCAAGCGCTTGGCAGCCTCCTTCTCGTCTTGCTTTTCCTTCTTCTCGGCCTCCCTGCACACCAGGTTGCTACACCATCCCTTGCCACGGCCACTCCTCTTTCCAGTACCGCAGCGACCGCAAGGCGCCATGACAGTCAGCAATTGAGAAAGCGGATTGGAAAAGATCATGCTCGAGACACTCGATGAAAAGGCTGCGGCAAAACATACATGGAGGCTCTTCCAAAGAAATGCAACCGTAGAAGGCAGACAGACGTGCAAGTCACTCTTGAAAACCGTTCTTGCAACTGGGGTTGGTGCACCTGGACTGCAAGTTTTGACTGCCAAGACTTCATTCTAGGTTGGCTGGTAGAAAGGCAAAGAAAAGCGATCCCTTCAACCCCCCTTTTGGCCGACCTCTTCTCAAGATGAGCGTTGATGTTCGAATCGTAGACACCAAGGGCTGCAGCTTTCCTCGGGGCGCGCTACTGGATAAACACCCGAAACCCACTTCCAAGAAGCCATTTCGCGGGTCCCCAAAGGCTCCCTTCCTAAGCACTCTTTTTCTAGGTTCCGAACCCCTTCTAAGTAGCTGGCCCCTTCTGGGCCCCTAGCGCCTCCTCTAAGTAGCCCACCCCTTCTGGGTCCTAAAGGGCCCCTTCTAAGTAGTGTGCCNTGGCCCCTTCTGGGCCCCTAGCGCCTCCTCTAAGTAGCCCACCCCTTCTGGGTCCTAAAGGGCCCCTTCTAAGTAGTGTGCCCTTCTGGGTCCTAAAGCGCCCCTTCTAGCAGCCAACCCTTTCTGGGTCCTAAAGCGCGCCTTCTAAGCAGCCAACCCTTTCTGGGTCCTAAAGCGCCCCTTCTAAGCAGCCAGCCCTTTCTGGGTCCTAAAGCGCCCCTTCTAAGTAACCAGCCCCTTTTCGGTTCCAAAAGCCCCTTCTAAGTAGCCAGCCCCTTCTGGGTCCAAAACACCCCTTCTAAGTAGTCCTTTTCTGGGTAACCAAAGCTTACCNCCCCTTTTCGGTTCCAAAAGCCCCTTCTAAGTAGCCAGCCCCTTCTGGGTCCAAAACACCCCTTCTAAGTAGTCCTTTTCTGGGTAACCAAAGCTTACCGTCGGAGTCGCCGCCGTCACCGGAGCCATTTCCTGAGAGCGCGGGCGAGGNCCAAAACACCCCTTCTAAGTAGTCCTTTTCTGGGTAACCAAAGCTTACCGTCGGAGTCGCCGCCGTCACCGGAGCCATTTCCTGAGAGCGCGGGCGAGGTTGATGCTGGGGCGCAGGAATTTGGTGGGCGACTGCAGGAGAAAATATTTGTTATTCTGTTAATCAATACGAAAGAAGAAGAACCGACATGGCATCCCTATATTGATGCTCTGGGGGCAATGTGTTTATAATGCATACCTGTATTTTGACGACAAAAATGTTTTGTACAAGTCATACTACAAAGGGCAACCCTATCGGAAATACCTGGTGCATGGCATAGGAGGGCATACGGTAGATTGGGGACTGACAAGGCGGTGTCACATAATAGTCTTTGGTTTCTAATTGTTCATGCAACTTCTAATATATGCATTGGCTTGTTCTTAGGTGATGAAAATAATTTGGCCGGAAATGAAGGGCACATTGAAAGGAAAATGGGGGAAAAGGGGGGGAATAGCACCCGGACGCTGAATAAGTCCAAGTTGCTTGTGTGCTCTCAACGACCCACCGATCTCCTAGCCTGGGCCCCGTTTAGAAGGACAGGGTGCGAAGGTATGATGCACGCAGCCGCTGGACACTCGGTTGGCACTTGTTAAAATAGACTCCGCGTGGGTGATCCTATTCGGGGGCGAAGGCATGCAGGGCAAAACGTGACATGCTGGGAGGTTGACTCCTAGAGACCCCGTTCACCTCTTTCAAATGGTCTATTTCTGGTTGGGCTTTTGTTGCGCCATAGCGACCCCGTTGTTAATGTGATGGGACGCCTTTACCGAGCGACGTTTTCGGTGGTAGCGATGGGCCGCTGTGAAGCGACAGTCGTAGCGGCAAGCAAACGCGACTGCCCGACTTCTGCGG
>BGPT01001070.1:143137-162321 GCA_003297045.1 Symbiodinium sp. clade C Y103
CTTTGCCAAATCTCGCTGCCTGAGAATCTCTGCACCCTTAAATAAGGAAGGCTTTCCTGGTAACGCTCATGGCCGCTACCCTTTGCCAAACCTCACTGCCCAAGAAGGAAGACTTTCCTGGTAACGCTTATGGCCGCTACCCTTTGCCAAATCTCGCTGCCTGAGAATCTCTGCACCCTTAAAGAAGGAAGCCTTTCCGGGTAACGCTCATGGCCGCTACCCTTTGCCAAATCTCGCTCCCCGAGAATCTCTGCACCCTTAAAGAAGGAAGGCTTTCCTGGTAACGCTCATGGCCGCTNCTACCCTTTGCCAAATCTCGCTCCCCGAGAATCTCTGCACCCTTAAAGAAGGAAGGCTTTCCTGGTAACGCTCATGGCCGCTACCCTTTGCCAAATCTCTGTCTCCGCAAATCTCGGCACCCTTAAAGAAGGAAGACTTTCCTGGTAACGCGCATGGCCGCTACCCTGTACCAAATTCCGCTCCCCGAGAATCTCTGCACCCTTATAGTAACCCAAGATTCCCGGTAACGCTCATGGCCGCCACACTTTCCCAAACCTCGCTGCCTGAGAATCTCTGCGCCCTTAAAGAAGGAAGGCTTTCCTGGTAACGCGCATGGCCGCTACCCTTTGCCAAACCTCGCTGCCTGCAAATCTCTGCACCCTTAAAGAAGGAAGGCTTTCCTGGTAACGCGCATGGCCGCTACCCTTTGCCAAACCTCGCTGCCTGCAAATCTCTGCACCCTTAAAGAAGGAAGGCTTTCCTGGTAACGCTCATGGCCGCTACCCTTTGCCAAATCTCGCTCCCCGAGAATCTCTGCGCCCTTAAAGAAGGAAGGCTTTCCTGGTAACGCGCATGGCCGCTACCCTTTGCCAAATCCCGCTCCCCGAGAATCTCTGCACCCTTAAAGAAGGAAGGCTTTCCTGGTAACGCTCATGGCCGCTACCCTTTGCCAAATCTCGCTCCCCGAGAATCTCTGCACCCTTATAGTAACCCAAGATTCCTGGTAACGCGCATGGCCGCTACCCTTTGCCAAATCTCGCTGCCTGAGAATCTCTGCGCCCTTAAAGAAGGAAAACTTTCCTGGTAACGCTCATGGCCGCTCCCTTTGCCAAATTTCTGTCTCCGCAAATCTCTGCACCCTTAAAGAAGGAAGACTTTCAACTTTCCTGGTAACGCGCATGGCCGCTACCCTTTGCCAAATCTCTGTCTCCGAGAATCTCTGCACCCTTGAAGAAGGAAGGCTTTTCTGGTAACGTGCATGGCCGCTACCCTTTGCCAAATCCCGCTGCCTGAGAATCTCTGCGCCCTTAAAGAAGGAAGGCTTTCCTGGTAACGCGCATGGCCGCTACCCTGTACCAAATTCCGCTTCCCGAGAATCTCTGCACCTTTATAGTAACCCAAGATTCCCGGTAACGCTCATGGCCGCTCCCCTTTGCCAAACCTCGCTGCCCCAGATTCACTCTCCGTCCTTACAGTAACCCAAGCTTCGTGGCAACGCTCATGGCCGCTACCCTTTGCCAAATCTCGCTGCCCGAGATTCACTCTCCGTCCTTACACTAACCCAAGTTTCCCGGTAACGCTCATAGCCGCCACCCTTTCCCAAACTTGCTGCCCAAGACTCTCCCTCCGTCCTTACAGTAACCCAAGTTTCCTGGTAACGCTCATGGCAGCCAGCCTTTGGCAAAATTTCTCGCTTCCCTTGAAGATTGGTTGGCCCCCTTGGGGCTTGGAGCGCCCTTGTCCAAAAAGCAACCCTTTCTCCACCAAACTTTGCCCCAACGTCCTGCAAATTCTTTCTTCCCTTGAAGATTGCTTTCCAAATTTATGGTTGACCCCCTTGGGGCTTGGAGAGCCTTCGTCAAAAGGCAACCCTTTCTCCACCAAACTTTGCCCCAACGTCCTGCAATTTCTCTCTTCCCTTGAAGATTGCTTTCCAAATTTATGGTTGACCCCCTTGGGGCTTGGAGAGCCTTCGTCAAAAGGCAACCCTTGCTTCACCAAACTTTGGCCCAACGTCCTGCAAATTCTCTCTTCCCTTAAAGATTGCTTTCCAACTTTATGGTTGGTCCCCTTGGGGTTTGGAGCGCCTTTGTCCAAAGGTAACCCTTGCTTCACCAAACTTTGCCCCAACGTCCTGCAATTTCNCTTTCCAACTTTATGGTTGGTCCCCTTGGGGTTTGGAGCGCCTTTGTCCAAAGGTAACCCTTGCTTCACCAAACTTTGCCCCAACGTCCTGCAATTTCTCTCTTCGCTTGAAGATTGCTTTCCAAATTTATGGTTGGTCCCCTTGGGGCTTGGAGCGCCTTTGTCCAAAGGAAACCCTTTCTGCACCAAACTTTGGCCCAACGTCCTGCAATTTCTCTCTTCCCTTGAAGATTGCTTTCCAAATTTATGGTTGGCCCCCTTGGGGCTTGGAGAGCCTTTGTCAAAAAGCAACCCTTTCTCCACGAAACTTTGCCCCAACGTCCTGCAAATTCTCTCTTCCCTTGAAGATTGCTTTCCAAATTTATGGTTGGTCCCCTTGGGGCTTGGAGCGCCTTTGTCCAAAGGCAACCCTTGCTTCACAACGTCCTGCAAATTCTCTCTTCCCTTAAAGATCGCTTTCCAACGTTATGGTTGGTCCCCTTGGGGTTTGGAGCGCCTTTGTCCAAAGGTAACCCTTGCTTCACCAAACTTTGCCCCAACGTCCTGCAATTTCTCTCTTCCCTTGAAGATTGCTTTCCAAATTTATGGTTGGTCCCCTTGGGGCTTGGAGCGCCTTTGTCCAAAGGTAACCCTTGCTTCACCAAACTTTGCCCCAACGTCCTGCAAATTCTCTCTTCCCTTGAAGATCGCTTTCCAACTTTATGGTTGGTCCCCTTGGGGTTTGGAGCGCCTTTGTCCAAAGGTAACCCTTGCTTCACCAAACTTTGCCCCAACGTCCTGCAATTTCNCTTTCCAACTTTATGGTTGGTCCCCTTGGGGTTTGGAGCGCCTTTGTCCAAAGGTAACCCTTGCTTCACCAAACTTTGCCCCAACGTCCTGCAATTTCTTTCTTCCCTTGAAGATTGCTTTCCAAATTTATGGTTGGCCCCCTTGGGGCTTGGAGAGCCTTCGTCAAAAGGCGTCCTGCAATTTCTCTCTTCGAGGGGCTCCATGTTGAGCCGTTTTGGCGCTGAATTTTGACTGTTCTGGTTGGTTTGCTTTCTTTGTGCGCAATTTTTTTTTCTTTTTCTGCGCGCGCTTTTCGAAGTTCACCTTCTGCCCGTACGACCTGCGCAATCGTTTGTGGTGAATAATTCTTGTTTATCCTGCTGCTTGAGGGTTNCGAAGTTCACCTTCTGCCCGTACGACCTGCGCAATCGTTTGTGGTGAATAATTCTTGTTTATCCTGCTGCTTGAGGGTTTAGGGTTTAGGGTTTAGGGTGTCCAACTTTCAAGCGGCGCACCTCGACCCAAAGGGTCGCGGGGCGGCGCGCCGCTGCGTTACGCTTCACCCCACCCCAAGACCACCCAAACACATAATTTTTTAGGGTTTAGGGTTTTTCATGGAAACCCTGGCCGGGCCGGTTTTAGAAACACACAACAGCATGCATTAACAACCCTTTGACAGGCAAGGCCTCCTACAGCGAGCGGTTGCACGCACCCCGGGTACATCTCACTGAAAAGCCGGCAGTAGGCCCAGAGGAAGAACTTCACAGTCTCCGCAGAAGACAAGTATATCACCACGTGTCCCGGCCACGTGCCTGCAGCATCAAGTCACAGATGCAAGTTTAACACGAAAGTGATGGTGGTGGACTGAGAGCAAGTATAGGCGACCTGCGTTTCCCTTTGTAATTTCAAGTACCACCAAACCTCCACGCAGCCTGTTGGTTGCAATGATGTGGCACGGGCAGAAAGAACTGCACAGTCTCTGCACAAGGCAAAAAGATGGCACCGAATGTACATGTACATGCAAGTCTGTCTGACAAGTCAGCCGCGAAACAGATGCCTGGCACTTGCGGCCCAGAGCTGGCCCAGCCACGGGGCCGGAACAAGAGAGTTAGCCGCCACGGGCCCGCCATGGGGCAGAGGCCTGACAGAACCCTATTGGTAAAGAAGCGGCTGGGGCCCCAGAGCTGGCCCAGAGCCAGCCGACGAGAAGAAGACAAATAGAACCCTATTGGCAAGAACCTGGCTGNGAACCCTATTGGTAAAGAAGCGGCTGGGGCCCCAGAGCTGGCCCAGAGCCAGCCGACGAGAAGAAGACAAATAGAACCCTATTGGCAAGAACCTGGCTGGGGCCCCAAAGGCTTGCCCAAAGCCAGCCGGCCAAAAGAAGAGATTTAGCCGCCACAGGGCCGCCATGAGGCAAAGGCNCTATTGGCAAGAACCTGGCTGGGGCCCCAAAGGCTTGCCCAAAGCCAGCCGGCCAAAAGAAGAGATTTAGCCGCCACAGGGCCGCCATGAGGCAAAGGCATTGGTAAGGAGGCCCTTGGGCCCAGAACTGGCCCAAAGCCAGCCGGCTAGAAGAAGAGATTTAGCCGCCACGGGGCCGCCATGGGGCAAAGGCCTGGCACAGCTTTGTTGGTGAGGAGGCCCTTGGGCCCCAAGTTGGCCAGAAAAAGAGATTTGCACCGTCAGGGGCCCGCCGTGAGGCAAAGGCCTGGCACAACTCTGGCCCTTGGGCCCCAGAGCTGGCCCAGAGCCAGCCGGCCAGAAAAAGAGATTTGCACCGTCAGGGTCTGGCCGTGAGGCAAAAGCCTGGCGGAACCCTATTGGTGAGGAGGGAGCCCTGTGGGTGAGGAGGCCCTTGGGGCCCTGGCCCAGAGCCAGCCGGCCAGAAAAAGAGATTTGCACCGTCAGGGCCTGGCCGTGAGGCAGAGGCCTGGCAGAGCCCTATTGGTGAGGAGGCCCTTGGGCCCCAGAGCTGGCCCAGAGCCAGCCGGCCAGAAAAAGAGATTTGCACCGTCAGGGCCTGGCCGTGAGGCAAAGGCCTGGCACAGCCCTGTTGGTGAGGAGGCCCTTGGGCTCCAGAGCTGGCCCAGAGCCAGCCGGCCAGAAAAAGAGATTTGCACCGTCAGGGCCTGGCCGTGAGGCAAAGGCCTGGCAGAGCCCTGTTGGTGAGGAGGCCCTTGGGCCCCAGAGCTGGCCCAGAGCCAGCCGGCCAGAAAAAGAGATTTGCACCGTCAGTGCCTGGCCGTGAGGCAGAGGCCTGGCAGAACCCTGTTGGTGAGGAGACCCTTGGGCCCCAGAGCTGGCCCAGAGCTAGCCATGTTGGGCGCAGGTAGGCCCCATGTTGGCCCATGTTGGGCCATATGGTGCGAAGCGAGGCCCATGTTGGGCGCATGATGGGCCCATGTTGGGCCATGTTGGCTGCACGTTGGGCTCATGTAGGGC
This sequence comes from Symbiodinium sp. clade C Y103, assembly GCA_003297045.1. Classification (NCBI taxonomy): domain Eukaryota; class Dinophyceae; order Suessiales; family Symbiodiniaceae; genus Cladocopium; species Cladocopium sp. clade C. The sequence continues at coordinate 148,496 of BGPT01001070.1, forward strand.
CCTGTTGGGCCTTGCTGGGCCCATGTCGGGCCCATGTCGGGCCTATGTTGGGCGCACGTTGGGCCCATGCCGAGCCCATGTTGGCCATATAGGGTTCAGCACTGCCATGCAAGTCCAGGCACCGTCCAGGGCAGGGGTACCGTCCGTTTGGGGGGGGCACCGTCCGTTTTAGGGGGGGCACCGTCCGTTTTAGGGGGGGCACCGTCCGTTTTAGGGGGGCACCGTCCGTTTTACCAATTCGGACGGTGCCCCCCAAGGGGGGGCACCGTCCATATTAGGGTAAAACGGACGGTGCCCTAGAGGGGCACCGTCCGAATTGGTAAAACGGACGGTGCCCCCGTAAAACGGACGGTGCCCCTGTTGAAAGGCGTTTTGAATTGAAAACCTGCTGCCCGGGAAGGGTTTCGGGAAGCTTCTCGGGACAGCTGCCCGCGGCAGCCCGCCAAGAAAGCCCCAAAGGGCAGGAGAAGCAACCCTATATAGTAAGGGCCGGCGGGCTGCTGGAGGAAGCGCGCCGCGCCGCGACGCCGAAGAACCTAAGGAGCCGAACCGGGAAGGAACCGAAACGGCCCTATATATAGTAGGGACCGTGCCCCGTCCACCGCTAAGTAACTCTAGTATGCCGCCCGGCGGCCGCGGCCCGCCAAACATTTTGGGTTGCTTTTCGGGGTTTCTTCCTCCGGCGGGTCGCGCCGCAATGGCGTTTTGTAACCCCAAAGACAACAGGTCCCTTATGTCCGTAGTGGGCTGTTGTGATGGAAGGGATGGATTGTTGGCAACCTTTTGTTTCAGGTGTGACATACATACATACATACATACATACGTACATACATACATACATACATACAGACAGACAGACATACATACATACAGACATACATACGTACATACGTACATACATGAAGACATACAGACATACATACATGCATACATACATACAGACATACAGACATACATACATACAGACAGACACGCACACAGACATACGCCGACACGTGCGCACACAGAAATGCATCCAGAACGATATGCAGATAGAAACACGACAGACACCGCCAATGATGACATGACGTCACAGCTTCATGTCACATGATTCCAGCCGTCGCGGCCGCTGAGGTAAGGCAATCACTGCCCAAGGAGCCCAAGGATGGCACTGGCTCTTTGCAAAGCTGCCCGCTGGCACTGTGGCGCCAGAGGGAACGTGACCGAGTGAGAGGCAGACAGCGTACAGAGTTCGATAGCCAGCAGAAAACCCGGCAGAAACGTAGATAACAGACAGGGGTAGCTGCTACAGTGATTCTGTGAGAGCCTTTGATGTCGTGTCATTTTTGTTTTATTGCTGGGTCGCAACTGTGGAATAAGACGTGTCCGGCTTTAGACACTGTTCCATATTTGTTCGTGCACTGCACCGTGATGCGACAATCGTCGGACAAAAAAGCGTGCGCCACGGAGCACACAGCTTCGAAGACAACATGCCAACATGATCGGAACATCATATGTCCAGAGTCTGTTGCAAGTCGACATGCCCACGTAGTCGTAAGAAGCTTGGGGGCGTCATGAAGATGTGGATGCAGAGATCTGTCATGGAGGCCCTGTGTATGAAGTGCTGTCTTGTGACCTAGTCTCATGGTATGGAAAGCTTGATTGACTGATTGGTGGTTCTGTCACTGGTGGCTTCAAAAACTGTCTGGCTCAAGCAAGCAAACCGTCCCCTCCGATACGTCGTAGTGAACACGATCCCGGCAACCGAGAGCGCCATGGGGAAGCCAACTCGCAGGGCAGCGCCAGCCGGCGGCAAGGGCGCCACCAAGGGCCGCAAGGGCAAGGCGCCCGACCCGGGCCAGCGGCTGCCAAAGTTCCTCTTGGCGCCCTATGTGGACGAAGCGGGCTGCCCCTTCTACTGCCGAGGGCAGGAGGAAGATGCCGTGCTGAAGCCGGCGAGCATCGCCGCAGGGGCGGCGAGCAACAACTCGGAGTGGGCGTCCCGCCTGGGCATCGCGCTGAGCGAGTCCTCCGGCGTGGCAGAGATGGGATACTCCGTGCTGGAAGAGTTGTTTCCCGAGGAGGTCGATCTGGACAAGGCCTTCAAGGCCATGGGCATCCACAAGCTCCAGGAGCTCATGGCAACCCCGGAAGCGAAGAAGTTCCTGGCGGCATGCGCCCTCCTGAACAAGAAGAACCAGGCCGAGATCACGGAGGACAACCTCAAGGAAGCCGTCAAGGATTGGCACGGCTGGTGGGCCGAGGAGTCCGCGACCAAGGCCAAGACGTTCCGCAAGCTGGCGCGCATTGCCGCCCGCCTCTACCTGTGGAGCATCGACTCCCTGGAGCAGCTGGCCTTCGCCACGGAGCCGAAGGCCTACGCCAAGGCGATGAAGGCCGTGACCACGGACGACACGCCCGAAGCGATCAAGGCCTGGCAGAAGGACCCGCAGAGCGAGGGCAAGCTCCTGAAGGCCCTGCGCGCGGGATACCGGGCGCAGATCCAACCCCAGAAGAAGAAGGCGCGCAAGGGGCTCGCCGTCGACTCAGCCGAGTCAGGCAGCGGCAGCGGCAGTGCCAAAGCCGCCGCGTCCAGCGACACCAGCAGCCCGCCAGCAGGCAGCGGCTCAGGTGACGGCTCCAGCTCCAGCGAGGCCGCAAAGAAAAAGAAGAAGACGGCAGAGGCAAAGAAGGCAAAGGCCAAGGCTGAGAAGGAGAAGAAAGACGCCAAGGACAAAAAGAAGGCCAAGGAGAAGAACGAGGCCAAAGAGAAGACGAAGGCCAAAAAGGAGAAGAAGGCCAAAGCCAAGAGCAAAGACACCGGGAAGAAGGAGAAGAAGCAGAAGACAGACGAGAGCAACACCGAGGAGGCATCCAGGGAGTCAGGGGCGAACAAACGCAAGCGACCAGCCTCTCCCGCCTGCGCATCGATGCAGGACGAGAGCAGCGACGCCGCGGCCGAAGAGGAGACGCAGCAGCAGCTCCTGCTTGCGAAATGGCAGCTCTCGGAGATCCAGTCCTCCAGCGGGGAGTGGGAAGACTTCATCAAGGCGCTGCAGGGGAAGACGGCCACCGCCGAGGACTTCACCCGGCACCTGGAGATGATCCCGGCCGCCGTCCGTGCAGCATTCAACCTGAAGGTTACCAAGATCCCGACCAAAGAGAAGAACCTGGAACAGCTCATCGAGCGCATCAACCTCATTCACAGCAAGGGGGTGGCCGTCTGGGAAGCGCAGCAGGGCATGCGCGCCAGCAATGCGGCACCCGAGGTGAAAGAGGCCAAGTGAGAGGCATGTGCAGCCATCGTACAGAGTTACAGCCCTCAGAGATAACCCGGCAAAGCAATGTAGCATAGAAACAAAGGCAACTGGTAATGATTCCGTCAATGTGTCATTCAATCCGTATCATGGTTGTGTTCTTGCTGGGTCGCAACTGTGGAATAAGACTTGTCCAACTTTAGACACTGTTCCACAATTGAAAGTGCACTGCGCCATGATGTGACACGACGTCCGAGCAAAAAAGCGTGCACAAGGGCAGCAGGGAGGGGGCAGTAGTGCAACATGTTCATCAAATGAGCACTGGACATTTGGCAGACGTATGCAGAGACAGAACGCCAGGGCATCACGACGGCATGAAGGCAAAGAATCCTAGTCAGTGTGCACGTGAAATGTCTCATAGCAATTGCCCCTGCAAATTGCATGACGTTCCGATGCGTGCTGCAATTCATTGTGGCCTCAGCAAGTAGCGCAGCAGCGCGTGACATGTAACGTGTGCAACAACAGGACACAAAGATGCACGATGGATACAGGTGCAAGACGAATTGTTTTCCCGTGTCTGAAGACTCGTCGTCCTGCAGTGTAGCTCGCCATGCCGAAGCGTCCTGCCGCCGCCGTGGCAGCTGCTGCGGCCCAAGCCTTCCCACGGCGTCGCCGGCTGCGCGGGAAGCAAACCGCCGCTTGGAGGAGCAAGCTCTCAAGCGCCTGGACCTGGTGGCAGCCTTCCGAACAGCAGCAGCCCCAGAAGAAGTGGACCGTTTTGCCGCCGAGCTGGAGGAGCAGAACAGCATCCTGCTGTGCACGGGCGCCCCCGGCACCGGCAAAACCTTTGTGGTCGATTACCTGCTCCGCTATGCTGTCAGCCAGGAGCTGCGGGTTCTCTACGCATTGCCGACCGGACAGCTGGCGTGCAGGATGAGGCAACGGCACCCCGCGATTGCGGTCGACACGTGCCACGGCGCCTTCGGCTTCTTTCGGCCCCTCACTGAGACCATTGCCTTCATGGCCGACTACGACATGGTGGGCATCGATGAAGCCTTGCAGCTGAGTGCCGAAGAGTTCGGCCGATTGCATGCCATGTTCCTTGCGACAGGCAAGCAAGTGTGCCTTGTGATGATGGGCGACGACTGGCAGCGGCCGAGCATCCATCCAGAGCGGGCAGATAGCCACCCGCAGTGGAAGTTTTGCCACGCCGTCCAGTTGACTGAAGTTGGCAGGTGCAAATGCCCAGTCTTACAAGCCAAATTGGACTTCTTACGCTGCCACAAGCCCATGGGCGCAGAAGGCCAACGGTTCGTCAACCGTCTGTGCTACAAGCACAAGGCCTGGACCGGCCACGATGAACCAACCAACTTGGACATCGAGGGCGTCCCACAGCGCACAGAAGGCCGCACCACCTTTGTCACATGCACCCGGAAAGGGGCAGCAATCATCAATGACCTGGTTGTGCAAGTGTTGTTCTCCAATCGGAACAAGCGCTCCATTGGCCTCATCCCTGAGGACTACGCGGACCTGCCGGAGAACTACACGGAGCAAGGAAAGTTACGAGAAGACCGGCCACCGCAACCGAACAAGGTTTGCCTCTATGCCGGCCTTCGTCTGCTTTTGACCCGCAACCAGGACAAGGAGAATCACTATGTGAACGGCATGGCTGCCGTTGTCGAAGCATTCAACCCTGACAAGAAATGCCTCCAGGTGCTGACGGACAGTGGCAAGCGTCTGGCCATTCACCCATTCACTGACGTGAACGTGCCACGGGGCCACGTTGTGCACTACCCCATCCGGGTCGGGTACGCAGGCACGATCCACAAATTTCAGGGGGCAGAGCTGTCCCATATCACCATATGGCTTGACCGCAAGTTCTCGCCAGCTGCCGGGTACGTGGCCCTGTCCCGTGCGGCGACCGATGAAGACTATCTCATCGGTGGGGGGGTGACGGCTGATCACTTCTTGCCAGCAAAGTGAGCCGCAATGAGTGGACGTTGTACAGATCACTTGCTAGCCAGGCGTGGATAACGACAGATTTGCATACCCGGGCTTCTAACAGTAAAGCACTGTGATGCAGCAACAAAGTAATTCTAAGATCAATTTTTTCAGCCAACAAAACAGACAATCGAAGGCGGTTGAAAGAAGCCAGGGCCAACAGTCAGGTAAGAGTTGACCACCTTTACACACTGCGTGGCTTTTGGATTGCGTTGCTCTGCCTGCCGAGCACAGCAAAAAGAAGGGCTCGCCAATGCGCTGAGCTGGTAGTTGGTAAAGCAAATTTCAGTTGACATTGACATGTTATCTAAACCACAGGCATGCAGTCAAGGGGGCCCCCACTGCAGAAAATGGGTTTTACCAATGAGGGCCGTTGCACCACTGCAGCAGCAACGGCTCAACAAACGAGACAAAAGGCCATGACCAGTCTCACTGCCATGTGGGCCGCCGTGCCAGATGCAGCTGCAATTTCAGTTTGAACTGTTCGAAGAAGCTGTCGCAGTATGGGACGCAACGTCGGACGACGAAACGTAGCTGGGCAGCAAAAAGCCGCTGCCAGGGGCAAGGCACGGAGTGCCACCTGATCAGGATGTGGCCCAAACCTGCCATGTCAGTATTTCCCATCACAGCCGGCTAAAAAGCTGCCAAGATGAAAATCCATGTCGAAAAAGCTCCGGGAAGCCTAAAATAGCAATTGAGAAGACCAGCAAACGTAAAATGAGGCAGTTGAAGTAAAAAGGCCTCAGAAGCCTGTTAGGGTAAACCCCTTGGGGTTTAAGGTAATAAAATATATACATATTTTGCGCTGTCAGCGCATGCACCCATAGTGTGCATAGAGTGCGTTCCGGAGCACAAAGCTAACTCTTTGTGCTCTCCTGTATAGGTTCTTGCACCTCATGAAAGCGCACCATAGCGCGCGTGATGTGAAGATACTCCTAAGCGTCGTGTACCACATCACGCGCTTCAGTTTAGGGTTTAGGGTTTTAGGGTTTAGGGTTTAGGGTTTAAGGGCATCTCAGCCGCGTGGCAGCAGAAGATCCAATGCATGGATGGCGCCACCACACACCTGAAGGGTGTGAAGGTGGCGGCATATCATGGGATTGTGTTTGCATGCTTCTCTGATATAGGGCCCTTTGGCCTGTGGCCTAGACCTTCTTTCCCACCCCTCTCCAGATAGGAGGCAAGCCGCCCTATTTTCCTCCTTTTAGGGTTTAGGGCAAGCCCTTCATTCCCACCCTCTGTAGTAAGAAGGGCTGAAGCCCAAGGTCGAGCAAGAAGGCTTCCACCTTCAAGGGCCCAAAGCGGGGACCCTTACCGGATCTTTATCCGACCCCGCGGAGGGCTTTAGGATTTCTCCCCGCGGAGGGCTTTAGGGTTTAACCCCGCGGAGGGCTTTACCCGTGGGGGTTTAGGGTATTGCCCTTCTTAGGGCAATTCAACGTACGTTGAGTATCCTGCGGTAGCACTTGGGTATGATTGGCATGGCAGGACGCCATCCTTTGGGCAAAGCCTTTGATATGGGCTAAGCAGCCCATGGGCCTTAGAGGCCCTATTTGACCATTCTCCATAGGCACCTCCCATTGTTCTTGGCTTGAAGCGCAGTATGTGGCTGCCGGACATCTTCAGGGTGCTGGCCACCCTTGATATGGGTGGGAACGGCCTAAGCAGGCCAGGGTGGGAATTTAGGGTTTAGGGTTTAGGGCGTCTCAGCCGCGTGGCAGCAGAAGATCCAATGCATGGATGGCGCCACCACACACCTGAAGGGTGTGAGGGTGGCGGCATATCATGGAATGGTATTTGCAAGCTTCTTCGAGACAGGGCCCTTTGACCTGGGGCTTTTGCCTTCTTTCCCACCCCTCTCCAGATAGGAGGCAAGCCACCCTATTTTCCTCCTTTTAGGGTTTAGGGCAAGCCCTTCATTCCCACCCTCTGTAGTAAGANCTCCAGATAGGAGGCAAGCCACCCTATTTTCCTCCTTTTAGGGTTTAGGGCAAGCCCTTCATTCCCACCCTCTGTAGTAAGAAGGGCTGAAGCCCAAGCGTGGCCAAGGCTTGCCAAAGCTCAGAAATCGAAGTTTGACCGAAGAAATCCTGCTATTAAACTTTGTACTACGGATATTGGAGGATTTGCCATTTTCTGGCAGATCGTGGGGGGGACCCCAGGAAGGCCTGGCAAAGGCTTCTGAATTTACCATTGCAATTTTGGGCCATAGGCAGGGACCCTTTCCGTGACGCTCCAAAATTCTGCAGGGCGGCAGGAGCGGTTTTGCGTGCCGTTTTTTCCCGGTCGGACGCGTCGAGCCCAAACTTTTTTCTGATATTTTAAGCTCATTTTGGCCTCTTAACTGGTCCAAATGTGGTTTTGAGAGCCTGGCACCTCTGAAACAGCTGGAAAAAGTCGGTTTGGAGCCTAAAATCTTCAGGAACCTCCAAAAAAAGCCCCTGGTCAGGATTTGGCGCTCGGGCCTGTTCAACGGACATTTTTTTGTATTGCCATCAGCTCCGTTTTGGAACCCGAAAATTTTCGGATTTTGAATACTAAAAGGATTTAGGGGTTTTGCCTTCGCGAGGCCGCTATTCTTGGGCGATTTCAACTCATTTTGGCCTTTTAGCCGGTCCAAATGTGGTTTTGAGGCCCTAGAACCTCTGAAACAGCTGGAAAAAAACAGTTTGACATCATTAAAGCCGGTTTTCATTTTGGGCCATAGGCAGGGACCTTTTCCGTGACGCTCCAAAATTCTGCAGGGCGGCAGGAGCTGTTCTTTGTGCCGTTTTTTCCCGGTCGGACGCGTCGAGCCGGGAACTTTTTTGGGAAATTTTAAGCACCTTTTGGCTTTTAAACTGGTCCAAATGTGGTTTTGGTAGCCTGGCACCTCTGAAACAGCTGTAAAAAAGACATTTGGGCAGGCTTTTGTATAGCGCCCGGTGGAGGGCTTTGGCTCCCTAGGTTTAGGGTATAGCCCTTCTTAGGGCAATTCAACGTACGTTGGGTGTCCTGCGGTAGCACATGTATATGATTGGCATGGCAGGACGCCATCCTTTGGGCAAAGCCTTTGATATGGGCTAAGCAGCCCTGGGGCCTAAGAGGCCCTATTTGAACATTCTCCATAGGCACCACCCATTGTTCTTAGCTTGAAGCGCAGTATATGGCTGTCGGACATCCTCAGGGTGCTGGCCACCCTTGATATGGGTGGGAACGGCCTAAGCAGGCCAGGGTGGGAATTTAGGGTTTAGGGTTTAGGGTGTGCTAACGTTCTGGGCGCGCGTGGTGGGCCCTATAGATTCTTCTTTCACGGGCCCACACACTAGCGCGCCTCGCGTGGCGGTAGACCCACCCCAAGCCACCCGGCAGACAGGATTTTAGGGTTTAGTTCCTAAAGTCTGTTCTCTGTTCTTACCTTGCGTGGGCATGTTCCTTCCATAAGCCGCGCGCTGGTCCCAAGCTGCCCTGATGTGCTCTGCCCTCGCTCTGCCTGGCGGGGGCCCTTGTCTGGGCACCCGCGAAAAGGGAGGGAAGCTAAAGAACACAAACGAGACCAGACCCATGACCACCATAAGGCCGTCACAGCGGTCACTTCAGTTTGCACTAGAGTTGCGCCTTTTACTAAAGGTTGCCGTGCAACTTGAATTTGTGTTGCCTGCAGTCATTGGCTCAAATTTGTGCCTATTCAGCCCTCCGACACAATGAACAGAAAGGGGGACATAGCAATGGGCAAGCCTCGTGAGGGGCCAGTGGTGAGCGAGGAAACCTGGAAGAAGTATTTGAAACAAAAGAAGAAGGAAGAGAAGAAGGCGAGGGAGCAGCCGAAAACCATTCCGGCCAGAAACTTCGCAGCAGAGGCTGTTCGCAAAGCCGCTGAAGCACAGAGCAGCGGCNAAACCATTCCGGCCAGAAACTTCGCAGCAGAGGCTGTTCGCAAAGCCGCTGAAGCACAGAGCAGCGGCCAAGCTTATCAGAATCCTTTTTCTTCTTCGTCTTTTGGCTCTTCTGAGGGGCTGTGAGTGGGCCGGCCGCGCGGAGCAAGATACCAATTAATGAAAAACGCGGAAAAATGGATAAATTAATATGAAAAAAGAAAATATAAAAAAAAAATACTGCAATTTTTTTGGCCTTGACTCTTTCAACTTTTCTGCCGGGTCTTGTCCTCATTTGATTTCAAGCCCAAAATGGCCAAAATTGAGGCCCAGAGCCCTGCCCAGATTCAGGCCGAAAATGGCCAAAATTGAGGCCCAGAGCCCTGCCCAGATTCGGGCCCAAAATGGCCAAAATTGAGGCCCAGAGCCCTGCCCAGATTCGGGCCCAAAATGGCCAAAATTGAGGCCCAGAGCCCTGCCCAGATTCGGGCCGAAAATGGCCAAAAATGAGGCCGAGAGCCCTGCCCAGATTCAGGCCCAAATGGCCAAAATTGAGGCCCAGAGCCCTGCCCAGATTCGGGCCCAAAATGGCCAAAATTGAGGCCCAGAGCCCTGCCCAAATTCAGGCCCAAAATGGCCAAAATTGAGGCCCAGAGCCCTGCCCAGATTCGGGCCCAAAATGGCCAAAATTGAGGCCCAGAGCCCTGCCCAGATTCGGGCCCAAAATGGCCAAAATTGAGGCCCAGAGCCCTGCCCAGATTCGGGCCGAAAATGGCCAAAAATGAGGCCCAGAGCCCTGCCCAGATTCGGGCCCAAAATGGCCAAAATTGAGGCCCAGAGCCCTGCCCAGATTCAGGCCCAAAATGGCCAAAAATGAGGCCGAGAGCCCTGCCCAGATTCGGGCCCAAAATTGCCAAAATTGAGGCCCAGAGCCCTGCCCAGATTCGGGCCGAAAATGGCCAAAAATGAGACCCAGAGCCCTGCCCAAATTCAGGCCCAAAATGGCCAAAATTGAGGCCCAGAGCCCTGCCCAGCATTGTTTGTGCGGCCGTCCTGTTTTGTGTACGTTTGTAACTTCTCGTCTGCCCGGTCTTGCACAGCCAGGGCCTTGCCCCGTGCCAGGTAATACATCGTGGACTTTGCCGCGGAGGGGGCTACATCGTGGACTTTGTGAAGGCGGGGGCCGGGACTTGGGGCATCCCGGCAGCATCCCCTCAGGATTCTGGGGGGGGGGCTGACCGCCCTGGTTCGGCTAGGTGGCCGAACCAAAGGTCGGGAGAGCCGCCGTGCGTCTACAAGGCAAAAAAGAATGAATGGGTTAGCGAGGAACGAAGGCTTTGACGCACCTAATGCTGAAGATGCGTAGCGCGACGGAAGATGTGAGATGAGATGTGCGAAGATGCGTCAATGGGGGACGTGCAGATACAAGACGTCAAGATGTCTCGAAAAGTAAGCTGTTAATGTATGAAGATGTGGAAGGCGAAGATAAGGAGAAAAGCCGTGAAAGATAAGGCAGTGTTGCGAGATGTGTTCGACCGCTTTGGGAGGTTTGAGGCTTTCTAGGTTCTGGTGTTGTAAATGGCTGTTAACCGTTCTGGGCTGTTCTAAGCCGTTTTGGGTAGCCTCGAGCCATTTAGAGCCGTTTTGGATGGCTGGTAGCTGTTTCGGATGGCTGTCAGCCGTTTTGGATGGCTGTCAGCCGTTTTGGGCTGCTCCCGGCCCGTTCGGGTTGCTGGAAGCCGTCTTGGGCTGTTTTTGGCCGTTTTGAAAGCTGCACTTCGGACGCTCGAAGCCCTTTCGGCCGTTTTTGGGTGGCCTGAAGCCGTTTTTGGCTGTTCTAGGCAATTTTGAGGGCTGCCAGCTGTGGTGAGCTGATTTGAGCCGTTCTGGGTGGCTGGAAGCCGTTTTGGGCTGTTCTGGGCCGTTTTGGGTGGCTGCCCGCCGTTTTGGGCTGTTCTGGGCCGTTTTGGGTGTGGAAGCCGTTTTGGGCTGTTCTGTGCCGTTTTGGGTAGCTGCCAGCCGTTTTCGGCTGTTCTGAGCCGTTTCCGGTGGCCTGAAGCCGTTTTGGGCTGTTTTCAATTGTTTTGCAGCCTTTTGAAGCTGCTTTGACTGTTTTCCGCTCCTTGAAACCCCAGGGGGGACCCCCAGGGACGTGCCGGCAAAAGTCCTTGGGTTTAGGGTTTCTCCTTTGTTAGCACAAAGGTGTTAACGCTCTGCAAGCTTGTCTAGCCTTGCCAAGGCGTTCAGCAGCCCCAGCTTAACCTGGGCTGCACGTTCAGCTGTTCTCTAGTCGCTCGCTGAGCGCTCGGACAGCTTCGGGCTCTCAAGTGTTGGTAGCGAGCCCTCAGCTAGACTTTAGGGTTTAGGGTTTAGGGTGTGCAGAAGTAGTCGCGCGTGGGCGGGGGGCTATCAATTCTGCTGGCACGCCCCCCGCTCGAAGCGCGCTCGCTCTGCTTGTTGACCCACCCCAACCACCCAGGGTACGAACTTTTAGGGTTTAGGGTTCCATTCTAAGTGGAACCCTTGGGCGGGTTCCAACGGGTTTATTTCGCATTATTCTGCATACATCCTGTAGCTTTCGAAGCGCTTTGCGGTTCCAACATGCTGAGCATACCGAAAAAATGCCTGTGAGATCACCCCCGACCCCCGTTCCTGGGGGTTGCAGCCATGGTTGTTCTTGCGTAACCTTGAAAATCCCTTTTTTGAGGGTTGTTACTGGTCGATCTGTGCTGCATATTTTTGTGGTTTGCTTGCGTTTCTATTCCATGATATTTTACGCTCACAAACTCATGCGTTTCCTCTCCGCAGCAGTTTGGGTCAAGCTTTGCCGCAGCCGTGTTTCCCTCGTGTCCGGCCCCCCGTTTCTGCGTGTGTGCGTGCACGTCACGTGTGTTTTTCAACTCCTTGTTTTCGATCGTGACGTTTTCTTTGCAGGCGCGCGTCTTTCGTTGTTTTTGGTTGCTCGCCCTCGCCGCTCAGGTCGGATGTCGGCGCCGGCAGCTGCAGAGAAGAGGCGTGGGAGCTCGTACTGTTCAGCGACAGGGGGGGGCATGGCGGCGCAAAAAAAACGCAGCAGGCCACAAACTCAACCGGGAGTGGTTGTACTAAAAGGATTTACGGTCCTGTGCCTTGCTTTGCCAAGATGGACGCGCTGCGCCGCCCTGTTCGTGACGCCCCAAGATTCTGCAGGGCGGCAGAAGGTGTTCCGTGAGGAGTTTTGCCCGGTCGGACGCGTCGAGCCGGAACCTTTTTTCGATATTTGCAGCTTGTTTTGGCTTTGCAATTGGTCCAAACGTTGTTTTGGGAGCCTGGCACCTCTGAAACAACTGGAAAAAGCTGTAAACAACAAGCGACCTCCACATGGCCAAAAAGCTCGCGATTAGGGGTTATCCTTTACTGGCTACGCCAGAGGGTGGAAGCCGTCAGGCTTGGGTAGCCTTGCTTTGCAGTTGTCCTGCTAGGCTTGACCCTAGCAGGCCCTCAGATTCGTAATGGCGTCGAGGCAGAGCCTCGAGCCAGAAGGCTCGAGCGCACATGTATATGGTCAGCTGCGNCAGGCCCTCAGATTCGTAATGGCGTCGAGGCAGAGCCTCGAGCCAGAAGGCTCGAGCGCACATGTATATGGTCAGCTGCGCTCTCGCCTGTTTAGGGTTCGACACGAAGGGTCGCCCTGGTCAAAGCCCCTGGATTAACAGGAATCGTTCAAACATTTTAACTTTTCTCTGTGGGGCGCGCCCTAAACNGTTTAGGGTTCGACACGAAGGGTCGCCCTGGTCAAAGCCCCTGGATTAACAGGAATCGTTCAAACATTTTAACTTTTCTCTGTGGGGCGCGCCCTAAACTATATTTCATATAAGGCAAGCCCACTGGGATACCTTTCCCTTCTTTTCGGCGCTTTTTTTGCCCAACAGCTCCACTGGGATACCTTTTTCTCCTCTGTGAGGCGCCTTTGCAGCCCAACAACTCCACTGGGATACCTTTTTCTCCTCTGTGAAGCTGCTTTTTGACCAAGCACGTCCACTGGGATACCTTTTTCTCCTCTGTGNCCTTTGCAGCCCAACAACTCCACTGGGATACCTTTTTCTCCTCTGTGAAGCTGCTTTTTGACCAAGCACGTCCACTGGGATACCTTTTTCTCCTCTGTGAAGCCCCTTTTCTGCCCAACAGCTCCACTGGGATACCTTTATCTCCTCTGTGAAGCGCCTTTCCTCCTTAACAGCTCCACTGGGATACCTTTTTCTCCTTTGTGAAGCGCCTTTTCTGCCCAACAGCTTACTGGGATACCNTCTCCTCTGTGAAGCGCCTTTCCTCCTTAACAGCTCCACTGGGATACCTTTTTCTCCTTTGTGAAGCGCCTTTTCTGCCCAACAGCTTACTGGGATACCTTTTTTCTCCTCTGTGAAGCGCCTTTTCTGCCCAACAGCTCCACTGGGATACCTTTTTCTCCTCTGTGAAACGCCTTTTCTGCCCAACAGCTCCGCTGGGATACCTTTTTCTCCTCTGTGAAGCGCCTTTCNCAACAGCTCCACTGGGATACCTTTTTCTCCTCTGTGAAACGCCTTTTCTGCCCAACAGCTCCGCTGGGATACCTTTTTCTCCTCTGTGAAGCGCCTTTCCTGCCCAGCAGCCCCACTGGGTCCCAACAGCTCCACTGGGATACCTTTTTCTCCTCTGTGAAGTCCATTTTCTGCCCAACAGCTCCACTGGGATACCTTTTTCTCCTCTGTGAAGCGCC
>BGPT01001071.1:7246-69828 GCA_003297045.1 Symbiodinium sp. clade C Y103
TTGTTTGTTGTTTGTTGTTTGTTGTTTGTTGTTTGTTGTTTGTTGTTTGTTGTTTGTTGTTTGTTGTTTGTTGTTTGTTGTTTGTTGTTGTTGTTTGTTTGTTTGTTTGTTTGTTTGTCTGTCTGTCTGTCTGTCTGTCTGTCTGTTTGTTTGTTTGTTTGTTTGTTTGGTTGGTTGGTTGGTTGGTTGGTTGGTTGGTTGGTTGGTTGGTTGGTTTGTTGTTGTTGTTGTTGTTGTTCTGATTGCGAGACCGTCTGAAGCTATTCTTCCCGGAAGCACTCCCCCGTGCTCAGGCCGCAGTTGGCCAAGATATTTCACATGAGATAGATATCCCCGGAATCGCTGTCCTCATTCTGTGATTGAGGTGCTGATGCGCATGAACATTAACAGGCGCATTTTTGGTTTCAGTTCTTTTTGGCTGTGTGGGCTGAACAATTTACCACCACTCAATTTTGGTGTTTCTATTTGACAAAAAGGGGGACCTCAAGTTGTTTCTCATGAGAGACATCGGGAAACCAATGGTTTTGGGGTACCTCATTTTTGAGACCCCAAATGCGAGACATTCGAGATTTGGACCCCAATTGGGGCATGTCAAATCCTTTTGTTGAACATCCCTTGCTCGGGAGTATCAACGGCAGCACCAGGAATCCGAAGACGGGAACCACGCCATTTCTGGGTAAATTGGTAAATCATTTGAACACGACTTTGATATTGGGGAAACCATCAATTTCATCATCGAGACAATGTTGAAAGTCTAACCAAGAAAAATGCTAGCAACTGGTCCTTATAACTCCTTTATCAATGGGATGTACTCGGAATCCAGACTCATGTTTGTTTCCCTCTGGTAAACTAACATAGCTATTGAAAATTGCCATAGAAATCGTGGATTTTTCCATGAATAGCATGGTGATTTTCCATAGTTATGTAAGAGGCAATACCAGAGGGTAGCCAGAATCAGAACGCAGACAGTTGAAACCTCAAGAGTTGAGAGCGACAGCAACGTGATTTCCTGTCGAACATGTCCAAGCAATCCGTTGTGTTTTTTTGCTTCATGTGCATTCCGGGCATCGGAATAAGCATGTTATTCAGTTATACTACAGTATGTTATAGTTATACTATGTTATACTACTACACTTCAGGGTTATATCTCCGTTATAAAATGTCATAAACCACTTCTGAGTCCTGGAATGCCCATCCAATGATCCTTACTAACGTCCTGATTTTGCACGGCAAAATCTTCATGGATGGTTAGCCCCCCCAAACATTAGCATAGACCTTGAAAAAATCGCTATCTTTTGGTGGAAAGTAGTACCCTCTGGTTATTTAACATAGCCATGGAAAATGCCTAATTTTGGATATTTTTGGATGATTTTCCCATTAAAACCTCCATTGATAGGGGATTTTCCATGGCTATGTTAGATAACCAGAGGGTAAATAGAAATAGTTTTCCAAACCCCGGACTCATGGCAAGGTCTCTCTTCATGTTGGCCAGGGCCCATCTCGACTTTTCATGAGTATCTGTAATTCAACACAGCTACGGAACATGGCCCATTTAGTTCCATGATTAAGATTGGATCAGCATGGTGATAATTCCATTTACCATCCGGTAAAAAAAAACGTGGCGTGCTGGAAAAGCTCCCTTCATTGATAGATCATGTTCCGAGATTTTGAAACCTCTATCTAAGGGGGGATTTGGTCATAACAAACAGCTGTTGGGTGTCTGGTTTCTATCTCCACACGGCAGGTTGCGTGAAGTGGTGGGTGCCGGGCCCATTCCCATGGAGGCCCCGTGTTTTTTTTTCACGGGTTGCACCACCTTTCTGAAGGTGAACATAAACCATTTGTTGGGGAATTGCATCACGAAAAATTGGCAATTCATGGGGATTTTCTCTGATTGGTATATCTTTGGTCGTTGATATTCTTTGATTAACAAAATAGGGACTTAGAAACTTCGCTGGCAAAAATATGCTGCGTGAAGCCAGATAAATTAAGGGATTTTGATGTGCGATTTATGGTAAATTGGTTTCTTTTACTATACAGTGTGGTGGATAGGCATGAAATCCTGGAATTGGACGAGTTGGACGAATTCCTGATTGAACCCCCAAACTATTTTAGGGGTAAAGCCAATGGGTTCCTTTTTGTTTCTCCTTCAATCTATCAATTGATTGCTGGGAAACCCGGCTACTTTGATTATGTGGCAAAGCAGCAGGAAACGGCACTTAAACATTTTTTTTTTGCGTAGCACGAGAGACATGACATATGTCAAAAAATTAGGTATGGAGCGGAGATGTATGGATCGAAGATCGTTTGCTGAGGCTGTGGCTACAGCCTGTGGAGCGACGCGGGATGTCGCAATTTCATATTAATATATACATATATATGAAAATCAGTATATATGCAAAATAAAAGTATACTGCAAAGCGGAAGGGTTGACAAGCTCCATTCGATTGACACGGGAGAGAACAGACGCAGACGGCGCCGGACAGCGCGCAAGCGCTGCATTCAAGGCGCAGGCGATGAGCAAAGAAGAACGCAAGCGCGTGCAAACCGCGCGTTTCCCGGAAGGACAGTTTCCGCTACGAAGAGGGCTACGGCTACAGGACGTTTGCATCTCGCTGGAAGGCGAAGATGCGTTGTACAGGCGCCAGGCGGGGGCGGATAATTCAGACTTTACAGGAGGCCTTGCGGGGTGACCTTCACGCGACGTGGACGGCATTTCGCAAGGCCAAGTTTTTGAAGAAGTACCGCGCCCATTTGAAGTTGTTGCTGGAAATTTGTAAACTTTTTCGGCGCGTGACGCCGAAGGCATCAGCATGGCACGTGTACTATGTTCTTCGGGATTGGTGTCCGGCCCCCCAGGATCAACTTGCCGAAAATTTGGGCAATACCTCACCCGGGATGAGTTGAAGAGGAAGATGGTCCAATAAGCAAGCACAGCCGGTTGCAGGAAAGGCAATGAAACGACGAAAGCAAGAAGAACCAAAACTAAAAGAACCAATCACGGCTTAGGCTTAGAAGTAGTTTGTTTTGCATTGCATGCTACGTTGTGTTGGTTAGTCTTGGCTCTTTCCTGCTCCGTGCTGCGACAGATGTTTCACGCCCAAAACTCCGACTGTCGGACCAAAAGAGTTCGCGATGCAACAAACATTCATTTTCCATATGTATATATATATAACATAGATATTATATCTGCTATATGGTTTGCCTTGCCATTGATACAAGCGTTGCACTGCCATAGGTGAGTTTTGCTTTCCATACTGGTCCATCCCGCCTGCAGCTTTTTCTCCATGCACGTACGTTTCCATGCATGCGCGCATTCATTTTAATTCGACTGTCCTCGTGCACGCTCCGTCCTTTTCTCAAGTGAGTTCAATCACCGGCTGAGCGCCTTTTCAAGACACAGTGCGTGAAATGGACCGAGTGTCAACATCTCTCAAGACAAAACAATTCCAAAAGCGACGGTCCTTCAATTCCTGACGGCAGCTCCCGGTAGAGGTGCGAAATTTCAATCCACCGCAGAAAGAGAGATGTCAGTTCGTTTAAGCCCCGGGGCGTGGGATGTGTCTGAAACACGTGTCCTGTTTTGGAATGTCTTTTGTCTTCAGAATTCCCAAGCCACGTGCCACACAAATGGCTTATGAGTCCTAAAACAATATCTATAGAATTGTTTCAAATAAGCAAGCTGATCACTCTCTGTCTCTCTCTCTCTCTCTACATATATAGATAGGTATTTGTCTATTGCTATCCGGGGATGCAGCGCTCCATTTTTGACGGGATACAGTGAAGGGAACCAATCGGGTTTTCCCAGGGGTGGCTTTTGAGTGCCGAAGTCGGTGGGTTAGCCTTCACTCTTCTCTGCTATTCACGATTACACCCATGCACATCCATCTGTATCCCTTTGGGCTATGCGATGGTTTGGCTCCATGCTTTCTCCCCCTGATCCCTAAAGATGATCCGATCAAAGCCTAGCATTTGTTGCGTTTGCGGCCCCAAGTAAAAACATCCCCACACATGTTAACGGTTTTACCATGAACTCTCTCTTCTTCCCCTTGGAACACGGGTCATGGACAGATGAAGTGCTATACATCACCATCCCTTCAATCGCCTTGCAAGCTTCGGGTATTTTCATCTGTTTCCACGATTCCCAGCTCCACTGGGTTGCATGTCTACCCTCGGGAACCGTCCTTTCGCTATCTTATGTATCGATATTGCAATATATGATTTCGGGAAAATAAAAACAATGTTCAATACCGACAAGAAAAATTCTCAGGGGGGTGGATGAGACGAGCTGTGGTAGGCTGGGAAAAATTCCTTTTTGCCTTGTGAGAACTTTTTAATGCTCAAGATTCCTCATCCATTGGTTGGATGTCTTCGATGGGCCCCAACCCGGCGTCTTGAAGCAATTCCCCATCCAAGATTGGCTCCATGTTGCAATTAAATATTGTTTCTCTGTTCAGGACTGGTTTCATAAATATTCTACCGCCTATGGGATGGAAAAGGGTTAGGGCTTCATGGAATGCTGCACTTTCTCCCTCTTGTCCCAGCTTTAACATCCCGGCATTCATAGGAGACATAGCTATGATGACAATTTGCCAGACACTTCTATTCTTGAACTTAAATATTATTGTGTATATTATTGTTAATGTTAATATTAATGTTATTAATATTGTTTTTAATATTCTTTTTCATGTTATTAATATTGCTGTTATTTTTTTGACCATAATGTTTTTTTATTTCTTATTTAATTTTTTATCATATTATATAATATGGTGTGTTATTATATGATATTATTTTCTATCATATAACATTATATAATTTAAATAATATATTATATATTATATAATATTATACAATATTATATAATATATTTCATAAATTGAAATATTTTATAATATTAAATAATATTGTATAATACTATATAATATTTTATAATATTTTCTTATACGATATAATATTATATAATACGATATAATATTATAAACTATTTTATAAAAATATATACCATTATGTAGTATCATATAATATTATTTCATATCATTTAATATTGTAAAATACAATATTTTCATATTATTGTTATTATTACTTTAATTACTATTATCAATATCGTTATTTTTATTAATACAATTGTTTGGTCGTTTATATGTCCAAAGTTCAAACCAAACACACATAAACAAACGAATTTAACATTTGTGAGAGATTGCGGCCTGATTTTCTGTACTATTTTGGATGGATATCTAGACAACAAGAGTTTGGCGTTCTTTTGCTGAGTCGCCATAACGATGGCAGATATTTGCAAGGGAAAACACTTTCAGTGGACCAGCCAAAACCACCGAAACGATACGTTTTCTTCGACCATGTTTGCCTTTCATGTTGCATTGATAGCATCAGTTGTGTTCAGGAAGATTTATTGATTTTTAGTTGTTAACTGCTCGAACGCGTTTTTTGTATTCCAGGAATCCGAAGTGGTTTTTAAAAAAAAATACAAGTACGGGTATAATCTAGTTATGAATGAACTGTTCTCACTTCTGTGTAGCGTATATCTGGGTTCCCCAATTTATAGCCATGAAGGAATGTGGACAGATACATGATGAACCATGGGATTATTGTGGGGTCCCCGCCGTCTCGATTTTGGGGTAGCCACCTTTGAGATTTATACTAATGTTGGTAAAACAATAATAAACCACCCATTTTGGAATGGTTTATACCACCTATTTATGGTGATTTTGGGGATGGTTTATTATTGTTTTACCCACATCGTCCTCAAGCAATCAGAATTGATGGCTTGATAACCTGCAGTGTGGGAAGACTAATTACTAATAGTTGTAAACCATGAGTTACCAACCAGCAACTAGTAATTGCAAACAAGAACCTAGGATTCCACCAATGATTATAGACCAGTAATTTTCTGAATGGCATGGACATCCACTTAATTTTTTGCTATTGCTTACATTAAAACCACTTCTTCTTGGTACCCTCCATAACTGGAAAATCACCCTTTTTAATGGGAAAATCCACATTTCTATAGCCATTTTCAATAACAAACTGTTAGTTTACCAGAGGGTAATGCTTATGATTGTCGACCACATAGCCATGGAAAATGGCTAATTTTGGATGATTTTCCCATTGCTGTACAACCTCCATTTTTATAAGGGATTTTCCATGGCTATGTTAAATAACCAGATGGTATTATTCTTATTAACATTTATTATTGACCATATATTAACCATATATATCCATATATTATAACCATATATTAACCATCGGAATTTCATCTCCAAATGGACATCCACTACCCTTCAGCACGGTCCAGGAAGGCGATGATGTGGATGGAGCTCCAGCGACTTCCCCTGCCCCTTGGGTCCGCGGAGAATGTGGGGGCCGTTTTCGTTTTCGCTGCTGAAAGATATTGATTGATATGGGTTGAAATGGTTGATATATGTTGATATATACATAGATATAACATAATATTATATATATATATATAATATAGCATATTGTATATTATATATAATAACGTATGGATTCTACAATAATACCGGAACCACAGGTGATACTGGACGAATCAACCATGTTCCAAATGGACACCTGGAGGGCATGGTGAAATGGGATGAACTGGGTTTGACCGACAAAAGATGGGTCAATCATGGCAAAACTGTTTACCCATCACCAATGGATTTCCTGAGTGAAAGGTAAAAACAATGAGCACCGGGTATCATCTACGAACAGTCAGTTTTCTGCACTATACAGATGATTTGTTTGGACATATGTATGATGTCGCTATCCAAGCATCAACAGATTGTATGTATGCATAAATCAGCGAAAATTGGGCGTGTTGACCAGCAAATTGCGGAACATAGAACAGCATGCGGATACTAGATAACCAAGCAAAAAAAACTGGTACCAACTGGTGACTTGTAGGTTCTCTTCTTATACATGGGGACAATAACAATTCCCGGCATTTCTTTTTTTCGTGGCATCAAACAATGAACTAGAAGTCAGGGATTCTCCAAATATTTTCCCAAATTTTGACTCACTCTGGCTGCGGGCGCAGTAGACTCTGGCTTATCATCATCAATGCTCTCGATGGAACCATTCATTGCGAAGCTGAGTTTTCCCTGTAGCTTTTGAAGGCTCAAAGATGGACAGCTCCGCATTTTCATAGTGCGCAAGGTTTGCCGCGCAAGGTAGCCGTACAACACAGCATGACAGAGCCATCGCCCCGGCCAAAGAATCTGTTCCCAGGTGCATTTTAGCAGCTTTGGTTCCATTAGAAGAATTTTGTATGGTATAAACTCTACTATAAATATCGACTAGATATGAATTTATTCACTTTTTGGGCGTATTGACAAGAATTTGGTTCCACTTGGACGGTTGTAGATCCTCAAATTGAACAAACCTTCAGCGGACCCCGAGGCCAAAACCATGAGGGGATCATTCTGAATGGCCCATTAGTGTTGATATCCAGATTTCTGCTGGCTATACATCATGTTCTGTCTGAAAATGGTTGGTATATGGTTTACCTCCTATAAAACAGCTATTTGATGGGGACAATTCTGATTAAGCATCAAATTCTGGAGTTTTCTTCAAATTTAACACAAAGCCATACATCACATTCTATCCCGATGGTGCCTCGAGCACCATTCCTCTTCGATTTTCATCCATGGAGATGAACAGCAAGAGACCGAGACATGCCTACCACGAGGACTCAAGGGGCATCCATGAGAAATTTCGGGAGATCTGTGGGCAACAGATAGGGAGTTAAGCAGCGAAGCGAGACGATTTTTTCCAACGAAATAGGAGTCAACCAGCAAGAAATCTTTTTTTTTTGGGGCCATTCTTCTGGAGCTGGGTTGGAGATAGCGGAAATCTTTCTGGCATTTAGGGGGTCGACCAGCCCATTTTGGGTCCCCCAAATCAGGGATCCATTGCAAATCCACGAAGGGAATTTGTGGAGACTTCCCCCGGGGGACACTTTTGGATTTGTGAAACAGCGCGGGGCTTCTTGGAAGTGTCTCCGTTCGAAATTATTGATAAAAGTTTTCTTCCAACAACAGCTTTTGTTTAATCTCGAGATCAGCTATTTTGCAATTGGGTGAATTGCTCATATTGGGGAATGGCCATCAATCCATCACTTGGGTTCCCATGGCATGGGATGGATGACCATACCAACTATACCAAGACTCCTCAGTGATGTTTGGTTGGTTATGGTTGGTTTATAAACCCCATACTATAACTATATTATACTAAATTACATATATATATATATATTGATATTGACTAATCATCAAGAATATTAGCGAATGTTGACATAAACAAAAATTAACTCTAGATAGTAGATGTATTGTTATATCTACCATAAACCGTATATAGATATCTTATTTTAGTTGCACCTTTGCCCATATTCCATGTTTGGACCAGGAAATGGCGGATGACACCCTGACGCTTCACGTCTCTTTGCCCAGTGGACGTTCTGCCGATATATCACTTCCGTCGGGCGGCACGATCGGCGAGCTGAAACGGGCCGCGCAAGACTCGTTGGGGCAACGCTTCCTTCGATTCGCGCTGCCGGATCGTCTTCTACTGTATCTGGAATCTGGATCCATGGGGGAAATCTGAAATCTTTCCTGAATATCTCTTTGAGACTTTAAGAGACAAATCTTCACTATTCAAACTATTCAATGATTCTTGACTTTAAACTTTAAACCTTAGAAATAGAGATTTAGATCCTAAGCCTGGGCTGAACATGGACCCAGGTATCAGGAGGAATTCCTTCAACACGCAGGGCTTGAAGATGGGAGCAGCATCACTGCGGTTGCACAGCAGCCGCAAGTAGCTGCAACTTGGGGAGCCTTTGCTTTGTGGTGCGTTGGAGGTGACAAGATTGTCACATGGGGCAATGAGAGCAACGGTGGTGACAGCAAAGCTGTCCAAGATCAGCTGAAGAATGGAGCTGGTGTTCAGGAGGTTTATGGCACATGCAGTGCCTTCACTGCGCTCTTCAAAGATAAGACTGTTCTGAGCTGGGGTGATCGCCGATTTGGTGGGAACAACTTTCACATCCGAGACAAACTCCGCAACGTGCAGCAGGTTCATGCGGCGCGCTTAGGATTTGCTGCGATCTTGGGAGATGGAAGCGTTGTGACATGGGGCCAACGGCATTCTGGTCATCACATACAGGATCAGCTCAGAAACGTTCAGCAGATTCAATCCACTCGCAATGCTTTTGCAGCGCTTCTGGCGGATGGAACGGTTGCGACATGGGGTGATTTTGCGAGCGGTGGTGACAGCACTGCGGTCCAACATTTGCTCAGGAACGTTCAGCAAATCTTTGCCACAGCTGGTGCGTTTGCAGCGATCTTGGAAGATAGGACCATGGTGACATGGGGCATCCCTGAGCATGGTGGCAACAGCACTGCTGTCCAAGACCAGCTCAGGAATGTCCAGCAGGTTCAGGTCACGGACAATGCTTTTGCTGCGCTCTTGGCAGACGGAACGGTTGTTACGTGGGGCAGTCGACGTGAAGGTGGCGACAGCACTGCAGTCCGAGATCAGCTGAGGAACGTTCGAGCGCTGCATGCCACGAAGGACGCCTTTGCTGCACTCTTGACAGACGGCTCCGTTGTGACATGGGGCGGCTGTGGTGGTGACAGCTCCGCCGTCCAGGAAAAATTGAGAAACTTCGATTTGCTCCAGGTGATTGCGTATACTTTCCCAAGGTAAATCCACCAGAAATGGGGAATCAATCCCATATGCTTCATGTATGGAATATTTATAGCATCAAAAATTACCCCAAAAGTCACCCAAATGTAGGTGAATATACCATACAGACCATACGTGAAGCATTTGGGGAGAGTTTCGAAGTTTCGACTTTTTGGGGTCGTCTTGACTTTCGGGGGTCATCTTCATCTCCCAGGAACGGTGACCGAGATCCACTCAACCCAGTTCTCCTTCGCCGCCATCCTGGAAGATGGTTCGCTCGTCACCTGGGGCCATGCCAAATTTGGTGGCGACAGCACGGCCGTCCAGGGACAGCTGAGACGTGGCGTGCGGCTGGTCGTTGGTGGAAACCGGGCCTTTGTGGCGATTCTGGCAGATGGATCGGTGGTCACCTGGGGGGATGCGGTCAATGGCGGGGACAGCTCCGAGGTCCAAGAAGACTTCAATCTCTGCTGAACCCTGAAATGTGGAGGAACAAAACAGAGGTGCCAAGGGAGCAGTGGGAGACACTTTGGTGATTTTGACATGTTTTGACATCCCACTAAGAATATTTCCAAGCTGTGTGGGACATCAAAATGAAGAATTCGATACACTTTCAATCAATTTGACTAATTCAACCAGGGTTTCTGGAAGATCCTTTGGTGGGTTGCTCTGTTTCGATTGTGGGGAATTCCTTCGCCTTCCGCTTCCAGTCACACCCGAGGGGACAAGTACTGTAGCTTGGCCTCCGAAAAATGTGTCTTTTAAGGGTTTCCATGGTTTTGTTCCATTGTTTTTCCCATAATTGACCATGCGTGTTTCCATCGTTTTCCCCAGAATTATACAGTCCAACCCAACGTATTTTCCAGATTTTTCACCAAAAATCAGAGAAACCCGGTTTGTGGTTCTCCACCGTTTTCTCCTCAATTTTCATGGGTTTGCAATGATTTCCCCTTGATTTTTCCATGATTTTCCATGGTTTTCCACGGTTTCCCTGGAATTTTCAAGGTGAGGTGTGTTTTTCCATGGCGTTGTCGCCCAGCCTGAGGCTACCTTTTGGCCTGTGAAACTTCATCGCGTCGTGGTGGTGCGAGCCTGTGACTGGGAGGACAGTTGGGATGCGGACTGGGCTGGGGAAACCAAGGGGAGAAACATGGGAAGTTGGTCAGTTACATTAATATGAATGGGATTATAATGATCTTATATAATTGAATATTAATGGGATCATATGAATAACCAAGGTAAGTTGGAATATTCATGGGAATATCATGGTTTTACAGTTTATGGTTTAATAGGGAGAACAATGGGATATTTAATGTGGTAGGTTGGTTTAGAAATAGCCAAGGGTAAACTGCTTCAAAAAGATATGGAACATACATGAACAAATGATTCAATGATTTTGGATTGTGGTAGCGTGGGGTACTATAGCGATCTATAGCGTCCTTTTTATTGCACTTTTTTTTTGCCCAGCAATCTCGTTTTGAAAGCTTAGTATGATTTAGTATATTCATTTTTGATTTTTATCGTAGAATAGACAAACCAGCTAGACATGCAGTTGTTTTGCTGTTCCTA
This sequence comes from Symbiodinium sp. clade C Y103, assembly GCA_003297045.1. Classification (NCBI taxonomy): domain Eukaryota; class Dinophyceae; order Suessiales; family Symbiodiniaceae; genus Cladocopium; species Cladocopium sp. clade C. The sequence goes on from BGPT01001071.1 coordinate 18,515, forward strand.
TCTAAGTTCGGCCCAAATACGATGGTGTTGGTTACTACCTTGGTGAACCACGCTTTGTTCTTTGATACATACCAATACATAGCGATTCTCGTGTAGCCCTCAAATGCTCCCTGTATGCTCCCTGATAATCCACACCGTCCAAAAATGGCTATGGATCAATAGCTACCCATCCCCGAGTGACGTGGCTGATATGTCGGTGATTTTTTGCAATATACCAGCACCCTCTTCAGCATTTGGGTGTTGGTAAGAAATCTGGGTTTGAACATAAGGTATACCCTGATATAATATACCCATTTAGGTTGAACACCTCGCGTTTTCCCATTAAATGGGTAGCATATATTTGAAAAAAACACAACAAGGTAAATCCATCATTTTCAGTCACTGATGCCAAACAACTCCATTATATATTCAATGGTTAAATCGGTTAAATCATGTATATCATGTCAAATCTTGCTTGAACGATTCTTGAGGGTTAAATCCACATTTCATCCATTCATGGGTCAAATCCCTGTCGCCACAGTTAAATCACAACTTGGGCTGCTTACAGCTTCATAGTTGAGGGTAAATAATGGCAAATACACCTAGTGTCCTTTTTTCTTGGCTGGTTGGATTCACCATGTAGGGTGTGGGTCAAAATTCAAGACCTGACCAGAGATTTAAGTCTATTTTTAGAATTATTCATTAATCATCCAAGTATTGGGGTAGCCAATTTCGACCACCCATTTTCTTGAATGATCCAAGATTGGCAATCTTGAAACCCTGACGTCCCGGACGCTGCGAGGAAACCCTTGGTGTGGCCATGCGGGGCGCAGGTCGCGGCCCTGGGGTGATTCTGAGAAGGTAGCTGATGCAAAATGCATCTGTTGATTGGTTATTTGCGGGGATTGTACAACTTGGGTTTAATGGGGATTATTAATGATTATTACATATTAATCATATTATTACAACATACTACAACCCACAATAGGAATATTTATTCACCAATCGGTATATTGGGATGGGAAAACGGGGTATTTTTCATGGCTCAACTCACCGTGTTTTCTCTTGGAAACCGTGCATTTCACCAGCCAACTTATCGGGATTTCATCATCAAAAACCGTCAAGACTAGGGATTTAAGTGATTCAACCCATGAGTAATGGATTCGGGATGATTCGGGATGATTTGGGTTTGTCTGAAAATAGGGGATACCATATTTCACGGGCCGTTTAAGGGGAACATGATGATTACATAATTTAGGTACCCAGGTGTGCCCTATTTTTGGACAAAGCCATTTGATTGGGAGAATTGCTGAGAATCCACTGGATTCTACTGACAATGATCCAATGGATTATGAATCAGTAGAATCCAATCCTATATTTATCATAGTTAAATTGTTAATCCAATAGAATCCAATAGAATTGTCAATTTACTATATTGTTAATTGATAATCCATTGGATTCTAGTTGTCTACTTGTATTAACTAAATTCATACTGATATTGGCCAACATTTTCCATCTCCAATCGTAACTGGCTTTGAAATTGGCGATAATTCACATGAAACACGGTAGATATCTGTAGATATTTGGGATTATAAGTTCGGGACAAACCATCAGAAACACTGTGGATTATGGGATTTTTTGTTGGTATATGACTATTGATGGTGGGATCAAACCAGCTAGTTAAGCATGAAAAACGGTTGATTTGATGGGATTATGAGGGGATTTTGCCCATCTAGCAAGTGATTTCGCACCCATCCACAGTATGTACCATGGGATCATTCTTTGGAGAATCCACGCTATTTAAATCAACTGGGTGTGAACTGATCCATAGTTGGTATACATGTAGTGACCCTATACTAAGAATTTTCACCTTTCTTTTTCCGGGGTGTGTACTGGTACTATCCTTCATATATTATATTGAGGCGAATCATGATGCATTCCCCATCAATCAAATATTGCTTTCGGATGCTTTGGGCATGTTCTCCATTATTTTACTATTTTCCATTTGATAGGGGATTCCACTACCATAAAACCATATAATTTCCATTTGGTCTGGGGGTGGAATGAAAATGTAATCTGCTATAAGATGCTTTGTTAAAGGTTTATCTACCATTCCAAAAATCAGAGCTTCTGAGTTGTAAATGCCAAGGCTTTGGATTTCTCTTTTATTTGAAAAAAGCGATACAGTCTATCCATCTATCTGTATACAAGTATATGATACTATGTGATTATGATATATATATATATAGATACTATATATATATATAGATACTATATGCTCCATCTATGGAGCGGATACATTCACCCCCTCAAAATCACTCAGTTCTCTCGGTAAATCTACCAGCACCTTAAACGGTTCGCATCTCTCGTCCATCTCCCAGCGCTCTCGGCGGTAGGCCTCATTGACGGAGGCCTCGGCGCCTTGAAAAAGGTGGGAGAAGAGCGGCAGATGGAGCACTTCGCGGGCGTGGACGATCAGTTTCAGCAGGACCGGGGGAGTCCAAACATGGAAGGACAACGGGTGTTTCCATAAATGGGGGATACCCCTTAAAATTGATGAATTCCAAACAAAAATGAATGACTTAGGGGGTGTTTCCCCATTTTTTTGGCTAAATGGAGGTTTCCTCACATGGTGTATGGTCTATATGTATGCTTCATGATGGAGGTTTATGAATGTTTGTGATATATATTCTGGTCTCCATTTGTTTTACTGGTGGATGTATGGTATATATTGAGCTCAATGGAGGTCCTAAAATGGGGGTACCACCAAATCATCCAAATCACTGCGTTTCAGTATCTAGACCTGTGGTGACTTTGTGACCCACCACTCTAAGAAACCCTTAGATATTTCCAAGCTTATGCTAAGATATGTAATCCTTATCACGTTTGTTGCTAGTTTATTGAAGTTTGTTAAGACTATTATTGTCCTTATCATCGAGTATCTCATGATGGACCTCTTTGGAATGACCTTGGCTGGCACGTCCCAATTCCCGCGGTTATACGATATTCGAGTGGGTTATAACTAGGGCTCCTTTTATGGTTAGTTACCAGCCAGTTGCTGAATGGAATGATTCTCGAGGCTTGGGCTGATGTCCCATGCCAAACTCACTATGAACATGATGGTTACTAGAGGGACTCAAAATGATAGGCTATTTTCGTATGAACAGCAGGATAGCAGTGTGAACTGACACATAATTACCATATTTAATGGCAACCCACCAAGACTCAGATTTCCTTAAATTTGACAACGCTGGGCGGAGCAAGTTTGGCTACTCGATGTGTCCACTGAAACACCACCCAAAAAATAAATGGGGGACCTCAAAATTAACAACAGATCCACCAGCAAGCCAGCTAGCGTGTTGGTCGTTCTTCCTCGTTGGGAATTGGGAAGGGTCGAATTCTAGAGCAGACGAAATATCATAACATCTCAATCTTCGGAGGATTTTCCGGGCTTTGATCGGCCAAGTTGAGTTTCAATCTACTTCAGCTTGCGGATCTTTCTAGCAACTCATGTCGTCCAAAATGTGGAGGAACCAGCTACCAGGACCCAATGACTGGATCAAGTCTTGATTTGATAATGTTGGTATAAGGATGACCTCATGCCTTATTTGGAGGGAAATAAACATCCATAATAACCAACTATTTTGATGTAAATAAACCAGACTGTTGACGCATCTCCTAAATCGGCGACTCACAGGAACTGGCTGCCGGAAAGCAGGAGCGATCCTGGAAGGTCTCATTTGGCTGTAGACCTGAAAATGGAGTATACCTCAAGCATCCTATTTGAGCCAAACAATGTTGTAATGTTTTACCCTCTGGTAAACTAACAGTTTGCTATGGAAAATCACCATTTTTCATGGGAAAATCCACTATTTCAATGGCCATTTTCAATAGCTATGTTAGTTTACCAAAGGGTAACATCCTGCAAACGCATTTCTACGTTTTTGGAACCCTCTATATGGGTGTGTTTGAAAAATGAGATAGACCCCCAAGCGGCCGTTTTTGATGAGAAAACGGATGACAAAAACCAGCATATTTAGGGGTAGTCTCTTTCCAGAGAATCCCATGTTCCAGTTGGGGACAGGGGGGAATCCAATGACAGATTTTGGATCATGGGGATAATGGAGATGAAATTATTCTTGAATTTCGCAGTTTTGTTCAAAAGAGATACTTTGGTATGAGCACAGTGGTTCCCATTACAAGCAATGATAGTGATAACACAGAACAGATATTGCCATTTCGATCCATTTCCTTGTACTTTGGTAGAAACATGTGTTGAACAAGGCAACTTTTGAGGTACAGAAACCGAACCCAACAGTTGGTTCATAGCCCCATGGGGCTATCCCAGGGATCATTTCTTTTTTTGAGGAGATACCCTCTGGAAACTAACATAGCTATGGAAAATCACCATTTTTAATGGGAAATTCCACTATAAATTGCCATTTTCAACAGCCATGTTAGTTTAGCAAAGGGTATCAAATGTTTGAACGTGCCAACCACAAGTAACCCCAGATTGAACTCATTGTCTTTCGAGGCCCTTAGGTTTGGGGACCTAACCACTTCATAGTGTCATTGTTTGAGTCTGGGGAAAGAGTCCCACGTCACGTTGTGATTCTCCACAAAATTCAGCATTTTGGTTTGCTGGGTGTGACGTGCTCTTTTTTTCCGTCCTACCCTCTGGGAATCTAAAATAGCTATAGAAAATGGCCCATGTGTAGATTATATTTACCTATAGCCTACAACAACGTACTTTTCCATAGCTATATGTTAGATGACCAGAAGATTACCAGCGGGTCGTCCAGAGAGTATACCTGGGATATCCTCTGATGCCACTTGGCTCAGTTCCATCCCTGCGCATTCACCGGCCGCCGGGTGCCGGGCCTTTCGGCCGGTGCCATGCGCCATGAAACCCCTCTGGATGGATCGTTACTTTTGCTTCAAAAGTTCGCGCACAAGGCGCTGGATTTTGCTGGGGAGTCGACGTGGCTTGTTGGCGGCGGGTTTTGGAGGAAACCGGTGCAAACTTTTACTGTAATGAAGTTTGAAACAGAACGAATGAATCGAATGAAATTGATTCCATGATGCCATGTTTGACCTCAAACCATATTGAGATCACAGTTGCATGTGCATCTTGCGTATACATCTTTTTCATATGCATCGTGGCTAGCATTGTCGGGACACCAGCACTCACACCCCACGGAACTGAGCAAAGTGCATTGTTTTTCAAAGGTCACTGTACTTATACTTATTCTGATTCATCATTGAATCCTTGATATGGAGCAACAACTATTTGATGTCGCACTAAAAACATGATCCTTTTCAAAGTCGTATGAGCATCCCCAGATCCTCAGAAACTTCGTCACAGCCACCAGCCGCCGGCACGAGTCCGGAAATCTCCTAGATTTCCAGAGCCAATCACATCCCAAGTGTTCCATAGTTAGCATTGGAAAAATACAGTATCATTTGTGTATCATTTGCTCAGCTCCTTAGTTGGTTATAACACCAAGTGTTCTCAAGATTCACTGAAGAGTGGAACTATAAGCCACCAGTGATGTTTTGTTTATGTGTGCTGTCATTTGCCCAGATCCCATGTCCAACTGAAAAACCCTCCCCTGGCCAGAAATCATCCATAGCTTCATCCTTCCTGGACGCTGAAAGCTTCGGGCAAGCGGTGCAACTTTGACCTCACCTGGAGATGGCCCACCCCCTGTTGGTTGATATCCTCTGGTAAACTAACATAGCTATTGAAAATGGCCATAGAAATAGTTGATTTTCCCATTAAACATGGTGATTTTTCATAGTCATGTTAGTTTACCAGAGGGTAAGTGGTTTACTGGAGGGGGTTGCCCTCCATATTTCAGTAACAGACCCTGACAATTTCGCCCATTTCTTGATGGAAAGTCTTCTTCCAACCCCGGACTGATGGCAGGGTCTGTGTGAATTTACTGGATGGTAGACTATCCTTATCTATCCTGTATATAGATGTATACAGTGGATAATCCCGTTCCTAACCAACCAGTCTACTGGAACGACCACGGCTCACATTGGAGACGGGTCCAGACCTTATATTTACTGCAAGTTCATGTTTCATATATAAATCGGGAATGAACATCCATTTACAAGCTGTTTTGAGATTTGCTGTCATTCACCAATAGAGGGTTGTGATCCCATTCGCCAAACACTTTGGGATCTTGACTAGGTGTTTGATGTGTTTGGTTCTCTGCAAAGGGATACTGTATTTGATATTCATCAAGGCGATGGTACACTCCAAACCATGGATTTTTGATGTGTTTGATGGACTTGTATCATCTTGTATCCCAACTCCAACTTTCGGACAGAGACGGCTGAGGACTCAGGACCAAATCAACCTCCTTTAGAATTGGTTGATGGATTTGTTACAGGAAATATCTGCATGCAGATGCCTGCTGTAATGAAAGAAATGCATGATTTCTCATGAAATTTCAGTGCATAGAACCCAATGAATTGTTTGAGGGCATAGGACATCGCAATGACACCAACAAAATTGGTATTCCTTGGTAGGGAAAATCTGCAGGACCCCCCGAACCGTGCTGAAATCTCTAGATTTTCACCGAAACCAATGGTTAAATCCAATCCTGACATAGTCGTCAATTACTTTTCTATCTCTTTTGGGGGTTGCTATATCATAATTCAACTAAGATGCTAATGATGATCTTTCCCTCAAGAAGAGTCTAAAAAAGCCACACTTTCCTGGCTTGGTTGTTTGATCAGAGGCTGATCATCCAGCACAAGCAAGGTTGAAGACTTGAAAAAATATATATGTAATATAATTATATATATATATATATGAGAAACCATGAGACAGCAGCATTTCTGTTCTTGTAGGATATTTGGTAAGGGACCTTTCCTTACCCAGCATTGTTCAAAGTTCTTGAAGCCGGGACCAACTTCCGAACTTCTGCAGATTTTCACGTGGCGCAATCCGCTGTCGACCTTTCACGATCTGAGGCACGTTTTAGACTTGGGAAACTCCAATTCATTGATCTATGTCCTGGGGCCACTCACCGCTCCTTGGACTGCGGGCCGAACCTTTCGGGTCAGTGAAGTCATGTAAACTATGCTCAGTATGATGATTATTACTATGATTATGATGGATAATGGATGATGGATCATGGACGACGATGATGGCGATGATGCTGATGATGGTGATGGTGATGATGAGGATGATGATGATCAGTGATCATGATGATTATTATCATTATGATTGTTATCATGATGCGTGCGTGTAATTATGATGTGTGTATAATTGTGTATATATATATATATATAGATGTGAGATTTGCAGATGAGTGAAGTGAAAGAACCACAGTTTCGCAAGACCTCAGGAATCGGGTCGATGCAGTTCGATTGCCACTTTTAGGTGTCATTCTTGAATGGGTAGAGCCGCTGAAACAGAAAACAAATGGAAGGTCATTGGAAGGTCCAGGTCCAGAAAAACCTAGAGATACGTATGGGTCTTTTCGTAGCCTGGGTAATTAATCGATTGAGACTTTAAAAAAGCATGTTTGCTGCTCTTTTTATAGTGGATCCCAGAATATGTTTGATTTTCAACTCCAAGTGGAATCAATCAACCAATTTTTTGACATATATTCATGAGAGATCATTAAATATTTCATTGTTTATGAAAGATAATTAGAATTAATCAAACCGCATTTAAGCCACTTTTTTGATTTTTACCACGAAATCCCGAGCTTTTCCCGGCTCCCAGGTGGGTGTGTTGGCCTCGGCGGTACTGATGGAAGTCTTCAGTTGGTCCAAGAGGTGCATCTTTTCGGCAGATCGAAAACGTTGGAGACCTGGATGGGGCAAGCAAAATCCTGGAAAGATATACAGTAGCATGTTCATATACATATATGAATCATATGAATATCATTTGAGTTAAAGGTAAATCCCATTAATTAGTAATCAAATTCGAATAATGTATATATATACACCCTGTGGTTATGACTAACATAGCCATGGAAAATCACCATGAAATTCATAGCTAAATCATCATGTTTGTCATCTACAAATGGGCCATGGCTTCCATGGCTATGTAAAATAACCAGAGGATATAGACACTATTCGAATGGGATTACTAATGGGATTTACCTTCGACTCAAATCATATTCATATGTATATATATATATATGATGATGATAAAGACTAATGGTGATATTGGTGATTTAATTGGTCTGCTATATATGATGACTGAAGGGAATATAATGGTGATATGAATGCGGAAATAGGGATTTCATATTGATTTATCATCTGAGAATCAAACATGATGTGCTGGAGAATTCCCATTTGAATGGCCGTTAGTGGATTTTCCATTGCCAATACACCAATGACCAAAATCCATCAATCCCACAATGTGGGGCCGACCAGTTATGCTTGCTAGTTTATAACCCCCAGGAAAACATACGAAAACTACAGTTATAAGTTACAGTATAAGTGTCATAAACCATCGTGAATTTGGAGTTACAGTATGTTCACAAACTTCGCAAGTTCACGAAATCAGCTATAAATCCCTATGAAATCCCCACTTTCCCAATGCTTTCCAGCCAACTTCACCAATCAATGGGGGTGATCTTTGCCATGCAACCGCTATCTCTCCATGGAACTCGGTGAGTCTGCCAGGTTCGAAGTCGGCCTCTTGGGGCTGCGCTCCCTTTGGCTACTCTTGGCCCCTCGGTGCGCGAAAGGCCACAGCTTTTTGAGACGTTGAACGTGGCTTTTTTTATGGACTAAGATGGACTAATATGGACTCTAACCAGCCAATTCGGTCGCAATTTGGAATTTTGATATTTCTTGAGCCGTAGCCAAATGATGGAAGATAGAGAGGATGGTCCCTACTTCCTATTGCGTAGATGACTCTAGTGGATTAAAACACAAAGATGTTTTCTACCCCTAATTCGATGATGTGATAGAGGTTTCGATTTTTGGGCCTTGGTTTTACAATGATTTGCATCTTAGATGCATTGCGATTGTCAAAAGACCATCAAGTCTCCCTTTTGGCCTGAAACCACTCCTGATTTATCCTCAGAAAAGCAGTTGCATGGCAATTCTCTACAATCACGCTTGAAATAGATGATTTGCAGCAACCTCCAAAAAGACAGAATTTGGTAAAATTGCCCTACAAACAGATCATGGCGGCAGCAAATCACTAGATTTGTTATTCTTTCGGGGTTAATCATTGTTTAAATCCATGAAGTGTGTGGTTTTCTAGCCAGCCATGGTCTGATTTCCAGGAACCCACCCTGCGTCTTTCCAACTGAGGCTGTTTTGGCCACGGTGGACATGTCTATCCTCATTCCTGCGCCTGGATTAGGAAAAAAAAGTCAAGATCTCCACCGCGTGGTTGGACAAAAGTGGGGTGATTGGTCATTTGATTTGTCTTTTTTTTGATCCATGGGATCCGGGAAAATCGATCTGATCTTTTTAGGGAATGCTGAGAATGAATTGAAACTAAATGTTTACTGAAGCCTTACATAACTACATAGTCCTTCGTTTTGGGTTGAACATGGCAAGTAGGGTTGAGTGTTAACTGCATTTCTTTGAAACTAGATTCACAATTCCGTCTCAATGTGCCAAGAATGCCAGCCAGATTGTTGTGCTTCATGGCAGCATTGGGATGAGGATTTGCTTAGCCCCTAAGCCTTGTCTCTGGTTGGGAATGGCTCAATGATGCATCCCAAAAAATGGATGGTTTCAGATCGTGAAAATGACAGATGTGGCGCGCCCATTTCTGACTGTTTAAGCAATTATTTCGCCACAAGCTATCCAAGAACCCCATCAGAAACCCATCCAAAACTCATTAAACACCATTAGGGACCAGTTCAAACCCAAATTTCTGGTCTTTAATTGCACCACGAACACCATTAAAGCCAATCAAACCCAAACCACAGCCATCAAAGACCATTGAAGAGTCATAAAACCCCATTCAAAATCCCATTAAATCCCATTAAACCTCATTCAACTGCCACTAAACCACCTTATCCCTTGGCACTGAGTCCCCCCCCACGTGGTCTCCCGGTGTCTCTCGGTCTCTCCGTTCGGAGCGCCGAGATCTCCTACGACATCGCGCAGCAGCTGGGCCACGGGGCGCTGGCGAGCGGCATTTTGGTGGCGGCATCGCAGGCGCAAAAAAAGGAGAAACGGAATGACAAATGGGGAAGAAATCATGGAGGAATATCATCATTGAGGATGGTATAGATCATCACAATGGGATATGTATATATATATATATGTATATATGATTATACAATCATCATCATCATGTATATAATATATATATATATTTATATAAACATATATTATCAAAGGTATATCATCAAATGGGTTTACAATGGTATATCATCTGTTATCGTTAGTAATGGGAAAATCAATGGAAATGGGAATCCCTTCCCCCATTCATATTAAACACCTCCCAGAAACCAAGGTTTAGTAGGGGGATTTACACATAGCTGGGACCATAGAATGGGGGATAGGCTGAATCCTATAGTTTGCTCGTTTTTGGTCGGATCAATTCAATGCTCTCCTTAATCCCATCAATCCCATTTAATTTGGAATAATAATGAACGATCGGATAAAAATGATGAATGCGGAGCATATGAATAATTATGAATGATGATGATGATGATGATGATGATGATAATGATGATGATAATGATGATGATGATTAGTGATTTACACTTATCATCATTTCATAGTCAGATGTGGAAATAATGATATATAATTAATATTGTATAATATTATATAATGATACAATAATAGTTAGATGGGGACTCAATGATGAACTAGAATATTTTGCCACAACACAATGACTTAATGACTTAATGTGATAAATAATCGGGTTTACCACAGAATACACCAACTCTATAACATATTAATTTTCCGTATGTTATATTGACAATATTAAGCAACTGAGTTTGAGCAATACTATCATGGTCATCATTGAGAATTAAAAACAAGAGCAGGATAATCAGATATGATGAGGTAATTATCTAGTATTAATGGGATACTTAATGGGATTATGACATAACATAGCGAAAAATGATGGATATTAAACCAGTATTTCCCATATTAGTGGAGACTATTGACATTATCAAATCGTGAATATCGTTGATATCATTGTTTACATAGGAATATGCAAACCATACTAATGATCATATAGGGAAATAGTCATGGACACTATTGGACACTTAATGGTTAATAATGTTGGGATAGTATTTATAACTGCGGTTGGGAAGATAGCACAGAGTACCACCGAACCCCCACAAGAGTCTTTTTAAAGTTTTCTGCGGTTGTTGAGACGTCCTCCAACTGCAATCGTCGTGGCTCAAGCCAAGCCATTCAATTGGCTCAAGGGCCAATCAACCAAGACTGGCTCAACACTGAGCCCAACTTGGAGTGAAAAAGGTGCACCTGCACTTGCACTTCCGGGNACTGGCTCAACACTGAGCCCAACTTGGAGTGAAAAAGGTGCACCTGCACTTGCACTTCCGGGGCGGGACTCGGTGTACTGTGTGTAGAAACCCGTGATAACAAATTGATCAATATGCTGACAACAATGATGAACAATGGTGAATCATTGATAAACATGTATACTTACCTATTACTTTACAAATGGCAATTTTCTACAGCTATGTTAAGTAACCAGACGGTATCTTGTTTTGCGTGTCAGACGTTTCTGGAAAATTCTCATGGATCAGATCTGTTGCCAAAAGTTAGGATAGATCAGTAGGGATGTGCCAAAATCTAAGGCCTCAAAAATCATGGAACTGAGTTATTCCTGTGTTTTTTTTTCCTTTTGTGGGACATTTGGGACGGGGATTTCTTGAAGATGGGGCTGGGAACGGGTCAGCAATTGAAAATCATCGAACTTTGAAAAGGTAAATCCTCGAACTAAATGGGCCATGGCTTTCAGAATTATGTGAATTTACCGGAGGGGAATCTTTAGTAAGACTTTGAGCCTCAGTTGACCCATCAAATTGATTATACAAAAGAAACACTAGAATTGTTTATTGATTATAGAGAAAACACCGGGATGGATCACAGATTTTCAAACCTTTGCTGGAAAGCAGAGATGGGTCAAATTCTCCAATAAACCTTGATCCTTGGCTCATCTGGGATCTTCATGAGAACCGTCATTTGAAATTTGGATACGCTGTCGCACTAGCTGCATGAACCTTTCCGTATGCATAATTAGCAACATTCGCCCGCAAAAAAATGATCCCTTTTTTGTGTAAATATTCCAGCCCCAAGGAACCCCGTGGAGCCACATACAAGGTGTTGCCCCCCCCCCAGTGATGTGAACGTTGGTTTAGTTTCACCCCATGAAGAATAGTTCGATATATCTACCATAAACAATAGTGACGACCAGTGAACTATGCACCCACTTAGCTAAGAAACTGTGGCACAGGCACCACACGGGTTTTCCATGGTCTGTCCATGAACCCCCACATTTATCCCATGAAATCATCCATTTTCCCATAGAAATCAACCCTTAAAATGGCGACCTTCAACGGTTTTTTCTCCATTAACGGCCAGGTGTTTCAGCCCGTGCTGGCGCTGGTGTCGCGCTGGCTGGTGATTGGGAAGAGCTATCAGTACCAGCGACGCTTCATGCTCTGTTGCTTCGGCGCCTTGGATGATCTGTCAGATCCGGGTCCCAGGTAGGGAAGGTAGTAGAACTGGATCTGATGGAAACGGGAACATCCCCAACCGACTGGCCGGATAGTGGAACATCCCTTGGAGTTTTTGTTGGCGATAAGTTGAGAATAACCATACAACCAGCAAGATCAGCAAGAGATGACAATTTTTTTGTGGACTACCAGAGATTGACCATGGGAAAATCTGAAAAAAATCTTTGGAGACGGGAAAGATGAATGGAAACTGAAGATTCAAATCCTCGCTTTGGGGCTGCAGATGGACCCAGATGACCTGGGTCATACGATGTTATAATGTTATATGTGTATGGAAATATATGGAAATATCCTCAGTTGTATGGGGTATATTTGGGCGAGACACCATTTACCAACTGGGATGTACAATGTACATCTAAGTAGGACCTTTTCTGATGGATGGTCATGTTCGGGTCTAGATACCAGTCTAGATGCATGCTTGGATTCTGATTCTTGTTGGCGAATGTCCCCATCTTCAAAATGCGCAATACGTGATGCAAAGCTTTTGCGATCATTCAATGCGTTGTAGTACAGTACTCGTACCTTCAGTGAACGACGTATGGGCCCTTTTCTTGTTGCTGATCGTTCAGCGTTTCTATTTGGGAAACTGCTCAAGTTGGTTGGTTTGAACCTCGAGGTTTTGGGTCATCCCCAATGTTGAACCTTCACTGTGCATTTTGACAGGCAAAAACTCCCCAATCTCAAGAGATCTCACGAGGCAGTTGGTGCTTTCAACTATTCTTCATATCCATCCTAGAACCCGAGACAAGGAACGCTGACTCGGAGTTTTTAGGCTTCAAAAAACCCACCAGTTGTCCATTTCTCTTTTTTTGAATGATCCCCAAATGAGCCGTATTTTCAAGGTATGTCCCCCATCATCCCCCATCTTTTCTTGAGAGCAGTGATTGAAACATCCACACGCGTTATATATTGATATTTGTTGGCTATATTGTGATGTTTAAATAATCTTAAATCCATTTAAACCCCCTTTTCTGTCCTTACATTTTGATGGTTTACCCATCATTTTCATGGCTGCATCCCCGTGAGGTTCTAAACATATTCTGATTTACACAGAATTCTTGATATATTACCATGTACCTGAAATTTTGATGATATTCGTGATATTTCTGCAAGGTGGATGGCAGCCCATATGGTGTGTTCCAGTGATGTGAGTGTTGGTTTTGTTTCAGCCCATTTAACTACTTCGATATATCTACCATGAATCATAGATTTGACCTATAGTTATTTGCACCAACTATATAGCTATTCTAGTTCCAGTATATATCTACTGTAAACCAAACATAGATACAGTATATCTACCACAAATCATAGAATTCACCTATAGTCTAGAAAATCTATAAATAAATCAATGGTATAGCTATAGTCTAGTTATATCTGATTATGCACATGGAAATTATCTAGTTATAGCTAATACTTACAACTTATACCGTTATATTTACAACAAACGATAGTTGTATAGTTGTAAATCGATGTTATCTACCCTGTGGTTATTTAACATAGCCATGGAAAATGGCCCATGTATAGATGATTTATCGTGATTCACCTATTGAAGATGGTGGTTTTCCATGGCTATGTTAAAGCTGTTAAATATCCAGAGGGTATAACCTACAATTAACTTCGAAGTCCATGGATTTTTAAGGCTCCCCCCCTGTGAACCGGGCGCGGCATCTCTTGGCACTCTTGCCGCTGCATCGCTTGGCACTCTCGTCGCTGCATCGCTTATACCTCTCGCAGATATAGTGTAAAAGGAGCATCATGAGCAGACATGGATAGAAAGAATAGTGCAATGATTCTGGCACTTAGCAAAACTACCAGCATGGGGCAGAGGTTCGTTCAGGTAAATTGTAATTTAACATAATTTAATTAACAACGTTCAACGACTAGAAAAAATATATATCCACACCATCCACACAGGTTTCAAGGGCTTGTGATCTTTTTCAGGGGCAAGACGGTGCGGTGCATATGTCCATTGAACATTGTTTCATATTCATTCTACAACTAAACGGATGATGATATTGATGAGAATGATGATGGTGAGGATGATGATGGTTATTCTGAGTGCTGCTGATTGTGATGATGAGAAGGTTTAGATTTTGCGAGCAAGGTTTTTGGATTGGGATCACAATGAATAGTCGATATTGTTCCTATACTCTGTTTTACTTACTTCGATTGAGTCGGTGATGGGAAGGATGATGATGATGATGATGATGATGATGATGATGAGGAGGAGAAGCAGGATGATGATCTCACACGCCAGATACTGACTAGTCAGTTCGGTCGGATACATTTACTTATCTATACACATAGGGAACTTGTGATCCCACCTTCCTCTGTCCCCCCTGCGTGTCTGTGAATGTTTGCGGCCTCCTCGTGCCCATTGCTTACCATGTATTTCCGTTAGGCAACAAAAACTGAAGAAATGATAGCTCCATATATCCCCACACCCCCACCCCACCAATCGGGTGTGGATGAATAGAAGTGAGCGTCATCATGAGTGACCGTCATGATCCTGTGCGCGTGTCAATGAACTTTGCCAGTCTTGTACGAGCATGAAGGTACGTTAACATCCCACCCCACCCCACCCCAACCCCACCCCAACCCCACCCCTGTCTTCTGGAATGTGCCAAATTCGTGAGTGCTAAGTGATGCATTTTGAAATCGGACTTGTCGCAACCCTTCCAGCGTTTTATAGCCCTGTAAGTTCTAAGTGAGATGATTTGAGAGTTCTAAGTGATGTTTGAGAGTGCTAAATGAGAAAATGAGAGTGCTAAGTGAGAAAATGAGGGTGCTAAGTGAGTTGGCAGCCCCTGTGAATCCCTTGTGAGGTGCTGAGGCCGTTCTCACGTGGCTCATGGTGCCCGTCTTCGAAGGCTGCAACCACTGGTCCAATCGGACGGTGCCACCGGGGCGGCCTCCGGGGACCGGGGGAGGGCGTTTCGGAGGATCCCATGACCTTGATGACCCTGGTTGCTGTGTATCCGGACCTTATCTGTCGGCCAGCCTTTAGGCTGGAGGCCTTCGTCGCTGGCGGCAGGTCTGGAGCGTACTCAAGGTATAGCTTACGCACGTGGCGTGGGCGGGGAGGTGTTCCCATTCTCAGCCTACTAGTTCATCGACGGCGATGAACTCCTGAGCTGGAGGAGTCTTGACCGCCTGGCAGAGATAGCACTAAGGGTCAAAACCGTCCAATTCCCGAGGTTTCGCAACGTACTCGTGAACGAGGCCGGACGTGTGACAGGTGGGCCCGACGCAAGGGAGTCACCATCACCATCCTTTCGATGGACACAGCCGTCTCTTCCGAGTACGGAAACCTTCAGGTCGAAGCAGTATTTTAATTGTCGACGTTTGGTTACCCATGAGATCTTTAACGGCATTTGGTGTGTTTTTTTCCTAGATCAAATGGGATTTGATGGGATTCTCATGGGTAACTACTATGGATCTCAATGGGATTCCACCAAAGTGGGGGTTAAGCCAACCAGATTCGGATACATTAATTATGTACATTATCTAGCTATATATTTTTGAAAATTGACATGACCAGCAATATGGTTAATAGTATTTGGATAGTTTATGAGTATAAAGACCTCATGAGCCTCACGTCACTGGAATGATGGGAATTGGGTTGGGGTAACAATCTCCACCTGGCCGAACATCCTAAGCGTAAGCCTTGCTGAAAGTGCTTAGGAGATCTGAAATGTAAAGGTTTTACATTTTTCCGCTGGTGATTTTCAAAGTCCCTGATTTCAGGGATTTCAACTGCCATGACTTTGATCAGATTTTATTGCGCAGTTTTGGACGCTATGACTGCAGATGTAGTGAACCGATGAGGACCACAGTGATGGGTCTCCTACAGCACCCAGATGATTGGTTGAGATCATGGTTATTTTTTTGGGATGTGGCGAGCCACCAAAAAACTAAGATAACTTACATTTCAAGTCTTGCCAATCGTTGGAGGTCCACTCCCACATGAATCTGTTGGCAAACTTCGAATTTTGATTGGTGAAATATTTGTTTTTTTTGCAGGAAGGGCCCACTAGGTAGGTTGTATAACTTTGTAGAAGAACCTGGTTCGGATATGTCCACTAGGTATGATGGGGCTGATGGGGTTATGAACTAACTTACAAATGATGGGCTTCTTCTTGTGTTGAATCCCCAAATATATGCTTGTGATTTCCCCCTTTTGATCAGCTATTTCATGATCAATCCAATTGTTTGCCTATGACATGCATATTTTTACTCCACTGTGCACAATGTGGTCTCCCCAGTTAGAATGTCTGACTATAGATACATCCACCACAAATCAGGTAACCACATTATAATAGAAGTTAGCTATCAGAAATCACATATTCATATACATCACATTTGTTGTTGGTAAATCCTGTCTTTTTTCCTGGTGAAACCTAATCTTGTTGGTTTTCAATCCCCTGACTTTCCATTCATGTGTGGCTTCAATCAGTTAAATCTCGAAATGTCATAGAAAAAGAAAAAATGGAACCGTATTCATCGCCATTTCAGCGTAGAATTTAAGATGCTGTAGTATATCTGTAATTCTATCTACTTTCTATCTATATGGGGTTTTCCATACATGGGGGATCCCCAATAGCTGCCTGGTTTATAATGGAAAATCCAAAACATAAAATGGATGATAACTAGGGGTACCCCCATTTTCGGACCCCCCCCCCATATACCAACCTTCGCCATGCTGTGCAGCACCTGGCAGGTACTCTACGCCTTAGTCTTCTTACGCGCCATGACAGGCGGTGTGCCTTGTCGATGAGAAAAAAGGGGGTGGGAGCGTTCTCAGAGTCCGGATGAATCATTTGGAATGTGGGTACAAACTGATAGTCAAGTTGATCTATTATTCAGATATCTATCATCTTGAAAAGATCAATAGTTGTTAGATAAAATTGACGACATCAACTTGATAGGATTCAACTTGAAATGTGGATACTTGATATTAGCCGCTGGATCCGTGATATCTAAACATGAAAATGAAGTCACTGAGACATAATGAGATATATATATATATTGTTATACCATTATACGTAGAACTATTTCGAATGTCACTTTCTATATGATATGTTCGAAACTATAATCATCTTGAAGCAGATAGAATACGACAGTTTCCCCCACTATTCCGATTTCAACGTGTTTTTGAACATGACCATATTCTATCTACTTCAGGATGACTATGTATAATATGCAATCAAATATATATACCCATCAACAATAGGGACTTACAGTAACTATCAAAAGAGTTTCTGGAGCTCTACAGTTCCAGTCATCGTGGGCAGTTTTAACAGACAACCATAGTGGAGATATCACGGGATATTTCATAGGGTAACTGGGGGGAAAGAATTACCCTCTGGTGAACTAACATAGCTATTGAAAATTGCCATTTATAGTGGATTTTTCCCATTAAAAATGGTGATTTTCCATGGTTATGTTAGTTTACCAGAGGGTAACATAGTCACAACTAAACATAGAAAGCGGGTGTTTGTTCGGAAATGGACCAGAAAAACCCTCTGGAAATCGAACGTGGCAATGGGAAAATTGCTCGGTTTAGATCGGGAAACCATCTTCAGATGGGTAATCTTTCCATTGCCACGTTTGATTACCGGAAGGTGTTCCGGTTGTGATGCCAATGATTATCCCAACATATCCCAACATTATCCCCTACCGATAGGGTTCATCCCATTCATATCCTATCTAATGTTCCCATCATCCCATCATTGTGGGTTCTACATCCCATCTAATCCCTGTGAAATCGCGGGAAAATATGTCTGTCACATTCCAGATTTTGGAGTGGTGAAGTCTCCGGTTTCTGTTGAATTGTTCCATACACCCTCTGGTTATTTCACATAGCTATGGAAAATGCCCCATTTATAGATGATAAACATGGTGATTTAGCTATTAAAAATGGTGCTTTTCCAGTTCGCTATGTAAAATAACCAGAGGGTAGTCCCTACGAATGGAATATACCACCTGAAGAAGCGCAGCTACTTCGCCTTTCCGCCCATCTCTCTATTTCAGGTCCTGATGCTCTACGGCGTGCCATTGAGCACCTGTGTGGCTCGGGCTATGAGTCACGGCCCAACTGGTTGAAGACCACTTTAGTATGGCAGGAGTTTTTTGTCAGAGAGGTGCACGAAACACTGTAAGCGATAATAGCAAGTACTGAGATGTAAAGGAATTTGAAGGGTGCTCATATGATATTATATATATAGTAAAACAATGTAAAACAAAACAACACCATCATCCTATGGACCATAAGAGTTACAGTAAGCATGAACAATTAGAATTGATTCAATGAAAAGTGGATATTGGTGTATCTGAAACTGGGATTTTCCCCGGAAGTGTGTGCGATTTCAACTATTGGAAGGATGATGATTAATCAGTGGATTGAGGGAGACCCTATTTTCATACAATCCCGTATCATGTGATGATTTTTTTGGGGGACCTGATGTGGATAAATAATGACAAATATGCAGGAGCTGCCAGCAGCATAGATGATCTGGCTGAGGTCTACGGGTGGATCCAGTTGGTGTAGTTAGATGGGGTAACATAAACCAAATCCACTGGTTGATCATCCTTTTCCCTGTTGGAACGGCAGTTTTGGGGAAAATCAGCATTTTTTTCAGACAAACCAATATCATATCATCTAATATTCTTTATTCATCGAATATGTTCAAACTAACTATCGTTAAATGGGGAAAACATCAACCAACAAAATCCAACCAACACTTCACCAACGGGGCACCACCTTAGCCTACCCTACCCGCCCACCTTAGGTCTATGACACTTCTCCCCTGGAAGATCGGTCGTCGCTATCCATCAAGTTTTACCTCTGCCTCTCCATCGGCGTCTGCGTTGGCCCTTTCGTGAGCCGCCGGGCATCACACGCCGGGCATCGTTGACTTTTTTTCGGGGAGCGGAGAACGGAAAGAAGAGGGGTTTTCCAGAAGCTACGCCGAAGGGAAAGCAAAGATTCAAGGAGAAAAAATGGTGGACATGAATTCATTTAGCCTTCAACCCTTCAGATGTCCACTATTTGGCCTTCAAAATTTGACGAATTCATACGAATTCATTGGATCCATTGGTGGCCAGGCTACTTTTGACCAGGTCCTCGCGGGTGCCAGGCCCATTAAAATCTATTGACGTGCTATTAGTAGGTGGCTGCATATTCCATGATTCTAATCCTAGTAAATGGAGCGGTGAGACATATATTTCATATGATTCGATAGAAAAATGTGTATCAACGAATCAACAATGGGTTATTATATACCTCTTTTCTCGTGTAAGTTTATGCCCCTGAAGGGTTCACTAGTCTCCTGCATACAACAAGATGTGGAAAACCCACCACGACTGTAGATCATGAAACCCGAACGGGTATATCCCCATGGCTTCTCTTCATCTTTTTGAAGTAGTTTACCCGAACGGATAGATCATTGGATTGGTTTAAGGGAAAATTTACAGGAAACCATGGATTTTCCCATGAAAAATAGGGGCTTTCCTGTTTCAATTTTCCCATTAACCAATCCATTTCCATCCATTTCCATGACCATGACCTTGATGGTTTTCCCTCGCGGATCCCATCCGAGCCAGGTAGTATCATGCTGACCCTTCACCAGGGTGGGGTCCATGACTCCTGTCGCTCGGTTAACGAAAAAATGGATGACTCCTTGGTGGTTGGTGGTTTCAAATAGTTTCAAATACAATATCTATGAATATACAAAATCCATACATATGCATATGTACAGTTACTGTATATGAGATGTTCTACATATATAATCATATATAGAATTATACAGCGTTGTGAATATATATATATATATATTACACTTCGATATGTTTTGTTTTCCCTGGATTTGGCATCATGATCAAAAAGCGACGAACTTTTTTCACACACACAGAAACACGACCAGCCAGGTTTGTTCTTCAGAATCATTTTGAGAATGCCTGTCACCTACTGGTTCTTTGTCGGCTATTCTATTTCTCATGATTTCTCAGGGTTGGTTCAAAAGCCCCCCAGGGTATGGGTCAAAATATACAGTATATTTTCCTTCACGCCCAGAACTTGGCTCAAGATTGCCAGTCTTGTGCATCCCTCGTCATTTTTGGAGCAATCCCATCCCCCTTTTAGTTAGATATCCACCAGTATGGATCCTCCATTCATGAATTCACAACTTGGATCCAAGTACCTTCTGAAGGAGTATTTAAGATATGATTCAAGGACTTAAACTACGTTCTCAAACTACCTTCTTAGGAAGGAGTTCGATCCAGAGGGTATATGACTTGATATGTGCCATACCAGGTGGTTCCCAGTAATGAGTTGTTCTACACACCCATCCAACAATTGTAGTTACTCGTACCATAAAACCTTGGTTGTATTAGTTGCAGGCGAACTTTTGCGATTCCGAAATAGGGCACGATTCATGATAATTAAACCCCGATTGTTGATGGTGATATCATTCATAATCACTGATCTCCTCATAAAATCACCATTTTCGTGGGTGAAAATCCTCCAACTCATGTCATATTGTCCACGGTTTTCTACCCACCGGGTAGATCCCCGCCGGGTCGACCGAGGTTACACGGGCCGTCAAAGCATCTCAGTCCTGGGCTTCGTCTGGGCCGTGGTCGCCCGGCGATTCCAGGATAAGGCGACATACTGTGGATGGAAGAAATCCTGCACCACTTGGTACCCTCTGGTTATGACTAACATAGCCATGGAAAATCCCCTATAAATGGAGGTTTCTAGCTGGGAAAATCATCCCAAACTAGCCATTTTCTATGGCTATGTTGAATAACCACATGGTAGATGGTTTATCTCATGATAATCCCATTATTTACAATGTCTCATAGTTACCAATAGTTAGCAACTGGTGCAGGATTTCGCAACCATCCACAGTATCACCATGAAACAGATAAATTGAAACCACAATCATTGAGTTTTCCAATCCAACAAAATCTTTCTAACGCATGTTCTAACTTCAAACCAATCTTGTGGGAATACAAATGATCTAAAATCTTCAAACTCTTTTGCCAACGAAATCTTTCCAACTTCACAACATAAATATGTACACTGCTACAAACTTGTTTTGAGGTGCATTCTATGAGATTTCGATTTATATAATCCCTGCCCTCCAAAACCCCCGCAAACGAGTCGCCCTGGAGGAATGCATTGGATCTCTTCAACACCAGGGGGATGGGAGTACCATCCCATTCTTGATAGCTAGGCCAGCCACGTCGCTATTGTCGATGGTTATAGCATGTTATAGCCCATTACATCCCATTATCTCCCATTCTAGAATCTCTATTACATCACCATTTAGGGTTTGTCTGAAAATAGGCGACCCCAAAAAATCCAATGGGTTATGATGGTAATTTTCCCCCATAAAATGGCCATATTTGGAGGATCTACTGATATACCCCAATTTTCAGACACACCTATTTTTGCCGGGTCAAATCCCTTCATTTTTTACCGCTTCAATTCGTGGTGCAGCGAGGTGGCGGTGTTGGCGACGACCTTTTTGCCCTACGACGTGGAAGACAAGAAACCCCTGGTGGAAACTCCTGAGGAGGTGCTATGACAGGGGAGGTGGATGGCTGGCCAAGCAGAAATGGTTGGTTTCAACAAGAAACCTGTATATATATATATATGTATATGGACAACATAATACATAATATATATATATAGGTTAAATATATATATATATAATAGTTATATGCAATATAATTTATGTCTGATATGATATATATATATATACATATATATTTATTGTGTTGACCCAAAGGCACATATGGGTCGTCTCATCTCAGAACTGGCTAACCCAACTCCACAGTGCCACAATATAAGCAGAATTTCGGATCCATGGGTTTGATCCTCTAAGTATCACCAATCATATATCCCCTTGCATAATCCCATGACACACATATGCAATATATCTCCGTCGTCCGCAAAGTAGTCCCCTTTATCTCCAGAGAAATTGTCACAACTCGTAACTGTTGTACCCCCCAAAAAAGGTGCCGAAAAGAAACACATGATCGTTATTTTGCTGGGATTTTCATGGCGATTTACCTTTTCATCTCTTTTTTGGGGCTAATGAACAGTGAATCCATTCAAATATATTCAAATCCCATTACATCCCGACATTGTTGGTTATTCAAATCCCATGATGTTTCTATCAAATGCCCAGCAAATACCCATCAAATCACCATCCGCGATGACTATGGTAACTTCCCATGGTACCTCCCGGCATTTCAAAACCTCTAAGGACTTGAAGAGTAAGTATATGGGGGTTTCCTAAAATAGGGGTACCCAAAAATGGATGGTTTAGAATGGAAAATCCATTTATAAATGGATGATTTGGGGGTACCCCTATTTTAGGAAACCTCCATATAACTAAAAACCTAAGATTCCTAACCTTACATACCGTATCTTAACATTTCCTAGTCTGCACCAGTGCAGCGAAAGTAGTTCCTTGCTTTGCACGGCCTCTCAGGCCGCCGAAAGCGCGCAGGCGCTGAGTCTGGCACAGGCGGTGCAGCGGATTCCCACGCGCGTGCGCGAAGCGCTGGTCTGGGCTGCGGTGTTGCCGCTGAGCTCATGTGGTGCTGGGGGGAGCCTAAGTGGATTTGGGGAGTTGAAGATCTATATAATTAGGGATATGATGACGTTAATCATTAAGGTTAATATAATTGAAAATCACTTGGTCTCTTTTGGCAACTTTGATGGGCATATATCTCAACTAACACATCTGAAAACGTACATACTACAAACACTTTTATCCAAGAAACGAGATCAACTTTAGTTTTGGCGCCTCATATCTTCACCAAAGAAAGGTTGGGCCACTGCCATCGATTGCTTCAAAACCCCGAGGTTTTCGGCCGAGAGATCCTTCTCCATTGGAGCCATCGAAGTGGCCACAGCTTTGCTGTTGGAGGTGCTCCCCTAAACGAAAAGTTCAGATGACGTTTCCCCCCATGATTTGCAGCTGTCAAATTTCATTTTTTTTTGTGTACTTGGGCATTGCTATTATACAGATGTGCCATGGTCAAGACTCCAGAGAGATCGGCATGGGATGGATTGACAAACCTCTACACACCATCAGAAGGAAATGATGTTTATGCGCTTGGAAACATGAAAAAGGTGGCTACAAATTGTTGGCCATCACATTCTTGTACATTTTGACTTGCATGCGCAAAAATGTCTGGATAGTACCTGACCTGGCTGTTTTGTGGTTTATACCCTCTCCTAATTTAAAATACAGTAGCTTTCGAAAACACATTTTTTCTATAGGTAAATCATCTATAAATGGTCCATTTTCCATGTTTCATCAGAAAGCTCCCAACCCGCTGCTTCATCCAGTCCGTGGCCCGCCCACCCTGTCAGGTAGAATACAGCTGGACACCGGAGCAAATTGGCTATGTCGCTTGATGGACATGTTCGAAGTGTTTGCGACTCACGAGGGGAAAATGGGATCCACTTTGTAGAGCATGGAGCTATGGCTGGATTTCTGAAACATGGTTTTCCCTCTTGCTATGTCGGTTTGTAGGTTTATTAATACGTACACATATGCACATCAGCGCTTGGCGCTTGTCAAGGTGTTCTTGGTTTTGAATGTGTCCCTATTTTTGGATAGACACAGAGCTTTGATGCAGGAGAAGAAGGTACCGGAATTCAGGGTTCTGTTCCATTATACACAAGTGTTTCCTGTGGATTTTCGCCCAGGCACAAGATGCTGGAATATATCAAACCATGCTGTAGTCAGCAAATACATTACATAGCCGGAGCACACTTAAGGGTGCAGTTCCAGTTGTCAGTGGATACCCACTAATGACCTCAACTGCACTCCCAAGTATATCCATCCTGTTCATGCATTCTCCATGAAAAAAACAATGGGCGTTCTTCGTGGAGTCAGATTGAACCGCGCAAATGTCAATTTTGGGTGTCCCAGTTTTCCACCCAATCATCTCAGGACTTGTCATAACAGCCAGAAGAAGCCCAAGAATCAACCAATGTCCATCCCCGTTTGGATTTGCTATAGTCTTCTGGACAAATTTGGGGCAATGAATCGATGGGTTGATGATCCACGAATCATAAACACAGAGGATACAGGTATGTATATACAGACTATTTTTGAGTATAAACTACAAGCCATACTATGGGTTTATATCCAGAAGTTGGATTTTCATAGGATACATCCACCAATCATATGCCACACGATGGGCTAATACCCCCCCCATTTTGTTAGTGACCCAGCAGGCCCAGCTGACAATTCCAGCAAAATCCCAGGTGCTGACAGGGATCTTTCTGATTACTGCCTTTGTGGGAGCCTTCATATGGCTGCTTAGGAAACAGGTGTGTGGTTTCAGGGGTGTGGGGAGTGCTGGGTGAAGCTGTGGTTAGTCGATTATGCTGGCTTCATGTTGTACTTACTGCAGGATTTGGGTCTGAGAATTCGGTGCTGTCTATGGCATTGGGTGAATCCCAGATAACGAACCGGGCCTCATGGCCATTTCAATGATCAAAACATATCAAAACGATCATCCCATGCCATCATTGGTTAACCCCCCGAGTTTTGTCATGGTTAACCCCCCAAGTTTAGGAATTTGAAATCATGGTTCTTGATGGTGACATCACAGATTGGTGTCCAAGTCTTACTAAGTCAGTAAGTCAACACTGTGGTTATTCCATCCAGACGAAATCCGCTGGGGTTATCCCCAACATCTGACTATTGTTATGATATGACAATAAACCCTAGTGTGTTGGCTGGTTACACCTCGATTCTGGAGGGCTATATCCCTATGATCACTATTCTTGATGCCTAAATCCCGTGTTTTCCACGTTCAAACCATGATTTTGGACGGTAAATCCATGAGTGTTGGACCAGGTCTCGGATTTCGTGCTGATGATTGGCATGGCTTTGGTCAGCATCAGCGGCGCCGTTTTGTTCGTAGACTTTGGGGGCTCCACCGGGGGCCACAGCAGTCCCTGGCTGCTGATGGTGGCGGATGTCACGGTGTACAGCTGCATGTTTCAGTGCCTTGGGACCCCCATTGGGGCCATTGGGGCTGGGGGTTGGGGGCTGGTTTTACCATGGAAAAATGGTGGGTGGAACTAAGTTTTAGCACGAAAAAAGCTGGATTGAATTGGAGAAACATCATCAAACATGGTAAGCTGTTGTGAGGTGATAGAGACAAGGGTGGATAGTTATGGTATGTTATGGTCATGTTGCTTCTAGCTACCCGTTTTATCCCCCTTGCGTTTGGGTTGTCGGGAGCAACATTTGGGTTCATTGCCCATATTGGGGGATGGTCATCAATCCATTGAATTTAATCTATATACCCATTACAAGGGTATGTTTCCATTAAAAGATCATTTACATTATGAATCCTTAGGTATATGTATATGGTCATCCTATTATGCTCTCATCAAGTATCCATTATATAAACCGTCTACATTGACTATTGACATGTATATAAATGTTTTTTTTAATGGACACACCTTAATTATAGATTGTACAACCCACAGTCATCCTATGATGCTTCCATTGTACATCAATATTCCTTAGGTATATCTATATATTTCCATTAAATATCCATGACATATTCAATTGAGGTCCATTCTATCCCATCGGGAGTACACCATTAGGTGTATATCGATATTTCCCATTAGGTATGCCATTTACATATCATTAGATATCCATAAAAAAAGGATCCATTCATTAAAGATCCATTGAATCGAGATATTAGATATCCATTCATCAAAGATCCATTCATTAATGATATAGCATATCATTAAAGAGATATACTGTGGATGGAAGAAATCTTGCATCTATCAACTGGTGCAGGATTTCTTCCATCCACCATATCATTAGATACCCTCTGGTAAACTAACAGTTAGCTATGGAAAATCACCATGTTTTTTATGGGAAAATCAACTATTCTATGGCCATTTTCAATAGCAAACTGTTAGTTTACTGGTACCCCCAAATCATCCATTTTAATAGGATTTTCCATTATAAACCATCTATTTTTGGGGTACCCCCATTTATGGAAACCTCCATATCACTAGATATCCATGGAGATTTCCCAAGCCTTCCACGGATTCCAAGCTGCCCGAGGCTCACGGCCTTCATGGAAGGCATCGCCACCGAGGCGGCGCTGCCAGGCAGCACCAGCTACTGCAGCCTGGAGACGCTCGGTGAAGGCTCCAGGTGAGAAAAAACGGTGGGACACATGTGGGAAGATATGGATTTTTGTGGGAGTTAGATGGGATTTACATGGGATTTTTGAGAATTTATATGGGAGTATGGGATTTATGGGAAAACGGTGGGATTAAGTGATGATTTATAAGGGAACCCTATAGGAAACATATGGGATAACAATGGTACAGATTGGGATTTCTATGGGAACACATTGGGAAATGGTCCTTCCTTCTACGGATGATTTACCGATCAAACATGATGATTTTCCATGGCTATGGTAATTTACCACGGGGTATGAAGCACTAGATAATATTGACTATTTGATTGCATATAGAGTGGTTCATACACATATTTCAGTAGATCTATTGTTGCAGACTTTCATTTTGCTATTTCACTATTGATATGTTTAAGCCATGTTAGAAACTATATATATAGAGACTTTGAAGCATATTTCAATACATACAGAATGAGATGTCATCGCTTCCCTCTCATTTTTTGATGGCGCACTGGGCACCACAGTATCATGTTCACTTCCCATTTCCTGGATCATGTCTGGATCATTTCTCCGTTTTTGGCGGCAAAATCCCCTTATTTGAATAGCCATTTTGCCGTCGGCCCCATCTCTGGGTAAATAGAAATACCTGTTGTCTATGTTTAGTTATATAGTTAAACCTATGTACCACCATCTACCCTGTTAGATATCCCATGACCCCATGATCTCTATCCCGACTACGGTTGTTTAATCCCTTGCTCCTCATGTTAAACACCCTCCAGAACCTTGGTAGATGTAGGGGATGACACCACATATTTGGGACCATGGAATGGGGGTGCTTAATGTGAAGGGGGGAAGGGATTGCTAAATCCATTGAAATCCCTAGTTTTCACGGTGAAATCCCTAGTCTAATCATTTCTAATCACTAACTTAAGTACTTAAACCACGTAATTTTGCTAGTTATATCCCCATCAAATCCCTATCAGATCCACTATGGACTAGGGATTTACACAGCTCCCAGGAACTACGTGGTCATGCGCAATTTGGCAATTCAGATTCCACGTGCCCTGGGCCCTCCCGTGGCCCGGGCTCTCATCGATACCTGCGGCAGGACGAGGGCAGGGTGGGGGACACACCCAACGGTGGTGGGCCAAGGGGTGCTTGAAGAATTGGTGAATGAGTGGTAATTTGCTGAAGTTGTAGACATTTAAAGTATTTGATATAATGATATACAATGTATTTTAAGGATTGAATTTAACATTCCTTCAAACATTGCAATTTTTCGATGGTGAAATTGCGTTAAATCCCAACTCTTAGTGCTCAATCCCCGTATTCTTCAACCCTTTGGCAGCACGGCACGTCTCCTGTTTTCCGCCAGGAATACCTATGCGGTGCTGNATTCTTCAACCCTTTGGCAGCACGGCACGTCTCCTGTTTTCCGCCAGGAATACCTATGCGGTGCTGCAGCTGTGTCTGAGTAGTGTGGCCATCAGTGGTGTGTGGTTTGCTGCCAAGACGGCGCGAAGCGATGCGTTGGCCAAACACCTCTGAGGGATGCGAGTACAAACCGTGGCGCGGGTAGGTCCAAAAAGGACAATTGGGGCATAGCAACGAAAAATTAAGGACACCCTTGGGAAATTGGGATTACAGATAGATGGCACATGCCAGGAAACTAGGGGTATTTACCCTCAACAATGGAGGTTAAACCAGCCCAAGGGGTGATTTGAGCTTGAACATAGGAATTTCACTCAGGAACAATGGATTAAATGAGAATTTAACCATCAACAATAGTAAGAACTAGGGATTTATGGGGACATTTAGCAAATGAAACATGGATTTGACATGGATTTGGATGTGTGTTGACATGGGGGATTTACCCACGAGTTATGGCTAGAATCATAGGGAAACTTATGATTGAATTGGTCAACAAGCGAATGAAGGTCACAAGAAGCATCCAATTAAACTACAACAGGGGGTGGTCCGATGAAGGTCAGAAATGGTTAGTGGNATGATTGAATTGGTCAACAAGCGAATGAAGGTCACAAGAAGCATCCAATTAAACTACAACAGGGGGTGGTCCGATGAAGGTCAGAAATGGTTAGTGGTTAGTATAAGCAGAGTAAGTGTCGCTTCGAGCTGTTTGCACTTCCCAAGAGTTTTGAAAAAAAAATGTTGGGGAATCGGAATGGTGATTAATTAAGCACCCCCAAAAAGCTGATGCTTGAAGAGTAGATTTAAAGAACTCTGTGTGAGAAATCCACGTGAAGCAAGAATTAGGTAGGGTTTTGCTCGCAACTGCCTNTGATGCTTGAAGAGTAGATTTAAAGAACTCTGTGTGAGAAATCCACGTGAAGCAAGAATTAGGTAGGGTTTTGCTCGCAACTGCCTTATCAGTGGGAGACGGATATCCCGCGTATACTTTGAGTGTTTCCCGTTAGAGATTTGAGATGAGGTGCTGCGCCACAAGAATCTAAGAAGAGGAGTTTCATGAGTTTCACGTTAGGCTGTGCCTGAAGGGACTATGGCAACCCCATCACAGATGTGCCAGGGATCAAAGGGAGCAACATGATGGCACAAAGAATCTCAGCTTCCCAGCTTCCTTCTAAGCAGGTCTGATTCTACTGAGATATCGTATCCCAATGGTGTCACAATCTCAAGCCCGGGACAAAATCTTGAGGATTTCCTTAGATATGAAAAAACACGAAAAAAACGTTTGTTATGCTAGTAGTCAACCCGTTTACCGAACGAACTTGGCCACCATCTAGGTTCGTGTTGTCCAGAAAAACAAAGCTCTGGAGATCTGGAAAATCCATGGATTCCCAAGAAAAGGTGTCGACATTTCTGGTGGATTTTCTTGGAGTCTCAATGTTGATTTTTTCTCTCAGCCACAATTGAATTCCTCCAGCTCTGTGAAAATTCTTCGTCAAGAGTCTCCCATTATTACTGCCTATAGCAACTACAGTCCCTCCAGTGTCGGTTCGTGACCGACAACTTCCATGTGTGCCCAGTCAGTGGCCGTTCCGCGCGTTTCGGCCCTGAACTCCAGCCTGGTGGACTCTCCCAAAGTGCCAAAGACCTTGATTTCCAAGAACGCGTAAAGCGAACTTTCCATGTTGGGTTTCTTGGGTATTTGTGATGAATGAACTGATTTTCAAGATACTATGCAACTATTCTTGAATCTCTGATTACCAGCCATGTGTCTATGTATGTGTAAATTAAACCAATATGATATAATATGATGGTTCTTAATACTGAGGGCAAAGGTACAAGGGATAGGGTTTATGTGCCTGGGCGGGTAAAAAGCCAAGTTTCTTATGGTTGGACGCAAGTTATCACACCCCATGATGAGCCCGGAACAAGCCTAGCAGGCCTAGACGCAGTAAAGAGTGGACTTATGAACCACGCTATATCTATATGGCAGGTTTTTGCCGAGGGATGATTGCCTCAACAAATGGGGGGCACATCATCGGGATGATGATGAACCAATTGACTGTATGAAGCGTTTCTAAGATGCCTTGAACATCTGGAACCACCAGTTTTGTTTTGAATATCGCCACGTTTTCACTGGTTCATCTCCAGCCTTTTCTTGTATCACCTGGTTTCATGGGTTGAAAACAGCACCTGACCTTGCATGGCAGTGTTCGGCAACGGATCAACAAAGCACCAAGAACTACTTGGTGTCCCAGGAGCTGTCTCTTGAAATTCAACGACCATTTTAGAGAAGCCTTTTGTTGGTCCCATACAAGGTAGATAGAATACTACTTCTTCAGCTAGCTCGGTTTATAAGGAGGGACACTAGGATGCATGATAGATGTATCGGACTAGTTGATGGGGTTTCTAAACCATTAAAAACATTTAAACAATTTTAAACACCATTCTTTTTTTTTTGGTCCCATGGGCATTGACCCGTTCCCAACTCCCCAAGGTTCGTAAAATGGATGATTCCACGTCCCAAATTACAACCTCTAAATTCCACCTAGAACCCAAGGGCACCATATCCAACATTTCAGCCATCTTCAGAACTCAATTTTTCCGGTTTCATATGGTTTCATACTAAACTGACAGGGTGTATTCTAGGTGAAATTTGTGTTACTATTGTTGGGGTCAACAAATCAAACCAAACCAATCTTCTTTGGGAGTTTCTGCAACAGACGTCCGCTCAACCTAGCAGCGGTTCCGAAGAGCGACACGACGACACCAAGAAGGTACGTTGTGTTCGACCNAGACGTCCGCTCAACCTAGCAGCGGTTCCGAAGAGCGACACGACGACACCAAGAAGGTACGTTGTGTTCGACCAGTGACGACGATGGCAGACGGCCTCAGAAGAGGGCTGGGAATCGAAGAAAGATTGCGACCATTTGCGGGAGGTTGGGTTTACGGCCCATGGGATAGGTGTTTTTTGGATTGTTTTTTTAAATTCCAACTCCCAAACATTCGTACTTAGATTTGGTTACCCTCTGGTACACTAACACAGCTATGGAAAATCACCATGTTTAATGGGAAAATCAACTATAAATGGCAATTTTCAACAGCAAGCTGTAAAATTACCAGAGGGTAAAGAATGTTAAAGGATCATTTTCATTGTTGTATTCCATATCAAATATTCCCATGAGAACCCATCTCCCGAAAGTCCTGAGCCATCATACTAGTGTCAACCCGGGATTATAAGCCATGGTCATGAATTATCGGGGTACCTTCCAAATAGCAATAATCTGATACTTGCATGGTACCCCCCCTCCAATTAAACAGCCTTTTGGGGTTAATTAATCCAGGTTTGACTACATGGAAGGTCATCCCACTAAGTGCTTAATGACCACAGAAAATATATGAAAATATGACCATTGGCAACCATCAGATCCCAGTTTTGGATAGTTTTGGCCTATTATCATATTAGATCATACCCTCTGGTTATTTAACATAGCCATGGAAAATCCCCTATTATAAATGGAGGTTTTAATGGGAAAATCATCGAACTAAATGGTTTATGAAACCAATGGTAATAACCAGATGGTACTACTGGACTACAGTATTGCCCAGCTGAAACCAGTCGCGCAGGATGTTGAGAAGACCTCCACTTCCACAGCCATGGCCATCTTGGCAAAGACAAGGAGTCCTAGCGGGGAAGGTTCGAAGCGCAATGGGTATCTGGTTGTCGTTATATGATGTAGTACTATAAAACAGTATATTACAATATTATACATGTTTATACAGATATATGATATTATATGATTATATGTAGATATACACATACAATCACATGCGCATACGTTATGTCACTGTGCTCATACTACATTTTTACAGATACACCTAATTGCACGTACATCGTTTTAAACGGTCACAACATCTTTGAATATCTGGAGGGCAGGGCGCTTCACGGAAAGCCTGGAGCCGGTGCGGCCCTGGTGGTTGGCATTTGTCCTTTGGTGCTGTGTTTCTGAATGCCGTTTCCTGTGTGTTTTAATGCATGTTCCACCCGCATTGTGTATTTCAAGGCTTCACAAGGTAGAGGTTTTTGAAGTGATTTTAACATGTAGATTCAATTGGGCACTCCTGAGAAAAAAAGGATCGAATTTACAGATGCTGTATAGGGATTGACGATTCAACCGCCAAAAAGATGGGGATGGGTCGAAACCTATGATGGAGAAATGTGGGGCTTGGCAAAAGAGAGATGGCCAATCCTGAAAGGATCTATTTTGCAGAGATAAAGCCAAGCTGGGTATAAAAATGATTTGTGTGAAAAACAACATGTGGCGCCAGATATTCGAAAAGAAATCATTGCACTGCAATGGGGTCATTGTTTACTATAGATCACTAGATCAAACGGAAGTTCGGAAGGCCCACTGGCTTCACCAATGTGGCTGTTGGGGAACTGGAATTCCGATGCTTTCCACACATTCCATCACTTTCCTGTATTGATAGTATATTTGCCATTGACTATGAATATTTGTTGAAGAGAATGCCAGATAGAATATAAGAATGATTACTATGACGTTTTGTTTTTTAAATTGGTTTGAATGGCACACTTGTGAATTGAACATGGACAGACTGGAACCGGGCCACGGACTTGCTGCACACGGATTCTGTTATAGTCTGTGCAAATAAAATAGGGTGTCAGTTTGGTAGGTGTTCTTACACATGGTGGTTGGTCGTATCACTTAAATACATGTGTATATATATATACACACATAATTATACATATAATTATACATAATATATATATATATATATACACACATATATCCCCAGGTTTCTTGCCTAGATATCTCTGTTGTTGAAGAACGTGTGCGATATCTACATACTCAGCTGGATTTTGGAAGTTCAACCAGCGCCACTGCTGCCGTTCTCTTCGCTTCCGCAGGAGCAGCTTCGGTAGCAACACCCGCGCCCTGTTGCAGGCGCGCCGCATCCTCAAGCGTAAGCAGGCGGGGCGGTCCACATGGACCAGTGGGGTGCATGTGGGATATGGCAAGCACCAAAGAGGTGCCATACGGG
The DNA here is from genome assembly GCA_003297045.1 of Symbiodinium sp. clade C Y103. NCBI lineage: Eukaryota > Dinophyceae > Suessiales > Symbiodiniaceae > Cladocopium > Cladocopium sp. clade C. The sequence continues at coordinate 51,916 of BGPT01001071.1, forward strand.
CAATAATTTGGGTGATTTTTAGAGATTTTGGGTGTTTGGAACGGTTTTGTATTCTAGCTGATGACCAAGCAATGCCTTAAAAGGTCAATGATTTTGGGCCATGCCCATGTGCCCTTGTTGTTTCTTGAATATGTGGAATGAGGGAACACAGAAATATGGGGATTGGACGCATGCTGCAGACTCTGCGGCTGCTGAGATGATGCGTTGCTGCCAGGGCATGCCTTGAAGACGCAGGGCCCTGTGCCGAAAGCCAAGTATCCACTTTCAGCCTAGAGGACGCCCTGGCAAAATTGATCGATGAGCAGGACGAGGCACTTGGGAATCATGGTTTGGAGAGCGCCCCCAAGCCATAAACGTAAGGCGCAGCAGCAAGAATGTCGCATCTCGCATTCCTGCAGGTCCGTAATATGGAACTTGAGGACTGAGCCGCCAAGTTTCTGAATCGGAGTCGCAAGATCTCATCGAACCACTAATCCTTTCCCCCTAATACTAACCCCCCCCTAAATAATAAACACCTCGGGTAGTTTTTATTATTAGGGGGGTATTTATTATTATATAGGGGGACCCTAATAGTAAACTTCGGACCTTAATATAAAAAACTGTTTTTCTCGATTTCAAAATCAATTAAACCTCAATTTAAAACGCAATTGATACGTTGCAAAAAATTGGATTTCGAAGCGGATCCCTAATAGTAAGCGCCAGACCTTAATATTAAAAACTATTTTTCTCGATTTCAAAATCAATTAAATCTCAATTTAAAATGCAATTAATACGTTGCAAAAAATTAGATTTCGAAGCCGATCCCTAATAGCAAGCGCCAGACCTTAATACTAAAAACTATTTGGATTCAGGGGACCCTAATAATAAACACCCCGGGGTTGACTAGTTTTTATTATTAGGGGGTGAAACCCACAAATGGTAGGTTTATTTTTNAAAACTATTTGGATTCAGGGGACCCTAATAATAAACACCCCGGGGTTGACTAGTTTTTATTATTAGGGGGTGAAACCCACAAATGGTAGGTTTATTTTTTTAATGCTTTTTAAAGGGGAGCAATTAAAAGTCAAATTGGCCAACCACAAATTTTCCAAAATTGGAGGTGGACCCTAGTTTTTATTATTTGGGGGGGGGTTTAGTAATAGGGGGAAGGGATTACTTTCATGTCGGTTACCCTCAAAGTCTATTGGACGTACCTTTAAAGTCTTGGCCATATCCGTAGAAGTGGCCACTAAAGGCGCGTGTACTTTTAAGGACTTAGGTCCCTAAAAGTACGGTGGGAAACAGCTCCATAATGGTACTTTTAAGGCCCTAAGTCCTTAAAAGGACAAGGGGGAATNGATTCTGCTGCTTTTGGCTATAGATTCTGATGTGGTTGATTATACTGTTTCCGGCGCACGAAATGAAATTGCAGAAACTGCAGCATGTTAGGAATTTTGGCTTTCTCCAGAAGATGAGCTGAGTGTGAGCAACATGGGTCTATTTCAGATTGCTGAATTATAAGAACTTAGATTGTTGAAGATCTATGGTTTTTGTTTGTGTAATGTCGTGCTATTCTGGTGGATCGTGGATATCCTCTACTTCAATACCACGTACTACGCCAAGAAATGCTACTTCGAACGACCAGAATAGAAGACATTCTGATGGTTTTCTGTGTGTTTTTGGACATCCAGCAAACAGAGGAGTGCATGTCCCCCGCCAAAATATGGGAACAAAATTTGAATAAGAATTGAATCAAACAATGCTTTAGAATGAAGTTCATCAAAATCATAACCCAATAACATGAAGTTCATAGTGTAGTGACATCCCTGTCACGCTTTGGACGTTTTGTGCATCAAGGTTTTCCTGTTCCTGCGAGACCTCTACACGAACATCGTCTGGATCTTGGATGAACTACAGGGGTGCAGGCTTCGTCAAGTAGGGACTTGTTAAGCCCCACGGAAGATGGAAGATGACTAAGCTGGGACAATGGCCTTGGCGTTGAACTCCAGTCTTGGGTGGAGTGTGAAGCGACAACCAACATCACCAGCATCAGAATAAACTGATAATGTGGTACACCAAATTGCCAAATAATAAACCTACCATTTCAGGGATGGGGTTTTATCATCATGGGGATTTTGAGGATTGTTTATGGATGTTAACATGGCAGGTTTACCACTCACCATTCTCAGCATTTTAGACACGTTCCCGTACTTTTTGGTGGGCTACCTCTGATCATGGCTTGCCCCCTTCCTCCTGGCGAATCACCTCCAAACGGCCCACCTTTAAGGTTCGGTGTCTCAGTGATGACTAGTTCTGTCCCTGTCCTATGGGCATCTAGGATGGTTCTTCCAATGGTCAAACAACTCGTTGTCTTTTGTCCAAGACTGTTTGTGGTGTCCGGAGGTGTGTTGATCGCCGCAAAAATCCACATGATCCATATTAAATCCACCATGAACATGTCCCCTATCCCATCTCATGATACTAGTTGCTTGATAGGTTTCCCTACCATGGGTTATGGTAATCCTCATTGAACCAGGTAGGTTCCCAGCTACCAGTGACCGCACCAGCACTCTCCCGACACTTCCTAGGTGACTGACCACAAAGAGGAAAGCTGGCTACGTTCCAGGGCCCAGATCCATGGATGTAAGGTCACTGTATCCCATGAATGGGTGATAGGCATGGTATCTAACCACTTGAAGAAGTGAGATGGTTGTGTGGCTTTGTCCGTATTTGACCCAAGTTTACCAGTTCAATGTGTCGAACCACGTTCGCAAAGACGTTGTTGTCGGACCAAAGCCAGCGATTTTATACCATTCGGATACCATGTGACAATGAAGATAGTTTGGTGGAGATGGGTTGGGGGTACCACGGTTTTGAGACAAGACCCAAACCTTGACCCAGACCCATTTCGCGCTTCTCAGTTGGTCTTGGATCTCTTGGCCGATCTCATCACAGACAAAGACAGATTTCGGTGTAAACTTTAAGGGAGGCCATCAAGTTCATGGCCAAAAAACACGGGGGTTGATGCGGTTGATGAACTTGAGAAGAACATCCACCGAAATCCAAGCTGTTTGTATCTTACACTTTTCTTTTTCTGATCTTTCTTGGAGATATTCGGGAGATCGGTGTGGCGACCTGCATCAGTTGAAAGTGTCCGTTCTTTGGAAGCACGTCTAAGTCTAAACGCCAGTCAGTGGGTTGTGAGTCGTAACTAGATTATGACCCAGTTGTCGAATAAACTCCAATTATCAAATACATCACTATCATTATGATATGTATACATTCTTATGTACGGGTTGTCTCAAAATTTGGAACCCAGCACATATTGTCATTTGTCCAACATGTGTCCCAATCCCCACTGATGTTAAGTTACAAACCATACTTAATATACCCATTGTCAGAATTTTGCTCTCAGGCACCCACCAGTAACCGAGCATAGTTTTGGCGCATCCACCAGCTTTTGTTGACTGGAGGCCAATTTTTTCACCCAACTCCCCATCTAACTCTAAAAGAAGCAGAAACCCCAAGAACAATATGTTTTAATATGTTACATAAATACATAAATTTCTTGTAAATTCCATTCAAGTCCATTTCATTCCACCATGTTAAAGTCCATACAAGTATATATATATATTTATTCAAGTACAGTATGATTTTCCACCTTGGATGGCTGAAACCCTATAAATAATGGGATAAACCATCAACTTTTGCAGGATTTCTTCCATCCACAGTATTTCCATATTTTTTCTGGTGAGTTCTCCCACCTTTTCACCGACGGAATTGAACCCCTTGAGGTGAAGCTGCAGAAGCCGAGGATGGCGAGGGGAGCGAAGATGGCTCCAGCACCTTGACGTGGCGTCATCGGTGCTGATTTCATGGGGTTTTCACGGGATTTGATGGGATAGTCACTGGATTGGTTAATGGGAAAATGTACAGAAAACCATGGATTTTCCCATCAAATCTAGAGGTTTCCTGTAAATTGTCCCATTAACCAATCCAGTGAGATAGTAAGGGGATTTACTGGGAGTTAATGGACTATGAATGGGATATGAATGGGATATGAATGGGATACTATATCTGCCACTACACCAAAATTGATGATGATAATGGTCTGTAAATGGTCTGTGAATATTAATGTAATAGTCTGTTAATAGTCCGTTAATGGTGATCTGGTGATCATCAATCTTAACTATAATGTGATTGTTGGATACGCAAGAGATAATGCAGATGGAAGTGAGATATGAATGGGATATTAGTGATGGGGCAAATAGGTACATGTCAATAATGGGATGCAATTTCTTTGTTGATTGATGGGATATTAAGTCCCCAGAATGCAAAGAAGAATAGACTAATTCTTTTTAGATTAATGGGACAATCCCATATTATAAGCCACCTATAGGCCAGGATTTCCAAGAATATTTACAGAGGTCCCATGATCAAGTGCAAACTACCGTGAGAAACCCAATTATGCTCAGTTCTGTTGGACAACAGGCGGAAGGTAAAACCGCATCCTCATGAAAAAGGCCTGCCGAGCGATCCAACCGACCCTTTCAGCTCAATCCTCAGCTTCACTGCTGAAAGACATGCGGCAGCCGATATGGATCTGAATCCCGTGACCATTGATTGGTTTCGGTGGAGGCGGCTGTGGCCCCCTTGTGCACAGCTGCCTCTCGGCAGGTGCGCTCGGGGTTTGGGGGAGCCTCGGGGGGTTCGAAGAGCTAGCCTTTAGTCACACCACCCAATTCCTGGCTGAGCTACCAGGGCGCTATAGCGCACACTACGGAAACGCCGGATGTTTCGTTGGGTGACTCGTTGACAGTGCAGCGAGCTGCTCGTCTCTTGTTGATTTGTGCAGCGTGGCCCAGTCGACTCTGAATTGCAGGTGTCTCAAGAGAACATCGATGTTTTCTTTATGGCTTTGGAGAAGACCGATAGACGGAAATACCTTCTGGTAAACTAACATAGCTATGGGAAATCACCTTTTTTAATGGGAACATCCACTATAAATGGCGATTTTCAATAGCTATGTTAGTTTACCAGAGGGTAATCAGAAGTGGCTTCTCTCAACCCTCGATTCATGGATGAACTAAGTACGTTGAGGTTCAGCAGTTTCAAGCACCGTGGGATGATCCTCCAGACCAGTGGGTTTTTTCCAGTGGGGTATCTAGATGGGTCAACTTCTTGCTATGGGAAGATGGTCATCAAGTAGTTGGCTAGGTGAGAATTTGAGAGTTTCCTAAAATGGGGGTACCCCCAAATCATACATTCTAATAAACAATGTTCGTTTCATGATGTTTCATGAAATAAACCATCCATATTTGGGTACCCCCCATTTCAGGAACCCCCCTCCCAAATGGATGAATATGGGTTAGCATCGAATATTTCTGGAGGAATCTACTTACTCGTACCACCTGGAGTTGATTCGATATGTTTTTTCAGGAAAATCCAAGATTGGCCTTGTATAAGATGGTCCATTGTTATGAAGCACCATGACATGCATGATTAATATGCATGTTTTCTAGAAGGGTATCGAAGCCTGTTTAGTTATGTTGAGTTGTTTTCGGAGATACCTTGAAACACGTTGTTTTATTCAGTCTTAGTCAGAAACCATCCCAATCTTTGAGTACTTGTACCCAGGATGCAGACATCGAGTGTCTTTTTTGCCAATAGTCCACGAAAGTTACATTTGTTCGTGGAATTATCTAGGACTGGCCATGGATGGTCTACATGCCTGAGCAGTGAGTGCACGCTACCTGCTGGTGGTCGTTTCTATTAGGGCAATTGACATGAAATCGGCTGCTTTTCGTTGGGGAATTGTGAGGTTATGGCCCTATTGCTTTTCCGAAAATGGGACATGATTAAAACGATACCATTATCAGTACTACCAAATCATTGTTATGTCGGCTATGTATTGCAGTGCCAGCACTCCCACTCTTTTGTGCTCATACATCCCAACATATATGCATTGGTTCACAGAATTTCTGCTAGTTCAGTCTGCAAACCAGTGGTTGAGAGTTTGAGGAAACATGTGTTTAAGGTTATTTTTTTTTTTGGTTGCTTAAATCCTGACCTGCACTTCGTTCGAATTCACAGGTAACAGTGGGGACGAGGCAGCAGCTTTGGCAATTGTGTCCTGGTGCTTGTGAGGATGGAGGTCCCACAAAAGATAGAAACATCATGAAACATCACCATTCACCATTCAGGATCTTCTCGAGGATGTTATGTTTCTGTGGAAAATTTTGTATTCCCAGATTTCCAAGTTGTCAATCTAACAAAAGGTGGAGAGTGGAGATATAGTATGACAATTTGAATGGCCAACTTAGGTTCAGCCACCAAAATCCTTTGGCGGGTGGTTTGGTGTTGACTCGGAATAACAGCATATACCAGTATGGAGGTTTCCTAAAATGGGGGAACCCCCCAATCATCCATTTGGATAGGATTTTCCATCATAAACCATCCATTTTTGGGGTACCCTCAATTAGGGAAAACCCCACATCCAATGGCTATTGGCTACCCAAGATGGGTACACCACATCTGACCAATCTCAGTAGCAAAAAGCTAGGCGGGGCCAGTTTTGAAGCCATATTTCACGGGAACCCCCTGTATTTGATGGGAAAATCCATGGTTTCCTGCAGATTTTCCCTCACCAATCTATTGATCACTGGAAATTTGGGCAAGAAGAGCGACCTCAAGTGTGCTGGGCGCAGGCACGTAAATCAGAGATATGTGCTCTAATTACATGTCCGTTTGCATCCCGATTTCTGGGTTTTAACCACATTGGGATGTGACATTTCAATCTGATAAGAATCCAAAGTCCAAGAATCCCAAACACCACAAGTGTTTGACCCCCCCACCCAAGCCTGGACATGGACAGGACATCGTGCTGGACGAGGATGATGAAGATCTACGGATCCACGTTGGGTGGCCCAAACAGAGAAATGTGAGCCACCCAATCATAAATTGTGATTAACCATAATATATCAAAATATCATTAGTGGGATTAAGCATATATGTGGTAAACTAGTATAGCCATAAAAATTATTGGTTAATCAATGTCAATGATCGGTTTCTAGACGATTACCCTCCGGTGTCCTCCAAGATTGCACTTGAACCAATTGTCCGTTGTGGCTTGGAAAGTCCTCGTTTTACCGGGATTAACCATAACGTGGTAAACCCAATGCCTTAAACCATCCCGAATATCACCCTAAATGGGAATTATCATCCCCAAATGATAGATTTATGGCATTGGGCTTATTTTTTTGTTGGAAGAAGGCAAAGGAAAGATGCTCCATGATATTGAGATTCCACTTCTCAGAGAGGGTCAAGCAACCAAGGTTTAAGATCTTATTTCGCAGAAACTCGGGGAAAATTAGCGGATACGCCGTAAAAGACAGCTTACCAGTATAGAAGAAAGCATATAGATCATCGATCACGATAGCAGAGCAGGAGAGGTGGCAGGAAATAGAACCAATCAAAAAAGGCACCAGAGGAGACACAAATATATGCTGTCTCTAGAGCCCCTGCACCTGGCATGGTGGCAGGTGGATGAAATGGTGAACACCGTGGTACCTAGCAACTCCCAAAACTGGGGGTTGTCCTGTTTGCGAACAAGTTACAATATGTCACCGACACTGTCCGTGACGTTCTCCAAGCTTTGAATGCAGAAGTTCGGGCGGACACCCGACACCATCAGCCTCTACTACCCCAGGGGAAAAAGCTTTTTGCAGACTTGGGAACCGCTTGATACGCTCCAAAGGTGTTGAAGCCGCTTATCAAGTCCATCATCAAAAAGTTGGAGGCTTCAGCTGAGAACACCGGCATCATTGAGAAGGTGCTTGAGAAGGCAAAGATGGCAATGGAGACCGAGCAGAAGCCCCAAGATGTGGCGATTGAAATGATGAAAGGTGTGCTGAAGTCGAACCTTTCAATCATCAGGAAAATATGAAGTAATTGTATCCACTTGTTGCCAATGTTCAGTGGTCATTTGCCCTCTGGTAAACTAACATAACTATGGACAATCACCATTTTTCATGGGAAAATCCACTATAAATGGCCATTTTCAATAGCCAACTGTTAGTTTACCAGAGGGTACCCATTCTATCCCCATTTGGATGTCCCAACCTGGATCTGTGACCGTGTAGATGTCTCCTTGGAGGCAAGACATCTGTGTGTGAAGTTAGTAGGAAGTGAGAGGACATCCCTTGACATCTACCATTTCTTGTTGCTATGTGTTTGTCATAGAACCCATCCTTGTGGGTGTATATCCATATTTTGCTACGCCATGTTTTTTTCCTTTTTGGTGATGATATCTCAATGTCTCGCTGGTCATCAACCAATTTTAGGCGGTTGAAATCCCATACATATATCCCAGACATGGCCTGAGGGCACATTTCTATACAGGAAACTCCTAAATTCGAGCGTAAAAACCTACGCTTTCCTGTAACAGTTCCCTTCCATCGAACTGCCAGCTATCCCATAGTTTTCCTATCCGATGATCTTCCAGCCCCCGAAAGCCCATCAACTAGGCGCCCCGCGAAGTGCGCGAACGCTTGGACGACACGCACAAACCGCAGGGGCTGACCATCATCAAGGTGCAGCCAGAGTGGCCAGATTTGGAATGGGAACCGGCTGAAGTTCGATGAAGGCTAGCTGACTTTGGGTCGCTGTTTGGCTATAAGAAAATCGCTAGGCAAATGGGGATCAAATGCTAGACTGTCCATATTTTTGGGAGATGAACATCCATAAATCGCAGCTGTGTTTGCCTCATATTCACTCACCAAATATGATGGGGTTACTTCTGTCTGAGAAATTCACCAAGAACCCTGGGAAAAGCATTGGATCCATTCATGCTCGGGTGAGATGGGTTGGATATCCCCATCTTAAGGGCATGAGATCTTGGACATGGCCTGTTGCAGCTTATCAAAAAAAAATTACTGGGTATCCGGGTATCTGGTAATTTTCCATAGCTTATATTATTAAAGGGTATCTAAGGTATATATTGTATATTCCTATTTGGAAATCTGATCCGCCAATAGCCAACAAAAGCAGTGGGGTTGGTGTTCCTGCAGGACGGCGCTGGACGTCTTTTTTGTCGGTTGTTCATCCCAAAATATGCCCCAAAAAGATGCCGAAAAAGTGTGCCACCAGCATGGGAGAAAGATGTTTAGATGATGTGTTTTATTTTTTCATAAGTTCAAGGTGTCCAATTTTTCTATCTTTTTTGGGGTTGCTATAAAGTGGAATCAACTGATGACTTCTGGTCACTAGGGTGCTTGTGAAATTGGTTGAGTCACTTTGCGAAGGGGGCCCTAAAATTTGTCAAGTGTCAGGAGGACAAAAGTGACCAGCTTTCCCAACCTGAAGTACACAATTTCATGTATATTGAAATACATGTGACGTATATATATATATAATATACACATACATGATATGTGTATGCGTATACCTGTCTTCCCAAAAAGGAACATCAATGAGATGAGTCTTGGTTCTTGCCAGTGAGATGGCTACACATTTACCCATATGCCACTAACGCAAATTGAGCTCTTTATGAGTTAGAGACCGGGTCAATGGTGATTAAATTACCACGTTACCTGCTACAAATTCATCCATCCCCTGCACGTTCATCAGTTCTCCATTGGAATTATATACTCATTTCAAGGGTATTCTTGGACTCCCTCTATTTTTGCACAAGCCCAATTCCATTTTTCATTGGTACTAAACCACCGTTTTTGATGGTAAATCCCCATTTTTGATGGCAAACAACATGCACATATACATACACAATATGTATGCAATATAGCATATCCCATAAAATGCATTGAAATCCCCTCATCCCTGGTATTTTTTTTTTCAAATCTACAAGTTTTGATGGTAAAACCCGCCATTTATGATGATCTAAAACCACTCCAGGTCTTAGGGCACTTTGCGGAGTATGTGCACTTCGCACAAATGGCCCTGATGTCCATCAAGGCGGGGTTCATGAACCCCGTGCAGCGCTGGAGACACCAAGGTTTCGTGAACCTTTGTGCCATCAAAGGCTACTATGGATTATCCATGGATTTTTGATGGAAATAGAATGGAATACCCCCTGGCTATTTAACATAGCCATGGAATAGCTGGCCAATTTTGTATGATTTTCCCAGCTACAAACCTCCATTTGTTGTGGATTTTCCATGGCTATGTTAAATAACCAGAGGGTATATAGTGGAATATGAATTATTCTATCTGGATGAATGATTGATTTATAGGAAGAGTATGACCCAATGGATATGGACAAGCCAAGTGGATAATTACTCGTAAGCACAATAGGGACTTGACTATGTCAGAATTGGTAATTACCATCCGGTGTCAGGATCGAACTAAATGGGGAAGTTTCCAGCACGCCATGTTGGGTTGCAAGAGGATAACTATCACTTATAGTAGAGCTCTTATGAGGTTGAAACTGTCAAACATATGGTGATATGATTGACAAAGGATGGCTGATGGTTGTATAATCGATGGTTTTTCTCCCTTTCCGGGGGATTCATCATTTCATGGAATGATAAAGGGATATGAACACTGCTCACAGTTTTTGGAAGTTTTCGGAGGGAACCATCTCATGAATCTCATGAAGTTGCATGAATCATATTTCTTTGATTCCTTGATGAGTACCCTCTGGTGATTTAACATAGCTATTGAAAATGGCCATTGATAGTTGATTTTCCCATCAAAAACAGTGACTTTCCATAGTTATGTTAGTTTACCAGAGGGTAATTGCCATCTCTGGAGCCATTTTCTCTGCCACCGGCAGGTTTTGGGAGTCATGGTGCGCGCAGTCTCTTGGTTTGTCGATGGGGGTTTTCGATGGCGATGTGAGATGTGTGAGGTCCATTTTCATTGGATTAAGGGTAAATTTTACAGGAAAGCCCTATATATTTCACAGGAAAATCCATGGGTTAAGGGTAAATTCTACAGAAAACCATAGAAAACCCCTAATATGTCATCGGAAAATCAGGAAACTCCTATATTTCATAGGAAGATCCCATGGGTTTCCGGTTCAGATTTTCCCTTAAACCAATCGACATTTGGAAGTGGTCTGCATTACTGGTGGGCCCAGAGCTCCAACGGCATGGACACCATTTTTGGTGTGCCTGCTGCCTGCATCACTCACGCAGACCCAACTTTTGTTGGGTTTTTTATCCTCAGTCTTGTTGGTTGACTTGGTTAGATTTATATGTCCTGGCTGGTGAAAAGATCTGGAATTCCAAGCAACTTGCTGGTCAAATAAATAAAAACCATCCCCCAATGAAATAACATGACATATCACCTTTCAAACCATGGTTTAGTATTGGATTTACGTCTTTTTGGGGTCCAAAAATCCTGGTGTTAAATATTCGAGGGAAACGATTTACAGCCAATATTTGATAGTTCGGTTCCCATTGTTGATATTGGTTGCCTGTGTTATTCCCCCTATAAAATCAATTACAGTAATCAAGCATGGCGTGATGAAAACATCCCTATTTAGTTCGATGATTTTCCCAGATAGAAACCTCCATTTATCGGGACTTTCAAAGCTAGCCACGTTTGGTGAAACCGGAGGGTAAATCTAAATCCAAACAACATATCAAGTTGCTTATATATATATATATAGGTAAATTATAACGACCTCACTGTGACCTCACTGGAATATATGGTTAGTATAGGGAATCATCCCCAAATGGTCTTATTTCAGGTTAGTCCCACGATATTCCCATTCTATCGGATTGAATCCCTATTCGCTGATGGGTAATTGCCATGAATCTCCTGGCCGTCACCACCTGGTCACCGTCCCAAGGCCTTGCGTGTGAAGAATGCCCACGGTATCACCGCGCGAGGCGATGCGCAGCCTCAGCGGGGCCGCCTGGGGAAATTTCGAGCACAACAAATGGGGAGATGTTCGAGAAGATCGAATGATCAGCAGCTGCTAAACCCCTCTTGGTCGAAAATGTTCATATATTCATGTGTATATATATATATACGTACTATATACTCGTCATGTATTGAGGAATGATTGTTAACCAACCAGGTTTCGAACACTGCTCAATTGGTAGATTGGACGGTACTGGCAGATTGGGGTTCCACTATATACCTAGTTTTATAGGGATTATTGGATTATTGTGTCCCATTATGCAAAACCTACCAAAAAGAACACATTTGAATACAATTGGTAGATTAGGATTGGTAGAGAAAGAACCATGTGATTGGTGACCAGTTCCTATTTGCGGTCATAATGATTAGAGCAATGAGAACGATAACTGGTTATGATGTCATCCCACACATCATGGTTCATAAGCCTAGGTTCAAACACATCGGCAGTTTTTCATGAGGTTAATAATGGAAATACCCATATCATTGGATCATCACTTCACATTTCCTTCACAACCACATGAACAGCTGACCCTGCTAATCTGAACTCGGTACTCGGTACGGTTCCTTCCAGAACGCTTGTCTGAGTCAAAACAACATCATTGGCCGGCCTTTTCGCGCACCTTGACACCAGGCAGAGGGGGCCCAAAAATAGATCCCCATGGTGTATCAAACTAAGGCCACCGTATGGCGCAAAGACGCCGAATGAGCGAGTGGGACATCGGAGAGCTGCCCTAGTTGCAAAAGGTGACTGGGGTACAGGGTACGTCCCGCAACGCAGTGGCGGGCGTGGGGTACGGTGCGAGAGGCACAGCCCCCCCGGCCATTGTGGGAGCCACCTCCAAAGGCGATGAGTCCAGCGGCGATAACTGTCCCACAAGCCACAGGGATTACTTCAAGGCGATTCTCCAAGTCGCAGAGATTCGTTTCTTTCACTCTCAATTGCCACGGATTCTGAAATTTCGCCAATTAATGGGTCTGTCTGAACATGGGGTATACCTTCTAACTGGCCATTGAATCGGGAAAATGATGGAAAATGATGGACAATGATCACTAACCAATGGATGTAGAGGTTCCAGAATTTTCCGACAACCCCATATCATACCTCACCCCAAACAAGTCCTGGAAGGATTGCAATAAACGACACAAAAATCGCACTCCAGTCTTCAACATGGTTTCTGTAGTTCCATTTCCTCCCAATTTTGAGTGGGGAACCAAAGGACCCCATTGAAACAAAGCTGGAAACCTGGACAAAACACAAGGATATCTATCACCCAGGATAGGATATAAATGGGATATAATGGCATATAAATGGAATATTGGTTGATACCTTGATTATGGGGATATCTATCATGATAGAGACTAGACTAAGTTATTTGTTTTCTGTATGAAAGAGATAGATAGACAGAATAAAAAGCTCTAGTGATCCCACAATAGAATAGCTACATCACACTCACAATGATCACTATATATATAATACATCACTATAGACACATGATATGTGACTATGATGATCTTCCCTCATCTATATATATCATCTATGATCATCCCAATTAATAATGACAATCCCTCACTATATCATATAGGATAATGATCAAGATAGTTTATCAATGGATTGGTTGAAGAGAAAATTTACAGGAAACCCCAATACTACATGGGAAAATACATGGTTTTTCGAAAAAAAATCCCAACAAAACCAGTCCATTGAGTTTCGTAAAGTCGTGATATCCCGTCAGCTACGAGTTGAACAGTTTTCCCAAGGCGGACCACCAACATTGAGCAGGCGAGCGATCCGATGTCCCTATTTGGGTGTTTCCTAAAATGGGGGATCCCCAAGTCACCATGGCTTCAATACTCAAATATCTTCAAAGTTGGAAGATTTGGGGTATATCTATTTTGGGAAAGCTCCATTTTGATGGTATTTTCAGAGGAACGACATGTTAATCATGGTTTCTTCAGATCTTTTTAGTAGGGCATGAACATGCAAAAACTCTCAGCATTATTTTTTTCAGAAGAAACTGCAGGGCAAAGATTCCGAACTAAGTTACTTACAACCTTTGCAGACCCCACTGGAAAGAATGATTAACAAGGGAAACCATCCCAAAATTGATATTTTTCAGCTTTGGGAATATACCGAGATGCCATTTTGCGTATGTGGAATGGCCCCTTTTCGGTTGGTGTTATTTGATTGAATCCCCATTTTTGTTCCTTATATCTCTGAGATGTCCCAATATCTCTTGATGGAATCGCCCATATTTTCGTTGGGGAACTCCCAATGTCTTTCGGCTAAACCCACATATACTGTAATTCTTGCTTCAATCGGAATCCACCAGTTTTCATTCGTAAATTCATGTGATTTCCGTGCATTTTGCTGGGGAATTCTTTCCCTGGGTGGTGTTTGTTTAGCCACACGCAGCGATACATGTAGAATTTGATCTTGTTCGCTGTTAGCTGGACCTACTGTCCCACCATTTTTCCAAAAAGGTTTGGTTTTACTCCACGGGTCAACGAACAACCGGACAGAAAGGGTTAAATTCCATTGAAATCCAAATTTTTGCTAACTCCAATCCGGAAGATGATCAGATGACCAACAAAACCATTGAACCAATGTTCGGAGATAGCTAACACAATGCATCACTCAGTCTTTGTGGGTCTGGAGCAAATTTTAGACCCCCCAAAACCATCTGTGTTTCGCTATGAATTCTCAATGTTTCTCGGCGAATTTGGATGTTTTTTGGTGCTTCGCCACTGTGTGATTCTACCCGGTACGCGGGTCTGGGGATTTCACAGATTCACAGGCGATGTTGACCAACAACTTCATCTCCTCCGCTCTTCGGGCCTTGTACCGTTTGGAGACCCAGACGATGTCGGTTGATGGAAGTCTCGGGGCCTCTTGGGCCCTTCCAGTTCCCATCATCGCGCCAGTTTTGAGCGATTTCTACAAGTTTTGTAGCTAGGTTTGCCAGACATCTGGATCATTTGCTGGGACCTCATGGAGTTTTTGGTAGGGAACGTAGAGAAATTTCATGGCCTGAAATCTTGGGAATTTATCCCAGATGCTCCATGTCTGGTATTTTTACCTACAAAGCTGGGTGATTTTTTGGGGGTAAATAGTGATGACATGTGATAAATGTTCCATGGGAGCATAGGGGAGGGGTATGATGAATCTAGAATGATGGTGCCCCCTGTAGATGTAGATGGGGTAAGCCGGAATTCACCCGGAGTTGGGTTTTCTGGGCGCCATTTGCGAATCCCCAGGTCTCAAGTCATGAATGGCACGGGGCCATCCTGGTCCGGTCGACATGACATGATCACGAAATGGATCCAAATGGTGGGTGCAAACTTGAGGATTCCTGTGATGTTTTTGTTTCTGTGAGCATTCTTCAATTGATTGACCTTCCATTTGGATACGCAAGGCGAAAGGAAAGCTAGATTTTACAATTCGAGGTTGAACGATTGAGCACATACTACGATTGAGGCACTCAACCCAAATGGGGATATAAACATAGATGATGTACCTTATATTATCTTATATTATATTTAACATGTATAGAGAGAGAGAGAGAGGGAGAGAAAAGAGGGAGAGATTGCAAGAATAGGGAATTCAATCAGTATGACTAGCAGCTTTGCTTGCCCTCTGCCTTCATCAAAGTTTGTTCAGCCCTCCAACCTTGGAGGCTGGTAGATCCTGGATTGGTCGGCCAAGACCCTTTTTGTTCTTTCAATTTTGATCATTTGAATTTTAAATCTAAAATCGCAATCACATTGTGTTGGGTTTCGAAGTTTGACTGGTCCAATCTGGAAATTCCTGGTATACTAAGCCACACATTCAGCATCAACCTTTCTCGGGTGACCTGGTGAGTTTCCGGTCTGCTTGGAGGACTGGTTAGTGTCTGGTGTTATATGGGAATGTCTCAAAATATATAATTCAAAATAGGGGTGCCTTAACTGGGTGCCCCAAGCCCCTCTTTTTTAAGTAAAAAAATTAGGTTAGGGTCACCCTCATTTTGAGACATACCCATATACAACCATAAATGGGAGAGCCCATGAATGGATATATATATATATATATAAATGGGGACAAGAATGATCACCAGGGTTACATTTGTTGGTTTATGATCCTCCACCAGGTGAGCTCGCTCAGTGATGTATTTTTGGGTCTATAATCTCATGCTATCTCATGAATTAGTTTGTTATATCCCCCTAGTCAACCCATATCTTAAGCAAGTTAGTAATCATCAGTTTACCATTCCTTTTTCATTCACCGTTTATGATAGCAAGGATGAAACTGATGAACCAAGTGCACAGTGCGTCAACTTCGCGATGGTTCTCTGGCTCGAGGCCACCCTACAGATCCAACGATTATCAGAGAGACCTTGCTGCTGATGATTTACATGGTCCGGGGAGCCCACCGGAGAGCGACCGCTTTTTGCGGGCTGCTGGTGGCTGCTGGTGGGGTCTTTTCAAACGAAACTCCATGCTTGGAGGTCACGAGATCGTATTTTTTTTGTGGTAAGCAGTTTTAAGTTACTACAGAGAGGCCCTGAAACTGCTTTCCTGAACGGAATGATGGGAAATGGAAAGAGAAGACCCCTGTAAAGGTAAACACATGCAAAAACCTTGGTTTCCACATATATCCTTACATCTATCCAATGGTTATAGATAAATCTAAGGAACCTTGTGGAGTCTAGGGAAAACATATGTGGCAGAATGTCCCAGTTTGGGTTTAAATTGGTCAACAAAACTTGGGATTTCAGTGCGATCCTGTGAACGGTTGGTGATCATGATTTCATTTTACACCAATTTTGCAGCATTTTGATGGATTCAGTTTTCAAATCAGGGGATGGTGAAGGGTGAAGGGAACCATGACTTCTTGCCATGCTACAAAGGTGTTCGCCCCCTGCGATTTCAAGATTCCTCTCGCCGCTTCATCCGACTGACTTGGTGGTTTGTATCCCCAGGATCCAACAGGCTGGATGATTTGTCTCCCACTAAGCCAGAGAACAGAACTTCAAATCCACTCATGATGAACATCAGATTTTTCATGTGAAATCCACTGGTTTTTGGCTTCTGTGCCCGCCATGTCTCGGTCTCAGTACTCAAACGGGACCACCCAACGGCACGGTCTCAGGTCAATGAGGAAGCGGAACACAACGAGCATGCGCAGGTGGGGATGCCATGAGAGAATGAGGGACACAGACATGGGGCTCATGGTGAAAAGATTGACACGGGGAGTTTTTCTTCCAGAAGATAGGAGCAAACTGTCACCAAGTGTGGTGTATACCCCAAACACTTGCACAACAATCAATGGTCAATCACCCAAGCACTTTGACCTTTGACCTATGCTTTGCATGGCTCTTTGCATAGAAGCTGTGTCTTTTTTTCCGCTTTTTGTGTTTCAAAGTCTCAACATATTTTTTTGGGCCTGGCAGTTTAGAATCCCAGCCCATCCGCTCATCTTTTCTTGGTGAAACCCAGTTGATTCTTTTCCAATTCATTCCGATTCAATGCAATTCCCCAATATCCTTGTGTTTATCGCTTAGATCCATAGTCTCTTAGTGCACTTGGTGAAATCCATTCTGTTCCAAAATAAAATGTGTTCAATTCCCAGTAGTTCTTCGTGAAATCCTTGCTTCCGTTGCTTGGATCTAGTTTTCTGACGCCAAATCCAATTTCGTTTCCATTAATTTTCATATTTTTCCAACGATTTCTCCCCAGTTATCCCACTTTTTCCAATCAAATTTTGCTTAAGATCCAGCTATTTCTCCCATTTCCTGGTGTCTCAGGGCGGTTTTTTCCTGAGAAAATCTAGGCCAAGATGCAACTCCTGCAGCCTCCTGAGCGGCCCTTCACGTTCCCTGGACGCTGGAGTTTTTTTGATTGGGAACTGGTTGGCCAATGGGTTGATTTTTTCGGGAAAAGATGTGGAGTTTTAGGGATTGCTTGAGAAACTGGGAAAAAAATGGTAAAACAGGGATGCTGGGACTGTTTATGTTAATATGTTGCCTGTTATGTTTTCTATGTTTATCTTCAATGTTTCTTCCCCGTCTT
>BGPT01001071.1:74242-176437 GCA_003297045.1 Symbiodinium sp. clade C Y103
CGTTGGACTTCAACCCAGACACCAATCACCTGAAAACAGAACGAGACCCCAAAAAATACTCAGAGAAAACATGTTTTTATATAGTATAGAGAATATGGGTGAGGGTGTAAGGTTAAAAAATAAATTTTATGTTGAAAATCCAACCAATGAACCAACACTTCAAGCACAACACCCACAACAAAACAATGTCCCAGAAAATACACTTAAAGAAACATCAACTAAGAATAATATAGAATATACTATAATGGAGGATAAAGACCAGACTGTATTAGATTACCTTTTGTCATCCGAAATGGGTGAGATTAACAACAAGAAGTTAAAGATAGGCGACAAGACCTACAACTTTGAAAGGAACAAACCCATCACGAACAGATTGAAAACCAAATTCAACAAGATTAGGCAGACAATGGACTACAAACGATACGAGTTGAAAGAGAAGAGAGACATTAGATGGACAAAGTTAGACAAGAACAAAGCACTAACAGGAATACAGAAAAGATACAAAGCAACCATCACCGACGAACAGTCAGCATTCAAGAATTACACATCATCTTATGCCATCAGCGACATCAGGGTTAAAGGCGTCAAGGCAATACAATACTTAAAATACCAAGACTTCAAAATAAAAGAGTATTTACGAAAGCACAAGGGAATGAAGGTTTTATTACAAACCTTCAGCAACTTCAAGAGCAAGAAGACCAACGAAGTAGTGAGAAGAGAAGTGAGAAGTAGAAGATACGAAATAACCAATGAAGAGGAAATCACAAATGTATTGAACCAGATGGCAACAGACATTGAACACCAAGCAGAGGTATTAGAAGCGTCGGAGAGTGGATTAGTCCTAACGCAGATGGATAAAATAAAGTTCAACTTTGATAAATACAACCCTACTCGTGGAGGTAAATTTATACCTTTACCNAGCGTCGGAGAGTGGATTAGTCCTAACGCAGATGGATAAAATAAAGTTCAACTTTGATAAATACAACCCTACTCGTGGAGGTAAATTTATACCTTTACCTAAATGGGTTCAAAGCAAGAAAGCGTGTATCAACATTAAAAACGAAGACAACAAATGTTTCAAGTATTCCATTCAGTGTGGTATATGTAAGGTTTATGAGAAAGACCATCCTGAACGCTTATCTCACTACAAAAATTTAGATGATAAACTGAATTGGACTGATGTAAATTTTCCATCATCAAACATTGACATTGACACCTTTGAAGAAAACAATGATGGAAAAGTAGCGGTCAATGTCTATTTCCTCAATCCCGAAGATGACAAGCAGTCAATACTTTTGTATAGAAAAACGAAGGTTCAAAGAGCAACTCATCAGATAAGTCTTTTGAAACTTGAAGACGGTGATGACTACCATTATGTCTTTATCAAAGATTATGATAAACTCATAGGAAGTCAAACTAACAAAATGAAAGCAAAGAAATATCATTGCTTCTATTGCCGACACGGTTTTCTAACACAAGCCCTTTTAGATGAACATAATGAAAAAGGGTGTATGGCGGTTGAAGGACAACGAATAGAAATGCCATCCTTTGACGAAGATGACCCCGACAAGTTCTTCATCAAATTCAAAAATCACTATAAAAAACTGAAAGCACCGTTTGTTATTTATGCTGATTTTGAATGTTTGACAACAAGAACGGGGACAGTAAGCGCGAAAGAAATGAAGACTGATAAATACCAACATCATAGACCCTGCGGTTTTATGATTAATGTTGTCAGTTCCTTTGATGGAGCATCTGAACCCTTCTTATACAGAGGTGAAGATTGTATGGATGTCTTTGTTAAGAAGATGATTGAAGTAAAGGACAAGATAATGGATAAGATGAAAGAAAACAAGGACATCATAATGAGAGCGGATGATTGGAGAGACTTTAAGACAGCGACGAAGTGCTTTATATGTGGAATGAACTTTAAAGAAGGTGATAAGAAGTGTAGAGACCATTGCCACTTTACAGGTGAATATAGGGGATGTGCCCACGATGATTGTAATTTACAGTTTTCAATGAGATATTACAAAATACCAGTCTTCCTTCATAACCTCAAAAATTATGACAGTCATTTAATCATTGAGAGGGCAAATGAACTATCAGAAAGAGCGAAAATNGAGATATTACAAAATACCAGTCTTCCTTCATAACCTCAAAAATTATGACAGTCATTTAATCATTGAGAGGGCAAATGAACTATCAGAAAGAGCGAAAATTGATGTCATAGCACTTAACAGCGAAAAGTTCATAACCTTCGCTTTTAAAAATCTTTGCTTTAAGGACAGTTTCAGTTTCTTGTCTTCTTCTTTGGATAAGTTAGTCAAGTTGAGTAAATACGAAGGTGGAGAGAAGAAGGAGGAATGGCAGAACAACTTCAAATTTAGCAAGAGAAACCCCTATGTTGATAATGATGAGGATTTAGATTTATTGACTGATAAAGGTGTATATCCTTATGATTACTTTAATTCCTTTGATAAGTTCAGGGAAAAGCAGTTGCCACCGAAAGAGAAGTTTTACAGCAATCTTACCGAAAGCAATATAGATGATGATGAGTATGAAAGAGCACTGAAAATTTGGGAGCATTTCGGTATTAGAAATCTTGGTCAATACCATGACCTATATCTTAGAACTGATGTTTTACTATTGACTGATGTCTTTGAAAATTTTAGAGATCTTTGTTTGGAATACTATGGTTTAGACCCTGCACACTACTTTACACTTCCTAACTTTGCTTTTGATGCTATGCTTCTAAAAACTGGTGTCATATTAGAACCCTTGACCGACCAGTCAATGTATGAGATGATAGAGAAGGGGTTGAGAGGCGGAATGTGTCAGGTCAGTCATAAGGAAGCAAAGGCAAACAACAAATATATGAATGATGATTTTGATGATACAAAACCATCAAATTATATCAACTACTTGGATGCCAATAATCTTTATGGCTTGGCTATGTCAATGAAGCTACCCATTGGAGAATTAAAATGGATTAAGAAAATCTTAACAGAGAAAATGATAATGGACTGGAGAGAAAACGATGACAATGCCTATATCCTTGAAGTGGATTTAGAGTATCCAAAAGAGATACACGATTTAACTGCTGATTATCCCTTCTGCCCTGAAAACATGAATGTTCTTGAAAGCCTACTATCGGAACACCAAAGGGTTTTACATAAACACTACTATAATGGAAAGGAAGCAAAGGATGAGAAACAGCCAAAACTGATACTGAACCAAATGAACAAAACTAATTATGTTGTTCACATCAAGGCACTGCAGTTTTATCTGAAGAAAGGGATGAAGTTAAAGACGGTTCACAGAGGGGTTAAATTTCAACAGAGGCAATGGTTGAAACCATGGATAGATTTCAACACAGAGAAGAGAAAAGAGGCAAAGAGCGATTTTGAGAAAGACATGTTCAAATTAATGAACAACAGCATATTCGGTAAGACTATGGAAGATGTAAGGAAAAGAATTGATTTTGAACTGGTGTCAACACAAGAAAGGATACAGAAATGCATCAATAACCCCAATTATAAAGGATGTCATATAATCAATGAGGAACTAGCAGGAGTGGAGAAGACAAAAACAGTCTTGAAATTAGATAAACCCATTTACTTAGGAATGACAATCCTAGAGTTAAGTAAAATTCATATGTATAGTTTTTTCTATGATGTTCTGAAACCAAAGTATGACGACAGGATAAAACTTATTTACACTGATACTGACAGCTTCGTTATTCAAACATTTACTGAAGATGTCTATGATGATTTTCATGATAAGAAGGACTTCATGGATTTCAGCGACTACCCAGTTGAACATCATAATTTTGACAAAACCAACAAGAAGGTGATAGGTATGTTCAAGGATGAAGTTCAAGGAAAAATCATCTCGCACTTCATTGGATTACGCCCCAAGATGTATTGTTTGAAAACCCACAATGAAGACAAAGTAGAGAAGAACGCGAAGGGCATCCCAAAACTTAAAGTCAAAAGGGATTTAGACATGACAGACTATGAACTGACATTGCATGAACACATCACGAAGGATGTAAACTTCAACGCCATCAGAAGCAAGAACCATCAGATATACAGTATAAACTGCTCTAAAGTGGGTTTAACATCATACTGCAATAAGAGATACTGGTATTCAGATACAGAGAGCCTTCCTTATGGGAACTATCAGATAAGCAATTGATGATATTATTGAAGAAATAATATCATGAATTGTTTTTATATCAAACTCCAATTGCAGAGTTGCAATTTCGGAAGTTGGTATATCAGTTTGTTTTGCTTTTCCTGTTCCAGTTTCTCAACCCTCGCTATGAGTTCCTTGACACTTTTGATGAGTAGAACGTCTGTTCGGGTCTTTTCGTTTTCATCTATTTTCTTTATCTGTTCAAGATAGTCGTTCTCACTGTTGGAATTGCTATTACCCATTTCTATATATTAGTATATATATATCTTTTAATTTTTGCTTTTGGCTTTGGCTTTGGCTTTTGGTTTGGTCAGTTCTTTTATTGTTTCTTGCAGTTCATATACCGACGCTTCCAGATGCTCCACTTTATTAATTAACTCTTGATTGCATTTCCATAATAACATATTCATTTTGATATAGTTCATATTTAAATTATCTTCTTTATCTTTACCAATAATATTTTTACTATATATATCCGGCAGTTCATCTAATAATTCATTTGCTAAAAATCCTATTTGTTGACCTTTACCGTGCTTTTCATTTTTGTATTCAAAAGATTTGACATTGACTTTCTTAATGATATCTGAAACTTCAACATCAACATCTTTAATGTTCTTTTTGAGTTTTTCATCTGATACAGTTGTGTCTTGTATGTTTCCTATGACAGGTCGTCCAGTATTATTTATTGCTGTATTGAAATTCAGTTGCTCATTAACATATTCATATCTGAATATTTCTACACTTCCTGAACCACCTGATTGCAATCCATACCAAACAGTATCAACATTATTGCTTCTTGGTCTATATTCATTTGTATAAACATCAGTTGCTGATAAAGCTCTACCAGTAGCAACATTTATAACATTATTTACACCATCTAATTTAAAATATTCAACACCGTTTCTTTGAAAGACCAAATCAGTATCACCAACTGTATTTATATTATCAATTTGAACTGTTCTACCGGCAGTAAAATTAACATCACCCTGAATTTCAGTATTCTTCAATAAAAATACTTTATCCGTTGCCTGTGATAGTGCTATGAAATTATCGTCATTCCTTTTAAGAACCATATCATTATCGCCAGTTGTGTTTATAGTATCTATGTTGGCACTACTTGACTGTAATGTAATACCGCTATTAAGTTCAACTAAACTATTTCTCAAATAAAAGAAAGTAATAAAATTTCGTCTGAATTCAACATCATTATTTTCAGTGCTGTCATAAATGTTTGATGCAACACCTCGTGGAAAATATGCTGTTAATTTAGTGTCACCTAACTGGATGTAATCAACATCATTTCGTTTAATGTATAAATCAACATCTGAATAAGTATCATAAAAATTACTTTTACATCCTGCTTCACATCTTACAACTGGCTTACAATAAACTTCAGTAGCCTTTACTGAAAACCTTTGATAAGTTAAGAATAAAGGTGGTCCTCCAATACCAATTCTAAAACTACCATTACCATTTGTAATTTCAACATCAATAGGAATTTGTCCGGCATCACTATGTGCTCTAATGGTTCTTCCAGTGTCTACTGTTAAATATTGTCCTACTCCAGTTGTAAAACCATTTTCGCTATACACAGCACCACCATTTACTGATAATATATCAGTTCCATTTCTCACTCCACCACCAACTACAACAGCACCATCTACAACTTGTTCTGTTTCTCCTGTTGCCTTAACATAATTGCTATCATCAACACTGATATTTAAATTGGTAGGTTTATTAAATTCAATGATGTCGTTTTTTAATGTCATGATTAAGTTTGATGATGATGCGGGGTCTCCGACGTAGAAATCCATTTGTCCCGTTGCTTCTCTCATAACATAGTTTAAGAAGTTGCCAGAGTTTAATGTTTCATTGATATAACTGTCGGTATGTTGAAAATGCAATTGACTGTTCAAAGGAATATCTAAACGTTGCGCTAAAACCAATGGAACACCCATAATGACACCACCGGTAGGATTTCCAACATCACCGTTATCATAATCAAAATCATATTCCATATAAATGGTTGTTGCTAATCCGGCGTCGGTATGACCGAACCAAACGTTTTCAGTAGGTTTATTTGTATATATCGTGTTTGTGTTTAAAATGTTGCACGACATAACCGAAGACAGAACAGCATCAGCACCGTTGAACGTTCCTGACACCGTTAGGTTTCCTGTTACTGATGGGTTTAATACACTCAACTTTCCAGTTAAAAATACATCCATTTCAGAACTGTCATAATAACCACTAAATAATGTGTCAGTCTCCGTTTTGGTGTAGTAATTGGATAAATCAACATTACCACCACCACCACCAGAAATGTCAAGGATGTTTTTCAACTGACCGTCATTGGGGTCAATGGTTAGAAACTCGTATGCTTCAATGCTTCTATTTATATTATAATAATTAGCCATATATTATTATAATAGAAATATTTTTTTCAAAAACTTAACTAATCATAGAAAATAACGGATTGAGCCTTTATTTCCAAAATGCATTCGTGTTCAATGACGATATACATCTTGTCAGGCATCAGTCCAGTATCAGTTCCGTTGTCTTCCGTGTAAAGTTTCGTTCCATTTAATGGCTTCACACGAACGACCATAGAACTGTTATTTTTAAGGTTAAGTCCGGTATAGTTGGCGCTGTTTAGTTTTTTGAGATTGAAACCCGCTAAAAAGGAATTGGTTCTATACATGTGGGGTTTGATTGAAACGTGGTTGTTTCTCGTTTCTTGCAGGTGCTTGTAATTGTCGGCAACACCTAAAGTAGGCATTTCAGGTATAACCGTATTTCCAATACTTAATTGGAAGGATAAATCAAGGTCTTCGTAGTATTGTTGAGAGATTGAAGTTCCACTTTGCCATGAAAGAGGATGATAAAGCAGGTTGTGAGGCTTCAGCACTTCTTGGAAACCGCCCTTATAACCAAAATTAGAATAGAAAGAGATAAAGATGTTGTCGGCTTTGCTTACATTACGAACTATAGTTGTGAAGATATCTGTCGTTCTGCTTATTGTTTGAGTTTGCACCGAAACGCTGTTGAAGGTTATAGGTAAGGATTGCTTTTCCAAGATTTCTGCATACTCTGCGAACAGCCCATCGTCCAAACGATGAACGTCAGCAGTTATCAAAGGTTGTTCAATAGACCATACGAATGAAGTGTTTGTAGTTGTGAATTCAGCACTTTGATTAACAAGCGGTTCAAGGGGGTCAGATGTCAAAGTCAATTCAATGACAATCGGACAATAAGACAAAGGTATGAAGTTTGAAACGTTGAAGAAGGGACAAGAGGGTCGGTAATAAACGGTCTTTTTGTTTGTGAAGCCTCCATAATTTTCGGGTCTTGCATGTTCAATGACATTCATGATTGTGTCTGAAGCCGGATTGGTCGCTAAATCAGTGTAAGTTAAAAACCGATTGCCTTCATTATAGAAGGTCTCACCGAAACCTAAATTGTCAGTATAGTTTCTTGAACCGTCATCTTGCAAAATATCCATCATAGCCTCATAGCGGTTTAGGTCAGGAATTTCAGCGATAACATTTGAACCAGCCATCACCCGCATTCGTTGAAAGAAACTTGAAGGTTTGTAAGCAGGTCTTAACTGTTTGGTTCCATCATTGTCACCATTGATTAGAGTGAAGCCAATCAAGAGACTTCTTAAGTTAATCCACTCATTCGCCCCACCCGTCAGGTTGAAACGGATGACACTGTTAGAATTGGACGAGTAGGTTGAAACCGAAGAAGGGTAGAAGGTCTTGATGCGTTTGTCTCGTATATATGAAGCTCCACCCTTCAACCGGTATCTCAAAACGTTTTCGTTCAGAACATCTGTTATTTCCAATGCTTCCATTACTTATATATAATTTACTATAGATTTTTTTTCAATTTTTAAGTAATATCAAAGTTATATTTTTTTAATTGTTTTTTCGGTTTCTTCCCTTTGCTCTTCAGAAGATTGCTATTATTTTCTATAGGTTTATTTTCGTTGCTCTTAATCTCCTTCCCAGTTTCTATAATCTTTTTTATCTCGTTGTAGGTCAAGTGCTTCTTCTCCTTGCCTGTGTTATCGTTCTTCAACTTCTTCATTTCCTGCCTGTTGTTCCTGAAGTATTCCCTTACGATGTCTTCCATTGATATATAATATGACTTATATTATTTGAAGCAAATAATGTTTCACATTATTTGTAGCAAATAATGTTTCACATTATTTGTCTAACCGGTTCGGCAACATTTTTGGAAGACTTGCCCACATCTCCAAAATGAACGGCGTGATAGCCGTGATTATACAAAGGGTTCTGACTGTTCTTATTGACAGTTATATTGACGCCTCTGTCAAACATGCTGACGGGGTCGCCCACTGCTCTAAATCGTGTGTTCTTCTCATCGCTGTTGTTGTTATAACTCACCGTAGGAGTTCCATAGGTTCTGGTGGTAAATCTTTTGTTGTAGTCCTCGTTCAGTTTCATCGTTGTTGCTGAACCTAACGAATGGCTAACAATGGTGTCAATGTTGTCGCTGTTGTTCTTGATGAACTCGTTTGCGGTTCTATATCGCTTTGACCTATGAACCATATGAAAAGGAATGAGAGCGTCGTCCAAGATGTCTCTGGGGAAATCTTTCGTCCCCGCTATGTATAGTGTTTTGTTTTCAGGGTGATGGTATAGTCCTAAATCGGTTCTGTTGTCATATGCCCTTTTCAGTCCCGTCTCGTCGTTGATGTTGCTGAATTCGTCCAAGTATTGATTGCTCTGTTGAATTTCCTTACTGAACTTTTTCAACAAATCAAGTTGTTCGTCCTTGTGTTTCTTGTTGAAGGTTTTGCGGTCAATTTCCTTGAAGGGGTTCATCTTTTGCAACCGCCCTTGTTTCTGAACTTCGTCTAACAGTTTCTTCTGAAGCATCTATTATATAATTATAAGTATATAAAAATTTCTATTGCTTATTATATATCATCATGAGCAGATTTAAAAAGATATACATAGACAGTCACCACAGAACCCAGAACTCCAACGGAAGTAGCGATTTTGAAATTTACCTACCGGAAAGTCAGGAATGTGGAAACGACACCAAACTCTACATACACGAAATCACCATTCCAAATTCCATTTATCCCGTTCAAGCGGGACTGAACAGCAACCTCTATTTAAGACTAACGGACTTTTCAAACACCACGGATGTTGTAGTTGAACTGTTGAGCGCCTCCTATGTCGGTTCCACTTTGGCATCAAGCCTTCAAACAAAGATGAATGAAGCGACAAACGGCTTCCGGTCAAACAATGATTATTTTGGTGTGTCCTACGACTTTGACACGAATAAGATAACCATAACCTTAAACTATGTAGATTTTTCTTTCAAGATTGCTACGGACTACGAGATGGAGTATAACACCATCCAATGGACTGGAACGGCATATGACAGAAACAATTTGAAATCCATAAATCAAGTGTTGGGAAACTACACGCCTTCTTTAAACTATCCCGATTGGAAGAGTGGATATTTGACACTGTTAGCTTTGAGAAATCTGTATTTAACTTGTAGCGAGTTAAGCGATGCTAAACAATTGGGTTCAACCGGAGCATACAACATTATTAAGAAGATACCCATTAATGCTCCTTTCGGTTCCGTCATCTACGATAACGAAATAATTTCTGTAGATTACATCAATGTATCCAACAGAGTTTTAAGAACTCTTCACTTTAAATTGGTAAATAGTTATGGTAATGTTGTTGATTTGAACAATGTTAATTGTTCATTCTCTCTGACCTTCATTGAGGACGATTAGAAACTTGTTTCTAACTCATTGAGCGTAGTGAAATCGATTGAGTTAAAGATTTCTTCTATTAAAGGACTGGGTATTCTATATAAGTCATCCTGACTGTGGATTGTTGGATTATCACCCCAGTCGCTCTTCTTGCCCGACGGCATCCTTTGAGCGGTCTCTTTGTGCTTGTTGTTGATGATGTTCCCACAGTCTTTTTTACATAAGGGTCTGGGTTTCCAAGTTTTTAGATTTGACCATATTCTCGTTCTCTTTCTGTATGGAAAGCCGTATTTACAATAGTCAAGGTCAAAGAAATGAAAATCTTTCATAAACTCCTGACGTTTCAACAATCCGGTCTGCGGGTTTTCTATGAACCATACCGAGGGTTTGAAGTAGTTGATGATTTCAATGGTTTTCCTGACGAGCGCGTTCGCGTAATCTAAATGTCTAACGCCAGTGGTTTTAGCGATGCTATATTCGGTGCAAGGGGGTGAAGCCCAGATGACATTAAACTCGTTCTGGTTGAACTGCTGATAGTTCCATTGCAAGATTCTTCAAGTCCAGCGAGACAACATCAAAGCCTAACTCTTTGGCGACTTTGCCCACGCTACCTGTTCCGCTAAATAATTCTAACAATTTCATATTATAAACATTAACATATATATAATTTTATAATATGGAATTATTCCAACACATCCAACAACACATAGGAGTTGTTTGTCGGGTCTCTGTTGATTTTGTAGTATGCTAGTGTGTCTTCTTTCGGTTGAGTGATTTTGCCCGACATTATCCATTCAAAGTATTGTTTCCTTTTTTCAGTCCACGAACCGACGGGTCTGCCTATCTGCTTCTTTTCGAAAGCTTTGTTTATTCTATCCTTGTTGTTCTCTTTGTTCTCCTCCTTTTTGTTGTTCAGTTTCTCCTCTATGTTTTTGACAATCGCGAGGACTGCAGTGATGTTTTTATTGCATTTTCCGATTTTCTGCTTCAGTTCTTCGAGTTCCCCAGCATCATTACCGTCAATATCAGCCATTCAACTATATAACTATATATCTAATTAATTGTTTAGATATTTATTTATTTACTTATTTATCAGTTTCCTCGAACTCAAAATCTACTCTTTAAGTCGTTTTTTCTTCAGTCCATGTCGTCCATTGATTTTCTGCTTTTGCCACTTCTCGGTGTGGACATAACGTCGCTTATATTCTGTTGGTGCTTTCCACCTTTTGGTCTTCTGGCGTAACGCTTCGGTTCCATGAGAAGCTAATAGAGTGGTCTTCGCTCTCGAGGGTGATGCCTCCTTCATCATCTTTATTTACATTCATTGATTTATCATTTTTGGTAATCTTAAACGAACAAGGATTGCAACGGCAAGTTATCCCTTTTGGATTGATTTCAATTTCATTTCTTAACTGTAGTTTTGAATGACATATTGGACAATCAAAGGTAATAAATTTGCTGGTTAGTTTTTGCTCCTTATTGAGATTCACCATTTTAGGTTCATCATCTGACAGTTCAAAATCTTCAGGGATTGGCTTTCTTTCAATGCTCTTTTTTCTTTTTGGTGACATTGATATTATTAAAGTAATTTAGAATAATTTTTATGAATTCCATAATCAGTTTACATAGAAACTTTATCTTACTATCTTGGACAACTGGAAATTTAGTATCATCCATGATAATATCTTCAAAATCTTCAATTGTTTCAATGTAAGGTTCAATATCTTTATCCATTAAATATAGTTAGATAATAATCTGTTTATTATCTAACTATTAGAAGTCATATGATGTTCCGCTCCATGCATCAAACAAATTCAAAAGGTATGAGGGGACAGGGGGATACCTCTGGTTATTTTCAAAAGAATGAACGGATGGATACAAACTAATTAACGTCTTGTGCGGTTGATGCTTACCTTATTCTGTCCTATGAAGGTTTCCATCAATAATATTTATTACAAATTTATTTTCTAAATACTTTTAATATAATTATAGATGATAAATATCAAGCCGTATAAGCACAAGGAATATAACTGTAAGCAGTCAGCCTATGGTTACATGGCTCCGCTTCCTGCTAGAATTCTTTTGAACGC
Source organism: Symbiodinium sp. clade C Y103 (assembly GCA_003297045.1). Taxonomy (NCBI): domain Eukaryota; class Dinophyceae; order Suessiales; family Symbiodiniaceae; genus Cladocopium; species Cladocopium sp. clade C. The sequence goes on from BGPT01001071.1 coordinate 86,300, forward strand.
TCCTTCTGGAACCGGTAAAACGGTGGCATTGACAAATTTGATTTTGGACATCTATAAAGGTTGCTTCGAAAAAATCTACATCTTCTCGCCAACCGTTTTCATTGACGACAACTGGACGGTTGTTAAAAAATATGTTGAAAAGGAGATGGACATAAAACATAGCGATGAAGACCCCATTTACTTTGACACCTTTGAAGAAAAGGATTTGAAAAAGATAATAGACACGCAAGAAGAAATCATCAAGTATATGAAGGAAAAAGACTACAAACATCTTTTTAACATATGTATTATCATAGACGACTGGGCTGATAACGAAAAAGTTGTCAGAAAGAACAAGGAGTTGATAAAGCTTTTTACGAAAGGCCGTCATTGGTATATCTCAACATTCATAACATCACAGTCTTACACACAGATATCACCTGTTGTCAGGAAGAACGCCACGCAACTTTTTATCTTCAGGCTTCGTAATCAAAAGGACTTGGACGCCATCTTGGAAGAATTGAGCGGTTTGTATGATAAAAAGACGTTGGACAAAATCTATAGGGTGGCAACCGATGACAAACACGGATTTTTATACATAGACTTGATGGAAAGGGATAAGAAGAAGATGTTCTATGCTAATCTAAATAAAAGAATAGTAGTAGAATAATCAAACATAAATAGATAATAATATTTTTCTTGAAAGATATTATTATTCATTTATTTGATTTTCATTTATTTGATTTTGGGATACACGATTTCGGCATAGAGGTCTTTAAGGATTTCAAGGTTTGCCACCCGATGGTGTCTTCTGGAGTTCTTCCATTTTTGGAATGTATCGGTGAAGAGTTTGAACTGATGAGAACTTATTTTCTTCTGGTTGTTCAGTTCTTCAAACTTCTCTCTTATCACTTGAACCCCGACATCTTTAGGAGGTATTGCACTGCTTCTTGCCGGTTGTGTTGGTTGTGTCGGTGGTGCTTTTGCTGTTGATGATGATGAAGATGATGGAGTTTCTTGTGATACCTTGATTGTTCCTTTGATTGCTTGTTGTTGTGGTTGTTGTTGCTTTCCTTTGGTTTTTCTGGACTTTGGCGGTTTCACCGTTGTGGGGTCTTCTTCATCCATCTCTCGCTTTTCTGCTCTTGGTGCTTTTGTTCTTACTTTCTTGGCTGGTGTCTTCCTTGCGGTTGCTGATTTTCGTTTGTCTGCCATCATTGCGCTTGTGTCCATTCCTTCGGGTTCTTCTGGTTCTGCATCTGGTGGAGATACGTCTGTGTCCATCTTTGCATGTGCTGGTTCTTTGTTGGTTTTCTTTGCTCTTGGGGCTTTCAGAACCGTTTGGTCTTTCATTGCCTTCTTGACTGGTTTCGTTGATGATGATGAGGCTAATGCTGGTGTTGGTGATGGTGGTGGTGGTTTTGGCCACGATGGTGGGTATTGTTGTGATGGTGTCGGTTGTGGTGCTGATGATGCTTTGGCTGGAGTGGGCGGTGCGAATGATATGGGTTGTGTCTTGGGATGGGGTGGAAGATTACTTGCTGATGCTCTTGGTGGGCTTGGTGGTGGTGGTGGCTTTGGTGGGTTTGGTGGATTGGCTGGAGCTTCGTCGTCGTCTGGTATTAAGGTGTCGGTCAGTTTTGATGCTATCAATCCTCCTATTGAGCCTCCCTTGGCTGTTCCTGTTGCCGTTGCCACTGCCTTGATGATGGGCTTGGATGATTTCAAAAGATTTTTTACTTTCGTTCTGCTGGTTGATGCTGATGCTTGTTCTTCCTGTGCTTGTGGTTCTTCTCTGATACCTGCCGACGCTGTTGCGCCGACTGCATCGTATGCTCCTTTGTTCATTCTGTAGTGGTCTTGGGCATGACTTAGGTTTGCTTGTTCCGACACTCTCCGCTGGTTCTCTTCTCTTAGGTCTCTTTCTCTGTCAAAGGTCATTTCAAAGTCGCTGACGGCATCATCTCTTAAATCATCCATTCCGTCGTAGTCAAAGGGTTGGTGGTCTTCTTCCTCCATTGCGGTGGCATCCTGTGCCATCCTCTTGAAGTTCATCTGTTGGACGTCTGCTGGGTGAAGGTTGCCTTCTTGAAATCTCGGGTTTAAGGGGCTCTCGTGAAAGAACCACGCGTTCCTGTCAAAGACTTTTCTTATCTCGTTTGTTTTGAACTTGTCCTTATCAATCTCTTTTATCAGTTCTGCATATGTCAAACGTCTGTCCAGACCCTGTTTCGCATTTGCTACTTGCGCTGTCATTTGCTATATATTATTAATTAGAAAAAGTATATTAATCTTCCATATCACCTCCTCGTAGCCATCTTTTATATTCATCAATTCTATGTCTCATGTTCTGAACGTTTGCTCCGTAATCTTCCAGTCTGTGGTTCTTCCTGATGTTTCTCAGTCTCATCATCTCGTTCTGCATCATCTCGTTCTCTTCTTTCATCCTCTGTTTGGTCTGTAATACTTTGTAGTCGTGCTTGGTGTTGTGATATTCAAGCAAGTTTTTTATGTAGAGGTGGTGGTTGTGAGATGGCATTCTCGCGCTGTTCATGGGGTCGTAGTAGTAGTGGTCATAACTACTATATACTTTTTTTCTTTTGTCTGGCATTTCAGGAGTTCCACTTCTGTAATTGGCGCTGTTGCTTGAATGGACGGTTTGCTTTCTGTTGATGTCTCTCCGAACGTTGTCGTAGATGTCTTTTTTGTTGAGTTCCACTTTCTGCTTCGTGATGTTCATTTATATATAATATACACTACAAAATTTTTGATGCTAAAGATTTCAATTTCTCTCTGGTCGCTTGGTTCTTTTCCTCATTCGCTTTGTAGTAGGCGTCTTTTGCTGACATCTCTTTTGACATCTCTTGTTTGAGTTGTTGCACAAGTTCGTTCTTGAACTTCTCGGGGTCAAAGGGTGGCTTCGCCCTTGAAGGTCTCACCCTCTTGGGTTTTGGCGCTGGTGCGGGTTTCTCTTGAACGGGCGGTTCAATTTCAGTGATGGTTTCTTCTGGCTTGTCTTCTATCTGTGTCGTTGGCTGTTGAATTTCTTCTTTGATGGGTTGTTGTTCTTCTTCGTTCTCAATCTCTTTGACGACTATCTCTGACATATATTACTATATAATAGATAAATTTTTATAGTTATACTTTTAGTATCTCGTGCCTCAAGAAGGCTTTCTTTAAGCCGTTCAGTTTGAAAATCTTGTTTCCAACTCTGTCGTATTGTATGCTGACAATTCTGTAGGTCTGGTCGCTCCACTTGGAGTTGTATTCCTTCCTCACGGTGTAGTTGTCCTTTCCCTTGATGAAGGCTTTCACGTTATCATTGACTTTTAGTTCTGGGTATTTCCGTGTGTTCTTTTCCCTTCTTGTCAGGTTGACCCTTACGTCCATATGGTTCTTGTCATCGTGGGCGTCCTTGGGTTTCATCTTGGTTGATGAATGAACGGTGTCGTTGTATTTGACCAACGCCTTTGACATCATAACTGGCCAGCTTCCCTTGTTAAACCTGACCCTGTCGTATATCATGTTTTTCATCGTCCTAATGAAACGTTCTACAACGTTGGCGTGGGTTAATGTTACAATGTGAGTGATGCCTTCTCTGTCAAAGAACTCCTTTACACCTGCTTGGAACGCTCTATCATTATCGCTGTAAATAGACATCGGAAAACCCATTTTCTTAAACGCTTCCTTGAAAGCAGGTAAGGCGTGAGCACTGTCTTTTTGTTCCATTGGGACAACGTGCGCTAACTTGCTGAAGATATCTATAACAACTAACCCATATCTCGGCTCTCCCTCCTTTAACGGTATTTTCGTTTCTGGTTCTTTTGTTAGTGGTATCATATCCATGATATCCGCTTGGAATTCGTAGCGACTGAAGGGAGCGGTGTAGGAGTTTGAACCTCTGTATTTTCTAATCTGTTTGTTTGGTTGTTTCTTCATCCATTCACTCACATCAACCCTATTGATTGAAGGGTCTTGCTCCTTTGCCTTCTTCAGTGTCTCGTTGATTGAGCCGAAGCCGGTTTCAAGATTGTAATAGACATTGCTGATGATGTCGTTCCTGTTCATTAGTCTTCTCGCCATATATTATAGCATTATATTTTTATAATTAACTCCTAAAATTATAAAACTACTTAAAGAAAAAAAGTCTTAATATAGTAAGATAAAATAAGATGACTGAATTTGAGTGTGGATGTCGTATAATCAGTGATGTAATCAACTTGAACAAAAACCAATATCAAAAACTCTACTGGGGTTATATGTTGAAAACCTTCGTGAATGTTTGTGGGAACTGTGGCAAGAAGCAGATGAAATTCCAACAATCTGAAAACAAACTTATGGAGAAGGAAAAGCAAAGGAAGGAATGGTTTATGAACTTTGAAGAGGAAGACGAAGAGGAGTATGATGAGGAATATAAAGAACAATTCAGGAACATGACAGACGAGGAGGTTGAGAAACACATAGGTCTTGAAAGAGTGAGAAATGTAATGGAAGGATACGACAAAGAACACGGTATAGATAAAATCAGAAAGTTGATAGAGGAAGTGAGGAACGAGGACAAAGACGACGAACCTGAAGAGGAAGATTATGAAAGTGATAGTAGTGAAACACAACGAATGAAACGATTACAGTGGATAAATGACAACAGGAAACCCAAAAAATAATTAACTAAAAATTTCACTTTTTAAAGAATTATTTATATAAAATATTATAATACTCATGAAAATATCTGAAGTTGAAGCATTAAAAATGTTAGTTGAGGATATGAACAAGTTTAAGAAAAGACTAGACGAAGTTGAAAACAATATGGAATTATTACATAATGATATGAGACAAACGCGAGAAATAGTAAAAATGTTATCAGACATGATTAAACTAAATATCACCAAAAATTAAAAGAGAGCCCTAAAAAAGACTTAAAGAAAAATAACTATATATAGTAAGAGAAATTATGAGCCTTATTAATTCAGAGTGTTCATATTGTGATAAAGTGGAAGAAGATTATAACATAGACTTTTGTGTCAAGTGTGCATTGAAAGATGAAGTAAAAGAATGTAAGACTTGTAAGATTAACAACAATAAACTTAAGAAAGCAAACAACATATTCCCTGATGCTATTGTTGTTTTAATAAATAGTTTTAACGCTTGTAAAAAGTGTGTTAAAACAATTTATCATATCTATTAAAAAAATGAACCTGAAGAAATGAATTTGGAAGAAAAGAATTTATGGTATTTTGTCAATTTAAATCCTCTACCACCTAGAACAGTTTTGAATAAACAGCTTCTTATGGGTGCTTTTCGTCTTCAAAAAAACGATGAAGACTTAAATTTTTATGGTTGGTATCAAGATTGGTTTAAGGAACTTTGGAAAATCCCAGAGGCTTATAGTATGAGACAACAAGGAACAATGGTAAATATATTAAGAATAATGTTCAGCATTGACGGTAGAAAATACAAACTAGAATATCCAAAAATATTTGATGAACAGTTTTACAGGGATAATGTTTTTGGCTATCTGAACAAACAATGTGAAATGTTTATGGGTTAAAAAACAAACAAGGTAAGGATGAACACTTTTGACCCAAAACATGGTCCAAACAAAAAAGCAACAGTCAAACAACTCAAAATGCAAGAAATGAAAAAAAACATAACAACCAAACAAGTAACACTCAACATGGGTTGGCCCAAGACCATGGACCAAACAAAAAAGCAACAGTCAAACAACTCAAAATGCAAGAAATGAAAAAAACATAACAACCAAACAAGTAACACAGAAGTGGGGATGTCCGAGCATCCCTACTTTCCCATTTTTTTCTGGGCTAGAAAATGCAACAGAACTGGATTTTGAACTGGAGGAGTGGGAGAATCCTGAAGGTCTTCTCGAGATCTTACAGTGACCTGACATGACCTGAGCGTAGCTCCAACCCAGGTTTTTGTGTATCAGCAATGTTCGCTGCCAAGGTTGACAGGACTCATCAGGAACAAAGATTTGCAACCAGATGCAGAGGTTGTGGATTTGGACGATTTTTCGCAGATTGGGTATATTGCCCATTGTTGGGCGCATGATCTCCGTTCGCACTTACCACCTTAGCTTCGAATCTCGAACGGCTGCCATGCCAAAAGATGCCAACGATTTGGACTTGCTCCCGGAAATTGAAGGGACAACATGGACCCGACATGGCTATAGAATGTCTCTAATTCTTGGTTGCTTCACTGGGTTTGAGGGACAATTGAAACCGGAAAGCATGGTACGTTTCCAAGTTTTGACAATTATCTTTTGCAAGCGTGGTAAATCCAACTGTTATTGTTGAAACCATGGATCCGCGGGAAACCAAATGGGAACTATATGTTAACTTTCCAATCATGGTAACTTTCCTTTTTTGCGCAGAATTGGGTTTTCAATCATTTATTTCTTTAAAAACAATTCTGGAATGGGATTGATGAAATATCTCCATTTCCCCGAAAATCAATGCAATTCTCAAAATGATGGAAATCCTTTCCAAGATTTTGCTGGTTTGTCCCATGTTTGCCAGCATCCCCGAACATGACTTCCATTTTCTCCCGTGGTTTATCCACCATCCACCATGGGTTTACCATGGTTTACCATGTGAAACGCTTTGTGTAGAAAAGAACCACCATGCAAAGATTGCCATTTTTGTTCATGAAAGCCTCAAATTATTTCAAGTTCAAAATGGAAGAACCCATGCATTCCATTGCTTTGTGTACATATCCCCCGATCTTTACCATGCCCGGCATCCATTGCCCGTCGCGGTAGCGAATAAATCCCAATTTAGTTTTGGTTTCTGAATCATCGGAGCAGTGGCTGCTAAACCACTGTTGGTTGAGTACTATATGAGGTTATATGATGTTATATGAGGTTATACTATCCTTTACATCTTGGGATCATCACAATCAATTTTAATAGGGAAATGCGTTCCATATGAAAATAGGAACATCCGTTCTTAACCAGCTAGTATTTCAGGGATTTTCTCCATTCTTTTCTGATATGATAGGGGACCTTTTTTTTTCCTTGGTTCAAGGTTTTTTATCAATCCCGAAGCCAATCCTGAAATATTTGATAAGCATTTTTCTAATACACATGTTTTTTTTGGGATGATTTGGTTCAAAGCACACTGCGTCCGAATCCGGAAAATTGGTGTCCGAATCGAATCTCAGCAGGTTGTTGCTGACCATTTCGAAGCTGTGCAGCTTGGATGATCGCAGCAACCTGCTGCTGTGCTTGCAGGCGCTGGTCCGACGTCGCAGAAACTTAGCGTTTTTCGAACTTTCAGAAAGTTGTGGATGGAAATCTAAGAAACTATACATTGACATTCGATATGTTGGGTGAACATCCATAAATCCCGGCTAATTTTGAACAGAAGGGTGCCATGGTTTGGACCTCAAGTAGTAAACAAGGCCATGGCCATATCCAAAATGATGCGGAACGCACCAACAAAATCGGGGAGAATGAATGTTGTTTCACCTACAAGATCTACAAGCTGTCTATCTTTCAGATTGTGATAGGTTGTATATGTATAGATTACGGCTAACTTTTTATATCTTTTACATTTTAATAAACTATATATTATAGTTATATTGTATTAATTAATAATTATCTTATAATTGATACTTGTCTATATAAGTGCATGCCGCTGTGGGTGTAGATCAACATTTGGGAGCCAACGCTTTTCTTCAGTCAATTTTTGTACGGTAAAACCATCCATCAGACTGAGCGACAGAAACTTTGAAGCTACCCTCGGGTAATTTTACATAGCTATTGAACATGGCCATAGAAATAGTGGTTTTTCCATGTTTTTCCCATTAATAGCATGGTGAGTTTACCAGAGAGTACACAACTCTGGCAGGTGGTTTCAGACTTGTTCTCCATCCCTGGACATGTGATGATGATCCCAGATCAATGAGCATCTTCTCTCGTAGGTATATCATTGTATATCATGGTATATCATGTTGTTTGCCGAAAAAAAAACAAGAAATATGTCATCATCCAATTCTTGTGTTCTCTTAGATGCAGGTAGTATCTACGGATTATCATAGTCCTCAATAAACTTAGTGAAACTCCCTATATTTACCAATCAACCAGGGTACCTTTAAATGGCTCACCCAAACGCTGCGACCTGCGCAGGTCTTCGTCACCATCTCCACCTTTCCGGTGCCTGGGCGGCAGGGAGTGGTGACGAAATCGGTCTGATTTCATCCGGGGATACCATCCAATAAACTAACTATAGCCATGGAAGATGAGGGAAAATGACCATTTGTATATTTTCTATATACAGTATATATATAGTATACCATAGTATACCTACTAAAAAAAATGTGATTTTTGCTATGTCAAATGACCAGAGGGTACCTCAAATGACCATCTTCGTGGTGAGCATCAAACAAATCCATTGAGGTAAACTTTCGTTGGGGAGTTGATTTTAGAAAGTCATGGCAAGCTCACAACGAGCTCGCCGTAAAATGTTTGTCAATACCCTCTGGTAAACTAACAGTTTGCTATGGAAAATCACCTTTTTTAATGGGAAAAACAACTATAAATGGCAATTTTCAATAGCTATGTAAAATGACCAGAGGGTACCTAGTGAATGTTGTTTTAGAATTTTGTTGCCATAGATCTGCCGGCAGAGTGGATGCTCGACACAGGCCATTTCTGACAAAGAGGCAGGCAATAGCAATGGACCTACCAACATTCAAACCATCCACGGAGAAAATGCTGAGAAAATAGCAATGGAACTTCATGACTTCCTGATGAAGTCCATCCAATGCTTGGGAACCTTTCCAGGAGTTAAACATCCGCCGGGAGTTGCTAAAAGTGCCAGAGTTTGTGTCAAGCGATTGGGCTTCAGAGACGCTGCGATCCAATACTTCTGATGTTGCGTGCTGCAGGTACTTGCGACTAATCTCAGGATTTCTTCGTCCCTTCATCCATTTTTTTGCTTAGAGGGCTGCCTACCCTCTTGTGTGGTTGGTCAGGGAACGCCTTCGGTCCAAAAATGAGCCACCCTTTATTTTCCTGAGGCATCTATTTGTACTTGGCAGCAATGAGAATGACGTAATTAGTAAGTAGAAGGTACTGTACCCTACGTACCACTCCTCAGGCTATGACAACTTTCAACGCCGCTACTGAGCCAGTGGATTTGGTCCGGGAAGAGAGAAAAATCCTTGAGATGGCAGAAATGCTTGCATTTGAGGTCCGCAGCAAAAAGCTTTGCGACCTCCAAAATATGAAACCTCACCATGAATGATAACTACCTCCAAAATCGGGATTTGCCCAGAGAATGCCAATACGCGCTGTCCGGCAAAAGATTCTGTGTTGTCCAGGGTATCCAACATTAGCGCTTAACCATGCTATGGTTGTTAGGGCAGCAGGGGCCTCCTTGTGGGGTAAACTGCAGTGTGGATTGCTGGTGGAAGAAAGGTGCCCATTTTTATCCTCATGTTATGTAAACGGCATGGCCAAGTAAAGTGGAGCACCCAAGCTGAGTTTGGAGTGGACCATAAGTTTCGGCGCCAAAAAGTTTCACGCAGATGAGGGGGTGAGACAGCCTTCCCCCAAAAAACATACTTGCACTTACAGTTGTCAATTGACCATGATTTCCCTCAAACATTGTTGAAAAGTCAAGCAAGAACCACATTAAATGTCAGAGGCAACCACTTTTTTTTGCCTTCCTTCCTTTTGCCAAATGACAACCTCCTGAGCTGCCAGCTCTTTCTTAAGCGCCTTGAGGTGGTTCTGATGGATAATTTCCTTCAAAAAACGGAACAAAAGCAACCTCATGACAAGTTGAAGGACGACCCCGCCATAGGTTTATTTCAACTTTGTTTTGTGAGTTTAATGAGGTGGGGTGATTTGTAACTATGGACCGGAGACTTTGTCAACTTGGTCATACTCAGCTATGACCACATCATTCTAGGGGAAATCCAATACAGTAGTTGAAAGGTTGTTTGAATTTTCAATGAAAAACAGACTTAGTGCTTCACCCCAGTTAGTAAGTGGGTTAGTTCACCCCAGTTCTAACTAGGAAAAGTATGGATAAGTGGGGAGAGTCCACTTATAACCAGGTTCATCAGGGTTCTAATCCACTTGCTAAGTGGGGTGAAGCACCAAGAAGATCTACATAATGTGGGTAAAACAATCATAAACCACCCATGACTGGAATGGTTTATACCACCAATTTTTATGGTGAAATTGGGGATGGTTTACTTTTTACCAACACAATATATGGGTTATAACCACTTACTATCGGGATATCCCCTATTATATCCCCTTACTAGCTGAACTTGCCCCGATTTTTGAACGGTCTTTTATTGTTTGGCCACGGTGAACAGCGACGAGTTGACCCCCTGTTGATGGATAATACGGGGATCGTGAACTCACCTCGTTTATTTGGGATTATACAGGAAACCGTTGCCTGTATCTATTTATACATACTTCGCAACATGATTGGAAACATGTTGCTCATGTTCATATTAATGTAGACAATAACTATAGATAATTAATGATAATGATATAGATGTAGATGATTTATGATGATTTTATTATATCTAATGTATCTATCTTTCAATCTGTCAATCAATTCATCTATCAAATGGTTCACCTCGCCGCTCCGCCCTTCGAGGTTCCCATCGTCCCCGCCTCTCCGATCTCTCCACCTCCCGAGCCGCGGCCGGACGCCAAGCGCCGGACGTCGCGGAGGAGTTCGAGGAGATCGTCCAAGATACAGGCGAGGCCCTGGTGCAAAACATGGATATTACATGATATCCATGGGAATATGGTGGGATAATATGGATATGAATGGCTAGAATGGATATAGAATGGATATAGATGTGGATATAATTGGGAATATGGTTTTCTTCATATGAGCGACGGCTTTTATTTGCTTAAATGGAAAGTAGTATTGGGGCGTACCCCGGTTTGTCGAAAACATCATAATTAGGCTGTAAAACGAGGTAGAACGCTACAGGACTGGAGAACGAGGTAGGAACACCCCGTCAATTGCGTTATCTACCAAATAACTTTCGTGGCTCATATAGATTTAATTGGGATGTTCATGGGCCCATATTGTTACTTGGAAGTGCATTTATAAGTGGATGTATATGTATATAACCATAATGATACTAATATATATATATATATGAGATATTCCCATTTATCCTTGGGGTATCCCCAGTTGTAAAGGGGTTATAATCACTTACTACCTTTCATTCACATCCAAGTAGTGAATACTACTTCGATAGATCTACCATGCAATACATACCATAGAATTCACCTTTGGCTATTCTTGATGGTACTCCTTAGTTGGACTGTATTTGTGACCCTTCAACTTGAGACTGGTGTTTGCCCAACATCTTGCTGCAGTGGATCTTGTCTGTTGTCGTTTCACTTTCCGCCATGTTTCAGCCTGCAGCCTAAACCACAGACCTTAGAAGCTTCTAAGCGCAGGGAAAAAAACAAACAAACAAAAACACATAGAATTCACCTAAGTGATATTCCATTCAATCACCCATTTTCCTATGGTTTCTAGGGGGCCCCACATTGTACCTCAACCGGTTCAACTACGTCCAGGTACAGACCGGCGTTCGCTTAGCTCCTGAGCCTTCCTGGCACAGTTGAATGATGCTGTCCGAAACAGCGCCGGTGGCGTGGTTTAAGCCACAAATCGTGGTTTAAACCTGGTTTAACTAGCAACAATGGTGGGTAAACTAGCAACCATGGTGATTTAATGCTGGTTTCACTAGCCAAGGTCAGGGGTTTGCTATCAAAGATGGTGGTTTCACTATACTAATGAGGGTTATATAAACCAGATGATAGGCATGATTCTAAACTCAAATGATGCCACTGGCCACACATGGTTTCTTTTCAGGTTTGGGAAGTGTATCAGCCCAGATGTGGGGGTGAAAAGGCTGTCAGCTGGCCAAAGGTGGACGACAACCAAGTTCTGATTCACATCCGCCTAAGGAAACCGTCAAGACCACATGTCCAATGTAGAAATATGGTTTGACACGAGAAAATGTGTAGGGGTGTGCTGGGAATGGGAAATCTCTAGTTTCAGACATCGTTGGTGTGTATGCAGGAAACATGTCGGATATGTTGGGAAAATTGTTTTGTGGTAGGTGAGATTGTTTTTTCCGGGACTCAGCCAGATCGAGCCAGGCACTTCTTGATGGTAGATACATCCACTAAGCTTACTGGATTTGGCATCAGCGGACCACATAGATTTGGTAATCAACAAATGAGCACTGGGACATCGCAAAGAACATGGGATGCCCATGATGGAGTGTGCTCCTTGTATTTGATAGGTAGATACTGTATTTTAGGGGTATTTGGATGAGCATCCCACAAAAACTCTTTGAAGCTAGTTGTTCTAGTCATACTTATAGCTGCACGATGCTGAACGATTTTCTCGGGAGGAACGTGAGAATTGGTGGCCTACTCAGCCGATTGTTGGTGTTGATCTCCCTGCGGTTCTTCACCATACTTTTTGGTTCAGTACTACATGGATCAAAATGGATTTAAGTTGCCCAAATGATCGCGACGTCACCCGGCATCGCTTGAAATTGGACTTATGTTTGTCGAAATGAATTTTGGATGTCATTCTGGCTGTCAACCTGAGTGACTGTGTTACTGAAGTGGGCTTCTAGCAGCCTGCTCTGGTTAAATTGTTAAGTTGAGCATTGGTTTCATTTTGGATTTGTTACCTCCACAAATGAGGGCCCTATCAGACCCCGCATGTTGTGCAACCACGTATTTGAGTTCCAGGCTTTGTATATGGCATAGCTAGTCAGCATCAAACATCTAGTCAGCATCAAACATCAAGATCCAAGAGCTCTTGAAGGAGAAACACATCAAAAAACATCTCAAATTTATATTTTACAGCAAACCCCTAGCGAATCAAATCTAGTCTATATATCCAGATATGATACAAGATTATAGTCATGTTTTTGGTTCATATTCACATCCAATCATAGATCTTTCGACCATAAATCCGAGCTAGTATGCTACTCAACCATCATTTTTTTGTCACACCAGAGTCTAAAGGAAGTTCACCCATCATTTTTTTGGGGGTTGCAGTATATAGTAAAGATTGGACATACCAATTTATCCATCACTGGTTAAAGGATCCCATGTTTATCCCGTTGCTTTCTGGTGCCTTCCCGTTTTGGGCCTTGGGAAAGCCAGGCGTGAACCCGAAGCTGTGGGGAGACCAAGGGACTTTGCTCGATAGCAGTTGGGGATGGGTCAAGTGACCTATGAAATTACTAATATGGGTTTGTCTGAAAACCCCTAAAATCTCTTGGTTGATTCTCATATTCCCCATTTTTGGAGTATACACCATTTTCAGACAGACCCACAATATGACTGGGGAAGAACCATCCATTCACCAGCTGTGACTTAGGGATACTTAGCGTACCTTACGGTTTTGACCCACCATTTTTTTGTTTGGAAACATGCTTTTTAACCTTGAGATGTCCGATTGTGGGTGTTTGGCAGCCAGAGATATCAACTGGTACCAATTGTGGTCATGGCTACAGATCTCCAAGTGGAGCTTTCCTGTGAAAGGGGCCGAGACTTTTCGTCAAGCACAACGTGCTGCGAATGTTGAGTTGCAACGCTGGAAGACAACTCCATTTGAAACCTGATGGCGACAATATTCACCAGTATCTGTGCTGTTCTATCGCATTCAACTCAGCAAAGTTGAATGATCGAGGGTCCGCAACGTTTTCTGTGAGCCTTTTCACATCATTCTATGTGAAGGGCTGTTTACAACACCATTGTTAGAGCATCTGAAGGAACTGAAACACAAGATTCCAATGAGTGTTGGACTCAATGCTCAGGATCGTCTTTCTATCGCTTTTCCAACGATCCGGGAGGTGATTTGCTCAGTGGCCAATTTCCTTTCCATGGTGTCTCTTCACCTCTCTACCGGTGGTGGACACTCATTGTTTACCAGTGTTTATAAAACATGAACATGTTCAATATTCTTTAATCACATTCTGAATCAATTAGTTGATGCGTTTGAGAATAGGGTAAGTATCATGATTTTCACCATTTTTTCACGGCCACCGCTTGGGATATCCCATATTGATGATACCATAGTTCAAGTTGCATTCAATTTCCTCTACTAATGTTTGAACTCCTGAGGAGCCCATACCCGACATACGTACAGTTGAATGACATACATTTTCCATCATAAAACCCCTCCATAAATAAATGTGTACTTGGCATTCTACACCAACCCCTCCCCCAAAAAACGTTGTTTTGAATGATTTTGATCATGATTTCTATACCAAACCTAGAAAAAACAATAGGATCTTTGATGATTTTTGTTTGCTTCACTGGATTGGTGGGAAAATGTGAACCGGAAACCTCTATATTTGATGGGAAAAATCCATGGTTTCCGGTTAAAAAATCCCATTAACCAATCCAATGATTGCTGAATCTTGGACCCCTAGGCCCAAATCCTGGTGGCGGTGTTGGAAGCCCATTGGAGAGACCAGGCACGGAATATGTGGGGATCCAGATCTCCAAGTGATGACTAAGTCGTTACAAGTTGGTTTATGTGGGGATATAGCTAGCCCAGGATTACTATGGACTGTAGTTATTTCTGTGAGTTGATATCTAAATATAGGTTTATGGGGGATATAACGTAATATATCTATAGTCTGATAGGATGTTATAAACCACCTTTGACCCCCCCGCAAACAATGTTTGGTGTTCTCAAAATTTTGTTACCCACCAACAGCCACGAAAGGACACATAATATGATTGGGGGGTCACCTTGGTGGGGTGTTGGTTGAATATACCCTCTGGTGAACTAACATAGCTATGGAAAATCACCATTTTTCGTGGGAAAATCCATTATAAATTGCAATTTTCAATAGCTATGTTAGTTTACCAGAGGGTACATGATTTCTTTTTTGGCAAAACACTGGGATGTCTTGACCTAACCAGCTAAAGGGCAGACTATCAAACCTATCATGCCAGAAGTCCAGGGCCTTGAAATATGTCACGGATGATCCAAATTGACTGACATTTTCTGGTCAAATCTTGGCTGGCTACTTTACTACTTTAATCTCTTGCTGTCAATGTGTTTTAAACTACATAACCAGGAAAAGCCGAATATTTCTTTTGCAGACCGTCTAAGATTGGCGATGTTTCTGGGATTATACTTATATAGTCAAATGTTTTTGGGATTATATAGTCAAAACCTCCGACAAAGATGTCTTGTTGGTGAAATTGCTCAGTTGGGAGCTTGAACGACATGTCCAAATGCTGTGCCTCGAGCATAGGCGTTTGAACTAGTGAAATAGCAGCTTCATTGAGGTAGAGTATCGTATCTCAGAATAGTGACACCAAAAAAGATGGAAAAAAATCGTCCACTCTTTTGGTCGGATTTTCCCATCATCAAAGTTGTTGAGGGAAACCAATTCCATCAATCGAACGTCAATTACCAGATGCAGGGAATGGAACCCAATCATGGTGAATCTCATGGCGAATTGCAGGACATGTTTTCGACCCATCCATTGACTGGGTATAGGGCTTGGAAAAGTTGTTTCTTTTTAAAGAATAATGGAGGAATCATGAGGAATCAACATGCCAGCTGGATATCTTCAGCTTCTTCCAGGGCATCTAAGATTTGCGGTGTCATATGGTTGTGTTGATGACGGTATCACTTTTCTTGGTCGAAAAGCCTTAAGCCACCATTTTATTTTCTTACATACCCCTTGTTACCGATAGGTATCTCAGACATGTCACATTACCATTGGTTCTTATCTCCCCAATTTTCTGGAGTATACCGCTTGTCAAACCAACTTAGACCAACTACACTGGTTCCCGAGGATATCACTTGAAATTCTGTAAACGCCCACGAATTGGGGTTGTGATGCCATGGAAGCATCGTCGTGAATTATGTTACTCCAGCGGGTTGGATCTGCTCTAAAAGCGGGGCCCGCTCGCCAGGCCATTTTCAAACTGATTCTGAAGATCTTGACGATCTCTTGTGCTCACTCTCAGCGGGCGGAAAGGGTGGAAGAAAAATCTCCAGGGTTGCGGAGCACGCATGGATGGTTGGGGTTGTTCCCTAAATGAATGGGCACGAACTTGAAGGTACCGTAAATGTTGCATGTTGGTATAAACGTGACCAGTACATGTATGGCAGTGTTTCATAATATCCCACTTCATCCGGTCATCTTGACTCAGTTCAGGCAATTGCAAAATCATCAACTGGTTTTTCAGGACAACTGATAACTGAGGGTTAATTGTGTTTTTAAAATGGTTATACTAAGAGTGCCCTGAGGTAAACATTTACATAGATGTGGAAAACCCCACCATGAAGATAGATCATTGTTCGAATGGGTTTCCCCACGGCTTGTCCACATCTTTCTGTAAATGGTTACCCGAGGGTACATTGAATATGTTATATATTGGTACATTACGGCCAACATTCCCAACCTTTTTGGGACGGGATCCTGAATAGTGTGGCTTTGCAACCAACGAGCAGCAAAGTGGGGATGGTCATTAAAGAATCCAGCCGTTATGTTTGAGATTGAACCATTTTGGGGTTCCAGATGACCAGATCTTGCGCTTAGACATTCGATTTTGGGAAAAGGGTTTCTCACATTTTCATGTGGTAAACCCAATCATAAACCATGCCCAACAAATCACCACAAATGTAATATACATATAAACTATCCCCAAATGGTTGGGGTATGTTGGGGTTTTATCGGGCTTTACAGCATTACACCTTTTTTTTTTAAGGCGCATTGCCCCATTTTTGAAGGTACCTTGAGTCGGGTGAAGGGACAGAATCTCCAGTAGAAGGTGATATATTCTATGGCCAGCTTTTTTTGATTGGTTGATATCCACCATATCCAAAGCTTAAATAATCTTAAATCCATTTGAAGTACACTCACACACACACATATATATATGTTATATATACAGTACACATAGAACCCCAATTACAAACCACTATTTTTGGCTGGAAAAATTGCTTGCGAAAAATCACATCTCAGTAATGGTCAATCTCACAAGCCTAAGGTGAACAGACGAAGCTTTGCCGCTGTTTCTTCGTTTGGGGCTCGGGGCATGGTGGCCGGGCGAGAACTGGTGACTGAAAACAGTGGATTCTGGGGACCCCAGCAGGGCCATGATGATCGGAAATATGATGATAGAAGATGATAGAAGCAGTATGTTGGGTAGATCCTAATAGCTATAACAGGTAAAAAAATCATTTCCTACATAAGTATTCCCAAAAAGCGTCACCGAGGGCAACTGCCAGTATGTTACATTTGCACATCCAAAATGATCCAACCCTGCAACAACATAGAACGAGGCTACTAAAGTACAGCAGAGCTCAAGAAAATGTGCTCTTGTCTTAAACGTCTTGGCCCTGTCACCTTAGTTATTTCGGATTTATTCATGTTCCTCTTATTTCAGGTTTGATGTCTAGCTGTGTGGCCAATTTTGCGATCGGCTTTCAGCGAAGTAACTTGGGCTCGGAGTCATACTGAGTCACTTTCCTGCCCCTAACGGATTATTGCAAATTTTAGAAGGCAAGGTCATAGAAGAAGAGAAAACAAAGTGATTCACCACAATTCAATATAATTCAACTACCAATGGAGATAGCAGATTCAACGATGAATCAAAAGATTGATCAGGCACGTGGTCAACCAAGTTCACCATGCATAGTAGGATATAGTCTATATATGTCTATATGATATAGTAGAATGAGCCATTTAGTGGGAAACCACCGTCCACGAGCTATACCAGGTACCAGATATGCATTCGATTTCTGGCACTTTGGAGCCCAAGTAGCATGACAGAGTGTTTCCAAGTAAAACTGACTGGGTGCCCTTGCATTCTGGCAATGGAGATTACTTTTGGTCTAGCTGCTGGCAGTGGCTATTTGAGTGCTACTGCCACTGCAGCCGCTCATGCAGCAAGCACTGCAGCCGCTCATGCAGCAAGCGCTGCAGCAGCTGTAGCTTCAGCTGCGCCGGCTGCAAGTGCACCAGCAGCGGCAGCAGCCTCAGCAACTTCAGGAGCTGCCCTTTTGTCAATGGCAGCTTTGGCTTTGCCCGCATCAGCAATTGCTGCGGTGGGTGTGGCAGGAGCAATGGCGTTCTTTTGGATGTCACAGGCAGCCCCCCAAGCCCAAAAGCATTGCCGTGCCAATAGGGCCAAACTTTCAGCATCTGGCAAACTGAGGGTGTTGAAGAAGACAAAGGCCCATGCAATTCGAGAGAGAAAGGAGGAGCGCGTAATGCAGCTGAATAAGCGGAAGGTGCAATCCAGTTTGCCCACGCTGCTGACATCTCAGACTGAGATTGCTGAAGCGGGAGAGAAGCTCCCTCAAGAAGAGTTGCTTGGCTCCGGCGCCTTTGCCGCGGTTTACCTTTGCAGTTTGGATGGCCAGCCAAGGGCAAAGAAGGTTGTCAGCGATATAGCGCAATTCGAAGCCGAGCTGAAAGCGCTCAAAGCGCTGTCCGGCTACGATTTCATCGTGCAGTTATTCCAGGCCAGTGGCTCAAGAAAGAACGGCCCAGATGTGCTTTACATAACTTCAGAACTTCGCTTCAAACTTCGCCTTGCCAACAACCTTTCTTTCAGAAAGCCCTTCTTCTCAACACTCATGACTAACTTTGCTTTGTGGGGCGCAAAAGCACTTTGTAGTGTTGCTCGTTTTGTCAAAGCACGCTTTCTTTGAGTACCACTGCTGGGTGGAAAAAGACTGTTGGTTCTCTTAGGGCATTTAGTGCCTTTAGGGCTGGTGGGGCCAACCGTAAGCTCCTGGCGGGGCCACTATCCTGGCTGACAAAAAATGGTAGATTTCGGTTCCACCTCCAAAGTTGGTGACACTTCCCAGTTGAGTGGTCTTGGGGTTGAAGACTGGTTTATTGCCAGTTTTTATGCTCCTCTGTGAGGTATCCATGAGCTCCAAGTTGAAACGCAAGTGTTCGTGCCAATGAAACGCTTCAAAACACCACTATTGGTGACACCCTTGTACCTTTTGTGGGCTCATTGTTTATCATGGTTGCCCCTACCCGATGGAAAGGAAGCAGTGAAATCTGTTAGTTTGTTTGTGGTAGCAACAGCGCTTGGATGTCCCTTTGCCTTGATTTTGGTGTGTCTGACTATGCACAGGGTTCCTCATCAGAGGCCTTCAATGTCAAGCCAACACATTCAAGCCACATGCCTTTCCGAAGCATTTGCAAAACACAGAAGCGTCTTCCTATAGGCCAACTTGTTCTATTGAAACTTCCGTCCCGTGCCTTGCCCGGACTCAATAGGGCTGGATAATGAGACAAATATGATGGTTTTAGACTTTGATTGTTAGAACATGTTGCTGAATTCTAGGTATACTGATGAGTTTCTGATGTGGCTTAATTTAGGGTTGCTACATGCTTTTCGGTGATGCTCCCTTTTTGAATTCCTGTGTGGGAATTGTTCATGCACAAGGCATCAGTCCTTAACAAATGCAAAAACATGTTATAAACTTGGAGCCCTTGCAGGTAATTTTCCCGAACACTTTGATTTTGGAGCTTTGCGCTGACCGCTTGGTCCCTGGCTGTGCACAATCCTCCGTCAAATGGGCGTTCCAACTTTGCAGCGGCTTGACGGAAGTGCATTATTGTGGCTTCATCCACCGGGATATCAACCCGAACAATTTATTTTTGTGTGGTGACGAGCTGCGGGTCGCGGTTTTGGAATCCGAGAGTGATACTCGTCCCGTTGGTACAATCTCATACATGGCTCCTGAAGTCCTGTCCGGCCTTCCCCAGACATGCGCCTTGGACGTTTGGAGCGCGGGGGGGATGACCATATTCTATCTCTTCACTGGGCGGACGTTGCTGAAACTGGAGGAGGGGCGAGACAAACTTGCGCTGGCAATGTTTGCGATACGCAACCTATTTCCGCACAGTTCAGAAGCAGGTCCGCCGCAAGGGATTGATGCAAGGATGTGGTCGCAGCTTCAGCCAATGTTTGCACTTGAAGCTGAAAGGCGGATCATGGCAGCTGATGCTTGCGACCAGTGGGAAATGTGGTGCCCTCGGCAAAAAAATTGGCGTTCGATGCTTTGTGGTAGGATGGGATTGCTGTGGCAGGTGTGCGCAGGTTGAAATCTAAGACCGCCATGCCCAGAAAAGAGCGTGACGATGGCAATATGCTTGGCTTTTGAAGTTCTGGCCATAGGTTTGGATCACCGCGGGCCGATCCATACCCGAATTTTGACGCAAACCCAAATGGCTACCAAACACCAAACGTTTGGCATTTCCTGCCAGAAATCAAGTTTACCATAGAGTGATTCCAGTAGACAAGCGTTGTACCTTGGCTGTCTCGTTTAGATCCTACGATATTTTTCCCCTTGTTTGGTGAAACCTTGGTCAGGTTGCTCAATAATGTGTCGACGTGTTTCATTAAAACATGGTATATATGAGAGACCCATGTCAAAAATTTGCCCACCCACAAAATCAGGGCCGATGGCGTCACCAAATTCCTGTATATGCATGGCAGCGCATCGGTCTACAAACTCCTGGGGGCCTGTACAGCGGCATCCAATGACTGGAGAAAAATTGAATGCCCAAAAGCAGAGGCTATGGCTCCCGGAGAGCGCAGGGGGGTACTCCTTTAGAAACATAGTTCTAAACTTCCCGTCATCTCCCCGGCCCACACTCACCTCCTTAGGCAAGTCGTCCACTAGTCTCCATCGGCAAATGTCCTTTCCCAGCGAAGGCAGGTTGAGCGCCAAAATCATGGTCGGTTTGGCTGAGACAGCACCTAGCAATCCCTGCGCAAACTGGAGTAGCTGCTCTCGCAAGAGATTCATCATAGTCGTTCGCCACACGGAGACAGAAGTGGGTTTGTCTGGCATTGCCGGATGCTCTAGTGCTCCACAGCCGTCCACAAGATGGAGTTCTACGAGGATGCAGATGGAGAATAGCATCAGCTGGTTGGGGATGATGATTTGGTGCAGTTCGCGGAGCGTCAGACTAGATAGCCCCCGAGGTTGGAACCGTTCTAATGACGCGGCAACCTCGTTCAGAGGGAACGTCAGGATTGGAAGTCCATGCCACCTCACGGGCTTTGCTCCAAGTTTCACAAGGAGGACCCGCCAGGTATCCAACCACCCAGCGTTGTTGCACAGCATGTAACCAAAACTGTTGTACGTCCTTGTTGGCAACATTACCCCAGTGACTGTCAAGGATGATGTCAACCGAGAGCGTGTGCACATAGATCCCATTGTATTTGTCCGTGATATTGTCCAAAAACATTTGAAAATCACCTGGACGGCGTCTGCCTGAAAATGCGTGCAAGACATATCTGTGGACTCCAAAGCCTCGAGGTTGAAAGACCCAAGCCCTCTGTTCCATCGGAGTGCTGTGATCACACTTCCACTCCCACTCTTCCAGTGATACATCTGCAGAAGTCTTGACCTGGTCTTCCATAAGTTGAAGGAAAGGCCAGGACTCTGCCTTGATCAGGCTGTCAATCATCTGGCGAATAGCTTCTGCGTCATGGCCAAACGCCTCCGCATCTTCCGCCATCAAATTGGCACTAAACGCTGTCAATGTGTGCACATATCTAGTCCAAGAGACAGGAGCCTGGTGCGCAGCTTGGCGAATAGCATGTGATGTCTCAGATAATGCAGTGTCGGCATGCAAAAGTTCTGCACATTTTCTGGAGAGAGAGAGATATATTAATATATATATATATATATATTTAAGTGTTGCCCAATTATTCTTGGTGAATATGTTCATGTTTGGTGATCTATCCTCTTGTTTCTGCTTGGTTGCCTGTGTGCGTCACAGACTAGCAACAACCCGCATCAGTTTTGGTGCACATCACCAGTTTTAAGGATTCACCATTCTCTTTCACTCAGTTGGACAAAGATCCAAACACTGGCACGGCTCGAAACTATATGCCCCGAGTTGCAAGTTGGGCATGGGTGTAGTTCAGAATGATCAATTTCCGACAAATGAATGGTGTTATAATTTCGAATCAGAGTAATGAAACACACTTGTGATGATAATCGAAATGCTTTTCCTAGTAATAGCAATAACATGCAATAACTAACAGTAACAACAACAATAGTTCAATAACGAGAATATAGTAAAACTGGTGGTTCATGGCATTGGGTCTACCACATTATGGAATCATGTTCGTCATACGAATAGTAACATAATGACTATAGATGACTATACGTAGTAAATTTAATAACAACGCAATAAACTAATAGTAATGTCAACAGTACAAACTAATACGAATAGCAATCGTAACAACAAGAATAGTAGAGTAACAACAATAGTGTGCTACAATCTAATACTGTAATATCAATATTGAATATTAAATATATATTAAACTCATGATAGCATTTCTAGTGTCACAAAATATCACAGTAACATTACCAAACATGTGCATTGTATGTTGGCTCCATAGGCCTCACCGCCAGGAAGCCGGGCTCAGCTCCGGCCTGCGGCGCTTCTTGCGGAAGGTCCGGCGAGGCGAGAACCGCCGAAGCCCATGGGATGATTTTTAGCAGTTCGCCATGGAAAACCACCATCTTTAATAGGTCAATCAGCATTTTTATCATCTATAAATGGGCCATTTTCCAGTACCTTCTGATTATTTACCCTGTGGTAGTTAAACATAACCACATGTATCATAATATGTATCCTTGGATGAAAATAAATCCCTGATACAATGTGGGTTTTTAGAAAAAACAATTCACCAGAAGTTTTCAGGCATTTTTTACCCTCTGATTATTTAACATAGCCATGGAATAGCTGGCCAATTTTGGATGCTTTTCCCAGCGAACGAAACCTCCATTT
Organism: Symbiodinium sp. clade C Y103; assembly: GCA_003297045.1. NCBI lineage: Eukaryota > Dinophyceae > Suessiales > Symbiodiniaceae > Cladocopium > Cladocopium sp. clade C. The sequence continues at coordinate 109,130 of BGPT01001071.1, forward strand.
AGTTCGGGGACTTTCCATGGCTATGTGAAATAACCAGAGGGTAATGGATTTTCACTCAGATGCGATATATAGAACAAATTTGAAGAATCTTGGAAAACTTGCGATTGAAGATGGTTCGACCCAACTATAACAGTGGATTCAACCACGAACCAATGGTGATTTCAGAAATGTTTGCCTCCTACTTTCATGGAAATCGGAGGAAACTTATGGGATCTACCAAACTTTTTACTGGGATGTTTTTATGGGATACCCTCTGGTAAATTAACACTACTATGGAAAATCACAATTTTTACTGGGAAAATCAACGAACTAAATGGCCATTTTCCATAGTTTTGTTTTTTTTTCCAGAGAGTATGTGGAACTATCAGATGGTCTATGGGATTATCAGTTGGTCTACTGATAGTCAATGGCAGGCCACGGAGTGAATTAGCTGCTGATTGACGATCATCTAGCGAATCAGAATTTAACAACTGGGATTTAAACCAACCAATATAATTTACCCTCTGGTGAACTAACATAACTATGGAAAATCACCATTTTAAATGCGAAATTCCACTGTAAATGGCCATTTTCAATGGCTATGTTAGTTTACCAGAGGGTAGTGAATTAAACGCCTTAGATTGAACCCCAAATGAAGATGATTCGAACTGTTAACGTCAAAGATGTTGCGCCGGCCTAAGATTTGGGGATAACCCGTACTTTATAGGCCATTGATCAGCAATTGTAGGATGCAATACGGCTTATAGACCCCGTCCTAATCATGGGTCCAGACTTACAACCAAAATCATTTTTTTGTCATCCCAGTGGGGTTGCAGAATGACCATAAACCTTGTGGGTACTACAGCTAAGGTGTTTGATTTCATAAATAGGTGGGAACCTCAGTGCCAACGCACCGGTGGGAAGTTCAGTTGCGTATCCAAAGGTGAGCCAAAAAGAATGCGGCCCTCATTTTGGGGGTGGTAATGCCCCCCAGCTATTAGCTAGTTTATGTCGGCCCATCCAGCAATAGATGTATCCCAACTCCCAACTATAGATATATCATGATATATCATATATCCATATATATATATATCCACCATAAGCCTAGTTCGACAAGTTACCAACACAAATATAGCTATATAATACATACATACAATGTGGGGCCCCGAAACGATAGCAAAGTTGCTACACATAACTCCAATTTTACTAGGGTGTATCATACTTACAACTCTAGTAAATTACAATATTCATGTGCTTTATAAACCAACGTTCACATCACTGGACTGGGGGGCCCACAGCCTAGCTAACTATGTGGCATCACCAGTACTTTGTTCGAGTGCAGGTGAAGTCGAAGAGTGCTGGTTCGAGGAGCCGAGGGTTTGGGTCCCAACTTAGGGGGGGTATAGTTATAGGGATGGAACAGACAAATAATGGGTGCTTTTTATCAGAACCGAGCTATGTAACAAAAGATAGAGGTTGGGAGTTTACCAACAAAAGCTACGGAGTAAGGTCGCACTGATGACAATTCTTGCCACAAACATGCGTACTTGAGGAACAGATAGCAGGGATGGAGGCAGTCAAGCATAGGGAGAATCCAATCTCACCATTCATGTATCACCAATATTTTCTTCCAACCGGAACTTGGAAGTTTGGAATTTGATGCCCTCATAAGGTCCCGTCCTTCAGCGCTGGCTACACGACACACAACCATTCCTGGAGCTGTAAGAATGGGATGTCATGAAAAACTGGTCAGACAAAAATATATATATATATATATATATAATATTTTTTCTGTGGGACAGGTCAGTGGCAAAAGAAGGGTCACGCAGTGTCAGATACAATCATAGGATCTACTTTGGATGCCCGAATCAAACACAGCTCTGGTTTTTTGCAGGTGATTGTTTCAAGACATGGGAACGCCTCAAAACCATTCAAAACCAATGATACCAACATTTGTAGAACCCAGCCCATATATGCTCCATGTCCGGAATTTCTTTATCAAAATGTGCCCCAAAAGTCACCCAGTATCAACACCAGGACACCAAGATCTTCGGCCCGCATTGTTTCTAGACGCCCTGGGGCCCTCGCAGGACATGAAAGGACGGACTGGAATGAACTCGAAGTGGGGACAGCCCAGGGGATGTTGTGGATGCGCCCAAGCTCTGCGAATCAACTTGCCATTTTGATCCATTTTTGGTACAGGTCAAACATGGTAAATCATGCAGAAAGCACGCAGAAAATGGTTGCAATGGCTGTCCTGTGTTGTTTGATCTTGTTCTTTCACCATTGCCTAACCACAAAGAGTCCAGGGTTGGGACCTAAGCCAGGAATTCAACAGACATTTTGGAATTGTCCAATCCCCTGACAGTCCAGATAGGACTTGCTCTGGGAACATTTTTTCACCAGTCCCACTTTTCAATTCCCAATTGGAGGTGAATCCCAGTGGCCCAAAAAGGCAACCTCGAAACCATCGAAACCGGAAACGTCGGAAACGGCGGTTGAGGTGAATTGAAGGGTACCATTGTGTGCTGTGCGAATCATCCGCTATTCATTGGTTGAATCACCATGTTTCATGGTCAAATATCAATTTTGGTTATATCACCAGGTTTGATCATGCTTGATTGTTTTTGGCCAAATTTGTCATGTGTTTACTATTATCCATTATTGTTCAAAATATCAAACATGTCAACAGCTTCTGATTATTGTCCACATATTAATCATCTATGTTTCAACTGTCAATCCAAACATCAATCTGCCAAGTCTTGGTTCATGATAATCCATGGTGATTTAACAAAGTTTTTGGAAATTTGAGCATTAAAAGACAGTGATTTCATCCATTAGGAACCGCAGTAAGGTCCTTGCGGAAGGCCAAAGACGCTGTCCTGGCACGGATGCGGGCGGGGTGTCCTGTTTGGATGACGATTTTATGGTGGTTTCCATACTGAGAAATCCTGCACCAGTTGGCAGCTGGTTTATGCTGTTGTAATTCATTTATAATCCAATTATTTACGGTGTTGAATTATGTTACCAATAATTCCCAACTGGTGCAGGATTTTGCCACCATCCACAGTATTTAAACCATAAAAAGTAGGCATTTAAGCATTGGATAATGGTAATTGAACAGTTTGCGGTGGAACATCCACCACTCTTAGTGAATCATTGAAGTAAATGGGCCATTTGTCCATCGCGATCTTAGTTTAACTCATGGCGCTGGGTACTTTTTTCCCAGGAAGAAATGGATGAATCAACTTGCTGAGCAGCTCAAGAGCAGAAGTTTTGGAGAGGATCTGAGGATTTCCACTTGCCATATACCTGACAATGTTTGCGAGCACCACACACAGAGACTTCCCAAAACTTTCATCCTCAGAAGGTGGTAGCTAAGTTGGTAAACATAACTCCAAGAACTGGGGTTTATGGTAGATATGACTAATATTTACTTGGGTTTATTAACATCTTTTTATTTGCAGGCCCCAATCATGGTTTGTTTCTGAGGGAACAATCAAGAAGAGACATGGAATTTCACCGTCCAAATTGTGTTTTTTCCTTTTTTTCCTGTACCGTTTCCTTCAACCCCCCCTCACTTTGGGAAGGACATCATCCCCGATGCACCGAGGTCACACAAGCGATCAGAGACGCTGAAGACAGTGGCTTCAGCTGCATGAAAGTGTTCCCGGGGGCGCCTGGAGGAATTATAGACATCTGGGTCTGTCTGAAAATGGACCATCCCAACTAGCTATTTTATTTGGGAACATGATGACTCACCAGTGGATTTAGGGGTACAGTACCCTATTTTCAGACGAACTCATATTATGAAGATTTATGAAGTATAATTGTATATATAATGGAATATCATGGTATATCTTCTGTTACAATTTATGTTAGTTATAAATCAACTTGGCAAAATATGGGGCACCACTGATTGAATGAGACAGGGTTTGTGCAGTTCTCATCGAAGCTTTGCAACTTCCACAATTGCTGCAAAATGGTGAGCAAACTCCACGAACTCACAGACTCTTGTTGTTGATTGCGTTTGAGCTGTTCTTTTTGTGTCTTTTTGTGGACATCTATGTTCCCGGTATCACATTCGTGCCATCGTCAAATATGTTGATCTTCCAGCATGGCATTATTTGTTTTGGAGAGGGTAACCAACAAGGACTACATTTCATATCAACCCCTGAATTTGTTCGATCCCAGCAAATCGTTGGGTCTAAGGCTTCATAAAGGTTTGGGTGCTCCAGTTAGAAGTTATAAGATGTTACAAGTTGCTTTGTAAGCCACATTAAGTACAGTTGTATCACCATAAAACGTAGTCATACTACAGTTATAAAGTGTTATAAACCAACTTGTCATGAATCAATTCTAAGTCACCGTTTTTGCTGGTCAATTCCCCATGTTTCAATGGTTAAATCGTTACTAAGGGGGCCCCACACTGTAGAAACAACTGATCTCTGCAGCCCAGGCTGCTGGCAGATGTTGCAGGGTTTGGCGGTGAATGCCGGAGGAGGTCGTGAACGGGGGGCCCTGCGTTGGAGGATGCTGGAGGGTGGGATCGTTTCTGTGGTGGCTCGGTACCCCCAATGTATTAATTAATACCATCCGGTGTCATCACACGTGGCAAGCTGGGAAATCCCCTATTCAATGGAGGTTTTAATGGGAACATCCCCTGTAAATGGTGGATTTTCCATTGCTATGTTTGATTACCAGAGGGTAGCTGGGTTGTTACTGTATGAAATAATCAATCCCAATATATCCCAATCATCCACATTTAACTGTGGATTTACATGGATTTACATGATTTCACCATGAGGAATCATGATGTAAGCAATGAAGAATGGATTTGGGCATGGGACCTGATCACCAAAAATGCCAATTTCATGGGGAAAATGAGGTTCTGAACCACTGGAATAGGATACCCTATTTTGAGACAAAGCCATTTGGGGGTGCTTTGCGGCTTTCCATGGCCAGGTTGTTAGCTAATGGGATAAGCCTAGCTGGGGAGTGATGTTGGAGGGCCGGGCAGAGGAGGAGCGTGAATGAAGGGCCATTCCGAACTGCGGTTGAAGCTACCCACCGCTGCTGCACGCCGAATTCAAGGCCGTGCATTTGCCGAATTCATGGCCGCTCGCCCCACGGGTCCAGCTCCTGCCTGTGGGATCTCTGGTACGTCCACCATGATGCCTTTCCCGAATGTCCAGCTCCATGCCGAAGGCCAAAGCAATGAACTTTGACGTGGCCCGCATCTTTGTAGAGCGGCTCCTAAAAAAAGATGTGATCAAGAAGACACAGAAGGCGCGGGGCTCGAACGGCTCCGCCTTTCAAAGGTGTTTGAATAAGCCCCGAACCTTAACTCAGGACTTTAGATGTTTTTCGATTTGTGGGCAAAACTGATTAATCTAATTGAGCACTCCAAAGTCTCCAAAGTGACAAAACAGATGACCCAGGGAGCCCAATTAAGCACCCTGGATGCTCCCAACAAGCAAGCAGAAAAGATTGCAAACAAAAACTCTGTTTTCCAACATCTCTGTGTGCTGAACTTGGTAAAGCACACATCACATTGACTTCCACCCACAACCGAAACTGTAAATGTCTTTTGATTCTTTCAGCAACGGTCTGGATTTCTTCCTGAATCTCTGCAAAACGGCACGGGCTACTGCCTTAGCGGTGTTTCCACCACCCCGGTGTTTGCAGGTTTCAACTAAACAACCTCCAACGTTCTTGTAAATATAAAACTTGTTACTACCACGCTATGATGAACGCCTTCTGTGATATCTGTGATGAGAACAAGGGCAAACTCCACTTTGTCCCATTCAAGGGGTTGGGTGTGTCTGAAAATGGGGACACCTATTTTTTCCGTGGCCATAAACATATTAGGGCCTAATAGGGGAAAATCAGGTTCGACATCCGTGAAGGGAATCGGGTTTCCAAGCTTATGAAGATATTGGGCCAATCCCTGGAGGATCTGCAGGAGCATTCAGACGCCCTTATAAGAAGAAATATTAATATATAAATATTATTAAATATTGGTTATCTTGTCGACACATCGACATGGCCTTAGATATGCGTTCTGGCTACATTGCCCAAATGCCTTTTATTTGGTCCACACATGTTTTAGGGCTAAATCCACAATGTGGTTAAGTCAGTCATTGTAAATAAGTAGTCCCCGAAAAGATAGAAAAGTAATTCAGCACTATTTATTACTATTTTTTTTTTTAAATGTGCTTGAGGGTTGCTAATCCCCGCCGTAAATTTAGTGTTGATGGCGCCCCCCAAACTGGGAAACCCACCAAAGCAGCCAGGTCCACAACAAGCAGAGCAGGTGCGCCGATCACATGACGTGGAGAGGGGGGTTCTGACTACGCAGGGTAATGTGATGTAATGTGCTTGGGGATGCAGTTGGTTATTAGACGTCATCAATAGGTATGCGGTATACAAAATACCTATCGTTAAAAATGTAAAACAAACTCCATAAGTTGGAATATTCATGATTACAGTACATAGTATCCACTTATGCAAGTGTAAGCCAACAAAATACATAAACTACTGTACCACCCCAATTGACGGCCGGGAGGAGTCGCCACCGCTGGGTTTTGATTTTGGTAAATGGTGAGTCGGATGGCATGCCATGTGATTCTGATGTTCGTAAAACAAAAGGATCCACCAATTTTCCCAATTTTAACCATAAATGGGTGGTACAACAGTATAACACTCATGATTTGTTCTGCTTGGATCCATATATCATAAGTAAATCGCGTTTTTTTCTTGCCGGTTCAATCCCCGGGGTGGATCCCGATGACTAAATCCCTGGAGGTTGAAATGAGAAAACACCCCGAAAACATCCATTTTGTTTGGGATTTCCTATTCGAAATCATCCAGCTAGTTGAGGTACCCCCCCCTTCACCCGCTGTGCAGATTACCCTCTGGTTCTTGAACGTATCTGAAGAATTCCCTATAGCTAGTATGGTGATTTTACTGGGAAAATCATCTATAAATTGGGTCATGTTCAATGGCTATGTTCAATAACCAGATGGTCGTGGCCAGGCGCACGAGAACTACCAAAAGGACAGCTCCAAGACCATTGCCCAGGTGCGGTGGGCGAATCCAAGAAGTTTTGGGGATTTCACCGGTAGGAACTTGGGGATTAGTAGGGTAATAATGTGGGTAAAACAATGCCATAAACCATCCATTTGGGAAGGGTTTATACCACCTATTTATGGTGATTTGGGGGGATAGTTTATGGCTTTGTTTTACCAACATTACTTAACATTACTGAACTATGTTTAATTGTTTACCTAGATTGAGCTGTAAGAATTGGGATGTAACCATGAAACATAGGGCACGGGATTGAACCAATGGCAATGGATGATAGATTTGGGTTTCCCTGATTCATAGCCATTTTGGCAGAGGGGATGAATATGAAATCTGGGGATAGCCCGTGTTTTCAGACACGCCCATTTGGAGGTTTCCATTAACGGGGGATCCCCAAAATGAATGGTTCATAATGGAAAGTCCTACTAGAATGGATGATTTGGGTGTACCCCATTTCAGGAAACCTCCATTTAAGTGGTGAGGGCCTTTGGGTATCCCAACACTCGCACTCGCATTCGCTCCAGTTGCAAGTGCACGCATGTTTTGTGTCAGGTGGCAATGCGCGATTGGCAGGTTCGCAATCTAAAACAACAACTCCAGACACTGCTCGGCCAACTTGAGGTGCCTTAGGCCCTTACTCAGGCCCCAAGCGGCAAGCCTACAATGGCTCTTTGGGATGCTGCTTGGGTGATGTCGTCAGAAGCACAGCTGCATTGAGGGATGTTCTCGCCGAAACCAAGTCCCAGCAAGACCAGGTTTTTCAATGTTTTTGTTTGGCAATGTGCCATGAGGTGTCAAGGTTCACTGGCGTGACTGGTGAATGGTAGGCCAATTGGGTATTTTTGGCCATGCACGGGCGTATAGGGGTGAAAGCATTGCCCAGCTTGGAAAAATAGCAGGGTATCCTAGATTAGCTGTGGAATTGATGAATTGTGTAGATTAGTTGAATGATTGCAACAGCTAGGCAGCATACCCTGCATGTATTGGCACGACAAAGAATCGGGGTTATTGCAGCTGTTATACCTAAGGAGTGAGCACAATAAATAATCGGGATAAGATAACGAAACGTGCAAATACGACTATGAGAGCATTGTGGATCACAACTTGCTGACCCCGACATATGTCATTCCATGATCTATTTCAAGGAATCAGAGTATCTTGTGGGTGTACCCTCTGGTAGTCTAAGCCATTGATCATTGCCCTTTTCTAGATAGCTAAATCATTTAATTACTTTCATGTATCATCTTCTGTGGCAATCTGTTACATTTCCAGGGGGTACAGCTCCCAAATTTGAGCCACACACCGATGCATCCCGTGCTGAAGAGGAGGGAATAGTCCAAGTAGGCGCTGAAGGTTAGATCTTTTGACGCTGGACATGAAATGAAATTTCACACAGTGAAGTATCCCTACGAGACTATGACATCAGTATACATTGTCATACCAATCTTCTTGATGTTGTCCCTCTTTGGCCTTAACTCATATCGTTATTTTTTCAGTCACGACAATTCTTAGCCGTACTGTGGTAATTTTCTTGATTCCGTCTCACTCTTTCCATCTGTAAACATATCCCGATGCCTGACAACAAACAAGGAAGAACCAGTTTATGTTTAAATCCCAAGGCGTCTTCCCACTTTCGTTGGGTTTTTGTGGCTTACCCTCTGGTAAACCAACCTAGCTATGGAACATCACCATTTTTGATGGAAAAATCCACTATAAATCACCATTTTCAATAGCCATGTTCGTTTACCAGAGGGTAACTCCCGATGGTTTTCCCTCCCGTTAGGCCTTGCATGAGCTTCGCGAGTCGCCGCATGGCTCGCAATGGCCCTTGGCTGTGAAGTATCTCGAGGCCCGGGTGGTCCGGCGTACACCCCCAGAAGATGGCATGTGACGAGGGAAACTCATGATGAATCATTGGAACTTGGATGAATTTGGGGTAGAATTTTAAGTCGAAGCCATGTAGGTTGAAAATGTTGATATAATTTAGGAATGCCGAAATTTTCTTTGTTTGAGGAGTTTCCTCTCTTTGCTTGAGGATGTGAAAACGTTCATGATAATCAACAAAACAATGGGGGCCCTCAACCAACAATTTTTTGGGTTGGTTATGAATTGGTATGGCAACCCTTAAAAAGATAGACTAGACTAGATCAGATTACTGAAATCCCAGTAATATACATCATAATATATATTTATATACATGATGATATATATATATATTTATATACATGATGATATATATATATATATAAACATATATATGAATTGCGTTTCGACCGTATTTCTTTAAGCGAGTCAAGTACTATAAATCCCTATAAATATAGACCCATGCATTTTGTTAGGGCCCAGTCGTGGTCCATCAACTCTTGACCAGCGCAATCTGGCCAACAGAAACATGGTTTCAACCCAACAAATTGAGTTGACCTGGAAAAACATTAGGAACGATCTAACCCAAACAACTTGAATGGGAAGCCACCAGATATCGATGAAATTTGTTTTACGATAGCACAGCACGACTCGCTGCATCACCGCATCACTATACGGCCCCCGAAACGGCATTGGCAGTCAGCACTTCTACTGAATCAGGCCCAGTACAGAGCGGCCAACTCCGCCAACTGGAGCATGGAAGACAGGGTTGCTGCTTTGCAGCAATTTCGACAAGAACAAAGCGAGACCTCGGACGACGATGCTGCCGCGCAACTTTTTTTTTCAGTTGTTCATTTGACCAAGCAACTTTTTTTTTTCAGTTGTTCATTTGACCAAGACCCATGGTGCATAACACTTGCGCGCCAGGCGATGTTGCTGTACGATTTCACCCGCCATGCCGAGTTCTTCCAGCAGCAGGTCACCTGGTCGCGGATCATGGCTGGGAGCTGATAGCAATTATAAGCTGTCAGAACGGGGGTGTGGTGAAAAATGCGGAGGTCATCAAAAAATCAAACATGTGGATTTTAGCAATAAATAGTGGATTAATAGTGGATCTTAGCAGTGAACATAGTGGATTTATAGTGGATCTAAGAAATGAATGTCATGGATTTTTGATGATTTTAAAAATGAACAATGGATTCAAAGTGGATCTGAGCAAACGAATATAATTAATGGATTCTTGATGATTTGATTTTACCAATGAATAGTGGATTTATAGTGGATCTAAGCACTGATTAAATAGATTTTTGATGATTCTAACAATGGATGGTCGATTTATAGTGGATCTAAGCAATGAATATAATGGATTTATATGGTACGATCTAAGCAATGAGTATAATGATTAGTGGAATTATTGTGGATCTAAGTACTGAATATAGTGGATTTTCAATGACAATGAACAATGGCTTCAAAGTGGATTTGAGCAATGAGTATAGTGGATTTGTTTGACTTTATCAATGAATAGTGGATTCATAGTGGATTTATAATGGATTTATAGTGGATCTATAGGGGATTTAAGCAATGAATATCATGGATTTTTGATGGCTTTCACAATGAACAGTTAATTTATAGTGGATCTACGCAATGAATATAATGAATTTTTGATGATTTTAACAATGAACAGTGGATTTATGTGCAGCCACCAAACTGGTGCACCCAACACAGCATGGCAAACAGTTCAAAATAGGATCAGGCATCGTAGTTTCAAGATTGGTCGTTAGGCTGGGCTGAGGCTCAAGCAGTGGGATCCAGTAGCAGCCCCTTCTCCAAAGACAGCTTTGACCTGAGGATTACCCTCTGGTAAACTAACATAGCTATTGAAAATGGCCATTTTATGGTTGATTTTCCCATTAGAAATGGTGATTTTCTTTAGTTATTCGGTTACGGACTTCTTGGCTTGGCCTAGCCCTGCGAAAATGTCTTGAGTTGACCACAGAATACTACGACGAGTCGTCGGCGACGCTGAGCTGGCCCAAAATCATCCGGAGTTGATCAACATTGGTCATTCTTAATGGGGAAATCTTTGGCTTTGGGGTACCTCCATATTGAGAAACACCAACATCTATATTCGCTATATGAATTCATGAAATGTGAGTCTCCCGTGAGGTAGGGAACGTACTCAAACCAAACGATCCAAAATGACAAAAACACAGCCGATAATCAAGACAACCAATTGAACATCCAATTTCCAAAACTGTAATGGATATCAGTATGACAACCTCAAAGAAGGTATAGAAAAGTGGAATATGAATGAGTATCTGACTAACACTTATGGTATCTTACCGTTCTATTTATTTTGGAGTAGCTATGGGTAGCTATTCTGTCGCTATAATCCAGAAAAAAAGTACAATCAAACCCACATGCTCCATGGTGCTGGAATCTGTGGAGGTTTCCTAAAATGGGGGTACCCGGCTTTTCGCGTTTTTTTTTTTTTTACCAACGTTCCCGAAAATTCCGCCCATCTCCTGGCACAGGAGGGTCTGACCCTGACCTTAGCCGAGCTTCCAAACGGGCAGGCAGGGGATGCTGGTGAGGAAGCTAAGGTGAGCCAAGGAGCTGTGGTTTTGTATCCAACTTGTTGCAGGATGGGAGATTTGGAGCTATTGAGTTTCCCAAGCAAGTGATGGGATTCATCAGTTTTAGCCTGTTTGGGATTAGATGGATTTTGCATAAACTCATTTCAACATCACTTGCGATTTATCCCACTAAATGCAGGGGATCACTAAACCAGCGAGAGAGAAAACTGGCAGAACATCACCCCATTTTAGGAGCAGTTGGTCTGTTTGGTAGTTCGAGATGGCTGGGAATTCCCCAGGATTTTGCAACCTGCCAATGCAATTCATACCCTGCGATTTTCTGGCCAAGCATGCTACAGTAGGGCAACCCTCGTGATCAGCCTGAAAATATATCGGAGGCTCAAACGATGAGGAGGAAAGTAATAATACTTCAGGATATTTCAGGATGTAACATACGACTAGAGCATACTAGGTATATATTTCCCTGCAACATGTCACGGCACCATTTTGATCCATGAGGTTTTAAGTGAACATGTATCAGCTATAAACTTGCTAAATAGAAGTGCCTCGAAACCCTCGTGAACATGAGGACGTTGTAGCCAACACTGGGGAACCATTGCCGAGAATGTTGATCAGAGAATCGATTGGTTTAAGGGAAACTCTGCAGGAAACCATGGTTTTTACCATCAAATATAGAGGTTTCCGTTAAAATTTTCCCTTAAACCAATCCAGTGAGAGAATGAAAGATGGCATGTCATGTCTTACGTGATTTCTCGCAGGTTTTCTGCGCCAACAGTTCCCACTGTCTGGATTTCCAACGATAAAGATGGATGGTTCACAAACACCTGTGTTTCCCACGGTGTTGGAAACCCAAATTGTGATATGTTGAAGAAAACAGCAAACTGGAACTGCCTGAGGTAAGCCAAGCTGGCAGGTGAATGAAAAGCCGACAAGAGAAAGGATAGGATAATATGTTGATGCATCACATAGCTTTGTTTGAACATACATTGATGGACTCGACTCCCCATAAAAGGGCGGGTAAAATTTTAATTTTTGAGGATTTTGGTCCATTGATTCAGGCAAATTATATACATCATATTGTTGCGTACATTCCATAAATATCCATGAATCACATCCCCATCACATCACCATGATGATTGGTGTTGCTCCCCAGATTCTCCTATTGCATCCTACCTGAGCTACATCACATATGGGTTTGTTTGCAAGCGTGGTCTACCCCAGAAAGTGGCAAGTTAAACAATAAAGACATATATAAAATATGTATGGTCTAAAAGGTTTCAAACTATGATCCAATTTTGTACGATGTAATGGGAACAATGTTTCAAATATCTATGATATGTTATCTTTCCCTGAATTGAATGTTCAGGAAATCCATCGCATTTTTTTACACCGCTGGTCAGGTGGCTGCCATTCATCCACTGCTCGTGGCTGTGCTCCGTTTGCACGTGAGGAGTGACCACCTTTTCTCGCGGCGTTGAGTCATAGGCGGGAACATACTGGAATATAGAATATACATAATATATTTATATTACATACATTACACACGTATATCTGTAGAATTTTATTTGTAATATATATATATATATGTATGGATATGTGTATGTATTATACACATAGTGGTTATGTTCTGGTATGTGTAGAATAACATGTATAGATATTGTAATATTAGAGATCTGTAGAATATAACCAACATAACGAGGGATATGATGGAATATGTATATATATATATCTTATCATGGGGATATCATGGAAATATCACCAAGAATAGGAGCAGCTTGGCGCAGCTTGGTTCAGGGAGAGGTCTCAAGCCGGGGTGGAACTTTGGAGGTTGAAACATTGTTCGCCTTGGGGCTGGAGAGATTGTACTGATCTCACTGTGACCTCACTGGACTGAGAAGTTCGTAGGGATAAGCATCCCTAAACATACCCGCACAAATTTCTGAGTGAATTACCTAAAATTTTCCCAGCTAAGTTGGTGAACAGATCTCCAATAAATTGCGATATTTTACTATGCCTTGTGATGCTTATAAGCTCAAGTTTTCAGCAGTTGCTCGACCTGAGTTTTTTTTGCCCAGCACTGGGCTCATAACGAGCAGCAGGGCCCTTGCCACCGACCAGTTGCCTTTCATGGAGATATATACAAAAAGTTTCCTAACTAGTTGAACATATGTTCGTACATTCTAACCAAGATAACTAAGGTTGACTTTAGCATGTATCTCTACATTTGTTGCAGTGTATATATATATATGCCAAACACATATGTTGCCTCCAACCTTTGATGGGCTGATGTTACCAACCGATTCCCAACAAAAACATGGAGACACTGGGGAGGTCAGCGTTGTGCAGGAGCATTCCAAGTGCACCGCACTACTGCCCTGTGGCTGATGATCAGGCGGGGATTCCACCAGCCATGGCGTGTGTGATCCGACGCGATTTTTCGGAAGATGTTGAACCTCACGGAAACGAAGGGTCGAAAAAAAAGGAAGTTTTGGGTCTCAACCCAGACTCTGAAATAATTCAGAAGATATGGTTGTTTTCATAAATGTTTCCGGAGTCTGGGTTGAGGCCCAAACATGTAAACCATATCACAGTTCAAGTGGTTGCAAACCCTCCAGAGTACCAGCATAGATATGCACAGGTCGAAAAAGAAAAATCAGCCGTGACCCGCCAAAAGTGACCCACCCAATGATAGATCGTTGATAAGCCCTTATCAGTGACTGATGGTGGTTAACAGACCCTTACATGGAGGATGATCCCACTTAGTAGTTGATAAGTCCTCATTTCGCAGCATTTTGTGAGCTTATCCCGTCCATAGTTGGCTTGTAACATCTTGTAACCCTACTTACAAACCACTTTCTAAATGTGATTAGTTAACTAGTTAGTACCTGGGTGATCATCACAGGACCCCCGTTGTGATGTTGGTTGGGTAACCCCGTCACCGAAAAGTGACTGTTGGAGTTAGCAAAGCACCAACTTCGCTAAGGGCCCCACATTGTAAGCATTGTAACCATGAATAACTGGCGTCGTATTGTACATGGTTGAAGTTGATATTCTGCAAGGGAACGATAGTGTATACCTTTCTTTTTGAGACGTGTGTTAGATCTGTACCCCTATGTTTCGGACAGGAGGAAGCCGTGCATCGCTCCGACAGCTATCCACGGCCAATGCGAGAGAGCTCAGCAGCAGAGCTTTCACCGGGTTGGTTCGAGGGAAATCTTGCAGGTATTCCCAAGTGAGAAGTGACCAAAACCCCTGGTTGGTTATAGTGGGTTCCACTCCCTGCTGTATTTGGAATATGATCTGACCCATGAAACTGGGAAATGTCAACCAACCAGACCGGGATGAAAATGTCAGGTAAACCCTGCATCCCCATAGGTATTCATATCCCCTGGTGATGCTCGGTTTACCACGCAACTGACTGGGAGACCCTGCGACTCAATGCTGTGGGGTTCCAAGGGTGAATCGACTTCTGGTGGACTGAATCGATTGGGAAACCATGGGGTCAACCAAAAACTGAAACCAACTTACCCTTTGGTAAACTAACATAGCTATTGAAAACGGTCATTTATAGTGGATTTTCCCATTTAAAATTGTGATTTTCCATAGCTATGTTAGTTTACCAGAGGGTATTTCTGATTGAATGCCATTGCTTTTTTGTATGCTTAAGTCCCATCATGTCTCAGCCCAACTACAGCGTTTCAAACCCGTGAAAACATGTAGGTCTCAAAAGAAATGACTTGGAACTTAGAACCCCTGGTACAAGTGTCTCATCCTGTTTCACTGGAAACTGATATATATCTATATGGGGGTTTCCTAAAATGGGGATACCCAAAAATGGATGGTTTATAATGGAAAATCCTATTAAAATGGATGATTTGGAGGTACCCCTATTTTAGGAAACACCCATATATACTCTTACCATATAAATATAATATACATAGCTGAGATATAACTGAAACATAACCATCCAAAATTCTATCCATATCTCAGTTATATATATATCCAGTTTCCAACCAATTTGTCTCATCCTGACGCTGAGGGATTTGGAGTCCAAACCCATGTTCCCAAGGTGTGGTGGAGGGTGAAGAATTTCCACCACATCTGAGACCTTTGGGACTCCCCTAGAAATGGAGGTGATGAGTTCGCTGGGAAAATCATATTTATATACTTGGAGGTTTCCTAAAATAGGGGTACCCCCAAATCATCCATTTTAGATTGGGATTTTCCATTATAAACCATCCATTTTTGGGTACCCCCAGTTTAGGAAACCCCCACTTAACTGATCTTAACTGACTTAAGGATCAACCAGCGGGATGTCATATTCCCCCCATCATGTGGTTTCATCCCCGACCTTTTTACCATGCTTTCGTGGCGTTTTTGAAGGTTCATGGGGATCTACCATGAGCAACTTGGATGAAACATCCTTAAAATTGGGATTGAACCATGACATAGAGATCTAACCAATGGATATCTAACCAATGGATGATGGATATCTATATATATAGGTTTGTCTAAAAATGTGGTCTTCCCCGCAATGTCTGGCAATATAACCATCGGCAGAGTCATAAAATACATATTTTCAGACAAACCCATGACAGTCAGTATACAGAAGTGAGTATACATGGCTTTTTTTTAGCGGGAGATTCATATCATTGATATAAACACTGGATTGGTTTAAGGGAAAAATTACAGGAAACCTCTATATTTGATGGGAAAATCCATGGTTTCCTGCAAATTTTCCCATTAACCAATCCAATGATATCAACCAGAATAATCGTGGTTTTCCCATTTATACATCTTCGGGGGGTGAAGTCATCGGGGAAAGTCGTCTGCCTTTGTTTGACGATTTTTTTCGGCATGTCCAGTCGGAGGATCAACCAAGGATAAACACATGAGGATTGAATACCCTCTGGTAAACTAACATAGCTATGGAAAATCACCATTTTTAATGGGTAAATCCACGAACTAAATGGCAATTTTCAATAGCTATGTTAGTTCACCAGAGGGTACACTATTTTGCGCGGTGTTGCCCTCCCCAGTTATGTTTGTTGATTAAGTTTCACCCACCGAAATAGTTCCATATAATGTCAAGGTGGGATTAATAAACCATGGTGTATGAATCATGGAGGATTCCCCAAATAGTGGTTGACATTAACCATTACTAGGGGGTTTATTCATTCCACCTAGTTCCATATAGATACTCTGGAGGTCGAAGATCTAAATCATGCGTGGCGTTTCAAGGAGTGGAAAGTGTGCCAAAAGATCTGACTCCAAGGACCACGGTGACACCACGACCGGAGTCCATTGACAAAGAGAGCTGTGCTGTGCTTGTTGCGTGGAGCAAAGAGAGCTCTGTGCAGTGGCTCTTGTGATTTTGAATGGCCAAAGCACTGCACGATGATAGTCCGTGTGGTGGGAAATGACTATATTCACGAGCAGGTCACAGTCGAAGAGTATGACACAGGCCAAACTGGCGATGTCTACCTGTTGAAGGCAGAAGGCAAAAACACCGCAATTTTCAAACCAGTCCCGGTGGCATTGACTGTTGGAATCTGTTGGACAAGTGCTGCAATGCGCTTACTGTTGGTTTCGTTCGTCTTAAGGTCATCTAAGTTAACGTTTCCGCCCCATCATCCCAGTGAGTAATCTTTCTGTCAATCCAGGCCTTGTAAGCATGACACAATCTCAAACGCAGGCCAACTAATTGACAGCATGTACTCATGTATTGGACAACATATAACGCGTCATAAAGAGCTTTGCGCCCCGAACACTGCGAAACGTGAGTTTGTTGTGTGCGCGTTAACTGTGCAAGGGTTGACCTAACAAAGATCATCGAAGGACGTTTAGAAGTCAAACTTCCGACAATATGGACAGACGGAAAAGCACAGCCAGGAAGAAAGTCAGACAGGAAGAAACTCAGATGCTCAGACACGGAGAAAGTCAAAGATTAGACAGGGAGAAGATCAGAGAGGAGAAAGTCAGAAGAGGGAAGATCAGAGCAGCGTCTGAGCCATCGGAGTCCATTGACAAAGAGAGCAGAAGATCTTTGCAGCGGAGTACCATAAACCCAAGAACCGGAACGGGGAAATTTGACTACAGTGGATACACTGCTCGCTGCCCGGTTTTATGTTCCTTTGGACATTCAAATTTTGATTTGTCAGGAGTAAAACCTGAATTTGTTATTGGCTTTCTTCGCCAGATGCCCAAAAGCACATTGTCTCGCAGAATAGGATGAATCTAGAATTGACAGTGGTGCTCCTTGAACAACCCAACGCATGTCCCAATGGCCATGTCCAAACAAAACAGCGTCCATGGTGCACAGGTTGAAGCAGTTGAACAAGCGCTGCAGCGCACCGCAACTGACGCCAGGGACACCCAGTGGATGGTTCCGTGCTTCGATCCTTTCAATGAAATTGAAAGTCTCACTTGCAAAGGCAGGTAGATGTGGAGTTACACCGTTTAACATGTAAAAATGAGGATCTCACCCGGAAAGAATGATGGGTTGATATTGATGCGGAATCCACTTCCATTGGGAGCGTCTCGCGAATTCCCCCACCGATGGCAGTGAGGGTGCCTGTGCCTGGGGAAGTTGGCAGTTGGTACTGTACATTTTTTGATCGTTTTTGAGGGGTTTGTTGAAGCATGTTCAGGCAATTGGCTAGCTGCTATCTTGATGTCCAAGCTCCAAAACTAGGTGTTTACATGAAGCGGGTGTCTAGGGCCTATCTCTGCGGTGCTGCCGTTGGTTTGGTGGACTATTTACGACTCTATAACTGGGTATATCCCATGGTATAAACGTGTATAAACTATAGTATAATATGGGACTATACATCCACTTACAAATGGAACTGCACTTCCAAATACGACTCAATCACTCCATCACTCCGAAAGGAGGACAGTGAGGGCAATTTTTACACTCACTCCAATCTTAAATCATTGATTAAAAATCATCTAAAATTCATAAATCCATATGCATCCATATGCATCCATATAAAGCCCATCATTAAGTCCCCTTTTGGTCGTCTCTTTTTATCGTAAGGGCCCAGGCCTCACATTTCCATCATGCCATGTCCAGCTGATCTTTTGGGGCCAGGATCGAGGGAGTCGGGGTGCCCAAGCAGTTTTGGGCAAGGAAACTAGATGAAACTAGGAGTTAAATTGTTTGTTTGTTTGTGTTTACTAGGAGTTGAATTGTTTGTTTGTAGTAGATACTGGATGAACAATTATATATGAAACTGGATGAAACTAGGGCCTTATTTGGAGGTTTGAAGTAGATAAATGTACGCATGACGCCGGGGTATACGCATGATAAGGTTTGCGCATTCAAAATGCTACAGTGATTTATATGGGATTAGGGGCTTGCCATCGAAGAATCATGGAAACCAAAAGCATACCCTCTGGTAAACTAACACAACTATGGAAAATCACCCATTTTAATGGGAACATCAACTATTTCTATGGCCATTTTCAATAGCAAACTGTTAGTTTACCAGAGGATATTGGGTATGACTGGTTGCAACATGTTGCAGCCTCGAATCCTCCAACTAAATCCAGCGGAGACCTTGGTTGCAAGAAACTTCCCGGTGCATGATTAACTTAGGACGCAATCCCAACGTTTGCTCGGATGATTACCACCATGATTTTTAGCTGATAGTGGTAATCAATTTCAGATTATAATTTTCTGGCTACCCAGTTTTCACCAAAAAATCCGGGGTGTCCCAAGAGGAAAACAGTTCATCACCATTCTTATGAGATCAATGGAAGATTTTCGGGCTGGCGGCCAGCTTGGATTGTTGGATGAGCTTTTGGGTGCCGATGGACCCTGAAAAGGCTAAACAGTTTCACAACAACCTCAACATATATGGTGGAGAATGATGGGTTAATGGAAAAGAGGTACCACAAATAATGGGTTTTGCAACCACAAATATGGTTAACGACACAATGGGTCTATGCCGGATCATGATGGCTTTATGGATATTGATGGGTTGATTTCCAGTTTGGGAATTCATGTGTATTGGGATGATGTAGGCGCGAATCCTCTTGACCATGTTTTACTTTGGGGGTGTGGGCCCTAAAATGAAGAGGTGAAGCACATTCCACCAAGGGTCTAAGGGTTTCCTGGAGTCATTGCAGCAACTCCCCAAAAAGACGACGAAAAGTGTCTCCAAGATGTTGCAGCCGATGTTTTCCCCATGATGTTTCAGTCTCAAACGCTTTTCTATCTATTTTTAGGGTGCTATAAATCTGCCCAGATAGGTTTTACCCTCTGGTAAACTAACATAACTATGGAAAATCACCATTTTTCTAGGTAAATCATCTATAAATGGGCCATTTTCAATAGCTATGTTAGTTTACCAGAGGGTAAATGATGTTGTATGTTGTGTCTAGCTTCGATGCCTTCATGATGCCCTTCAGTCCAAGGAGTTGGTGATGCACAGCGACAAGATCACCAATGATGCCAAGGCTAGGGCGGGCATTCAGACGCTTTGCCCATTCCAAATGGTTTCTATTTGAACAACAAATATGTATTATATGATATACCCTCCAGCAAATTTCTACATAGACCCTGCCAAACTTGAGGCTTGGAAGATGAATTGGAAACACTAACAATGGGTGATTTTGAGGGTCTATGTTAATTTACATGAGGGTAATAATATGGAATAAATATATAATATGAAAAAATATGGATAAATTGTAACGACCTCACTGCGATGTGTCTGGAATTATGGTGAGTAAGGGTAACTGTCTCCAAACCGCTTTATTTCAGCTTAGTGATTTGTTGTAGTCTGTCACAATAATATACATACATATATACTTATACATAATTATATAAACATTATATACATTATGTACTTATACGACTGCAGCCGATAGATACACCTCTGAAATCTGAGTTGGGGCCTCTAAAATGCTTCAAGATGCCAGCTTCCAGTGGGAGCAACACGCTTCACCGTTAATGTGTTGCTAGGTTATTTTGAGTGCGTTACAGCCAATTTTGTGTTGGTACTCTATAGCAATCACCATTTTCGTTGGCTTACTGCAATCACCATGTCTAGTGGTGAAGTTTGCATTTCTTTTGGTGCCTTGGTTATGTTCTCGTTTCTGCTTGAATCATGTTAGATCCACATTCGGTGCAAATTCCTGGATTTTCTGAAGAGTATTCTTATATAACTTTACCATCGGTCAATCATGACAAGTCCCTCAGAAATGGGGAATCTACTGGGACTAGTTTTCGCTTTCCATGGCCAACCTAATCGACTTTACTCCAAGTTGGTGGCTATAAAGTCCACCATGACTACATATATATATATATACACATGTATATATAGATGTATATACATAATATATATATATATTCCCAAATAAGTAGTATCAACATTTCGTGCTTTAATACTCCCACTGACTATCCCGGTCGCATTTTGCCTGTTCTGCCCAGCAGTCCAAGAACCATTACACTGTATTACATGTTCTGCAAGCGTCCGAAAGTGTGGAGGACTAGCTATAAGATTTTGCACATTGAGAGGTATTTATATATATACTATATACAAATACATTATCTATAGATACGGTATTTAGTTATATTACCTATCAATATTATATATTATGATATATTTATATATTATGATATATTTATATATATATATATATTATGATATATATATATTAGATATTTATATATTATGATATTTATATATATATATTATGATATATATATATATATATAATATTTGTATATTATGATATATTTATAATATATATATATGTATGACATATTTATATATTATGATATATTTATAATATATATATATATGATATATTTATATATTATGATATATTTATAATATATATATATATGATATATTTATATATTATGATATATCATATGATATTCAGCAAAATTATTTCTAGCATGGTATCCCAAGTGTTGTCTCTCCAGCCACTGGTGCCACTGGTGTTTCACTCACGGCGTGGTACCTAAGGCCACCTTCGCCGAGAATGGTGCTGTGAAGGTGCTGTTGGAGCCGGGTTGGCTCAGCAGGGGACTTCGCGATCAGAAATGGGTGGTACCCTCTGGTTACCCTCTGGTAAACTAACATAGCTATTGAGAATGGCCATTTGTAGTGGATTTTTCCATTAAAAATGGTGATTTTCCATAGTTATGTTAGTTTACCAGAGGGTATTTAACAGTTCGCCATGGAATAGCTGGCTAATTTTGGATGATTTTCCCATTAAAACCTCCATTGAAACCATCTGATAGTTCCAAATACCCTCTGGTAATTTCACAGTTGGCTATTGAAGCCATGGCCATAGAAATCGTGGATTTTCCCATGAAACATGCTATTGTGATGTTCCAGTTCGCAAACTGTGAGTTTACCAGAGGGTAATCTATAAATGGTGGTTTCTATAAATAGGGGTACCCCAAAATGGATGGTTTATACAAGAACCCCTACTAAAATGGATGATAAATGGGGTACCCCCTTTTTAGGAAACCTATAAATCTATAAATGATATTTCTTACCAGAAAATTAGTGGTGATCCGCCATGAAGTCTATAAGATGAATCAAGTATGTAGCCCTGGCACCTGGATGAAGCGTCGAAGCTCGACGTCTCGAGCCGGGCCCGAAAGCTGGTTTGTTGTGGGATACATCTGGCTCGGGGGCTGCGTGGGTCTCTGGATTTTTGGCTTGGCATCTTGTACTTTAACAATTTGAAATGACAAATCCCCATGTTTAATAGGTAAATGGATGTAAATGGTCTATTTTCATGGCCCAAGTATTCCACAGAAACCTGGCAAGTTTCCAGAGATCCAGAGGGGATCTGGAATTGGCTTGGCTCGAGCATGTGTTGATTTATTCCTCCTACGGGTCGTGTCTGACAATGGTGGATTTACTTGAAACATGATTGAGTCTTGAGGAGAACATGGCGATTGAGCATTATTGTCAACCAAGGGTGAATATCCGAAGTTAATTTTCATATTGCTTGGATGGGTAGGTCATGCTCACGTTCAACCCTGCACTGTGAAATACGCAATTTCCAAAACCAAACGTGTAAACTTTCCATGGTCCATTATCCAGCCAAATGTGGTTTACCTGTCAAGCTAATCCCCTATACCCCTACATATTCCATGTATGGTACATTTGCACATATCTCTTATATTTGCTAATATATATATATATATTATAGATACATAACATATATATATATATACATATGTATATATATATATATATGTATGTATGTATGTACGTACGTACGTACGTACGTACTTAGGTAGGTATGTATGTATGTATGTACGTACGTATGTATGTATGTATAATATACACAAAAAGAACAACACAATTGTAGATGCATATGCATGATCTACCGTGCATGGAACATCTGGGATAGTCATTGAGATCTTTCATTGGCTTCCCTCTGTTGGAACGTGTCGCTTGAGGTCGTTGTTGGACGTGCAGGATTTGGACCTTCAGGAAACTCCCGCTGTTTGTAGTGAGGCGCTGGAGATGTTTCAGGTAGGTTACATCACATCCATATTGATCGAATCTGATCGAATTCATTAGGCCTTCAATCCTTGGTCCCTTAAATGCTTAAACATCCTAAACATGGTCGATGTTTAAGGATCCTATTACATCTTTCATGCTGTTTTCCTCCGTTGCTCCATTCATGTTGTTCCTTGGAGCATCAAAGAACTGTTCATTGTACCATAAGAATAGTGCTTTTGAACATTCACCGTTGCCACAACCACTAACCAATTTTTTCTCTCTCACACACAGACTAGACCCCCGGAGTGCTACCATTGAGCGCTGTTTTTCTTTTTCACACAACTACAGCGCCAAAATTCAGTGTGTTTGGCGTAATAAGAGCTACCATTAATCGCTTAACTAGTAACTCTAGCATAACATAATTCTGTTGAAGATTTAAGTGCCAGAACAACTAACTACATCCAACTACCATAGCTATGTTTCTTGACCTTTTTCCGGAAAAGCGTGTTTGGCGCCAGGACGGCCTGCTCCGGATCTTGTCGGACCTGCTGCAGGATCCCGCCCTGCAGGCGCAGCAGGCGGCAGAGGAGTTCAAGGACTTCGGCCTGGGGGCCCAATCCGGGCGGAGCAGCGGAGGCTATGGCGACTTATGGCGGCGTGTAGCGGCCACGTTAGCGGCAATGGTTAGTTGAGTTTCATGGGATTTTCATCAGATTGGTCATGGGATTTGAGCAATTATGTCTAATTTTAACGAAATTTAAGACGATTTAAGGCATTTTCAGAAGTTAAGAAGTGGGTATTAACTATCAAACACATGGGGATAGACTAGAATTGATAGTTGGTTGATGGACCGTGGTTAGGTGCTCAATGATCAAAACTGTTAATTAAGTAATTTATTAACCCACAAAAAACTTCCGGACAAACCAAAGACCACTAGGTTCAGATATTTTTTTTGTACTTGTTTGGGGATTGTATATAGTTCAGCAATTCATAGCTCTGATCAGCAATGTTACATTGGGTATTGTGAGATATTTTACAGGATAGCAACAACAAGTCTATGGTCATATTATGAGATATTTCGGAGAAGACAGCAAAGATGAAACTGATACACAGTAGGTCTGTATATCCAAATCCAGTCTCTTCGGAGAAAGAGGTTTTTATCTCTCCAATTTTATGTTTATCTTTCCAAATTCCCAACCGTGTGTGAGAGTTCATTGAGAATTTTG
This sequence comes from Symbiodinium sp. clade C Y103, assembly GCA_003297045.1. Lineage (NCBI taxonomy): Eukaryota > Dinophyceae > Suessiales > Symbiodiniaceae > Cladocopium > Cladocopium sp. clade C. The sequence goes on from BGPT01001071.1 coordinate 133,364, forward strand.
CTCGAAGCATTGCCTAGGGTAGAGCAATCCCAGCAAGGATAACTGAGACAAGAGTGGATGGCGTACTTGTACTCAGATGGGCGATGGTTAGTTAGCTGCTTAGGAATTGCCTGTAACCCCTTACTTGGTCAGATGGACAGTTGTTGAGTCTTCTTCTACGAAAAATGGGGATAGATTAACCCAACCGGCTAAACGTGCAACCCATTTTCAGGGTATGTACTTTGGATTGACCATGTTGCTTCAAGATGGGCCAAACTGTCTCCATTCTTATGGAACAAGGGGCAACATCACAATTATCACTATTCCGAACTTCGGGCGTTGGAAGATGATACTAGATCCAATGGGCGTGCGAAGATTTGGAAAACAAATAGGCAATGCTTATGCAGTGCTTAAAACAATGATTTAAACTTAAGATTTGAATCTGATGGCAACCAGGATGTATTTTTTAACATGATCAAACATGCATTTTTGGGTTTATGGGGGTTGCCTCAAAAATGGGGTAGTATACTCAATTTGAGGCACCTGAAATATACAGGACGTATATGTCACACATTAGTATATCAACATGAGAGACAGAGTTTATTTTGCAAAGAAGAGGGCAACTACTTGGGGGCCAAACATGTTCAACAGATCAACCCCTGAAACGGGTTGTGGGCCGACCAATGGACGAGGAAGAATACATTGGGAACGATGACAATGTGATTTGAGTTCTTTCTCGTACTCGATTCCGGAACAGGTCTGGGAGCAACGGTATGCCGCCATGAGATCACTCAACTTATGTTACACACAAAAGAGCTTGGAGAGAAATGGGCAAAGGTCGCCGGAATAACTCCTGTCAATTTATACCAGCGAACCCTGCTAGTCATACGAGCTGCCAGAAGAATCCCTGCCCACCGGTCAGAACCAAATCCTGCATATCTCGCAGGATGCTTTTGGCAGCTCTGTGGCCTACACCCACAAATTACCCGTGTGATGTTAGACACGCCGTATCCTGGCATGCATCACATGCCAAGTACCTTTACCTCTCGTGTCCTGCAAATCAGGGGATTTTCGGCTGGAAGTCATGCGGGAGCCTGCTTAGGCCTTGTAGCTTCGAAGTTGCCCTTCAGAGTTAGCCTGAAGATTGCAGGTATAGCAATGCACCCAACCCTTTTCCCGCTGCTGCTCCATAAGAGCACGCTCACAGACAAGGAGGGTCCATTACACGAGCTCAAAATCGTCCACCTGGGAGAGGACAAGCTCTGTCAACTCAAGCTTACACCAATGATACGCCTCCTTGTCCAGCATCTACACATGATATATATCACCGGCAAGCCCTTGTGGATGAAAGAACCTTATCATCATGATTATGCCTATCTGTTAGATGTTATCATGCCAGCGGACGTTATCTCAGCCTTAGCAATGAATAATTACTTCCAATGCAATGGAAAATCACATGTTCTAAAGGATTTCATCTACATTCACCTGCAATGTGGGTCCCTCCAGTTTTCACTTGGTTTATAATCCCCATTAGTTATTGCTGTAATTAACTATAGTAGTTGTAAGCATCATAAACCCCAGTTATTGGAGTTCTGTTTGCCAACTGGGCTATCGTTTGGAGGCTCCACATTTTACGTTTTCCTGCGCTCTTAACGTTTGGGACGACGGATTGTGATATTGTTGTTGCTCCTTCAGGCCGGTCAAATCACTGTTTTGGCTAGTTGAATCCATGAAATTCTTTGTTGAATCCTGGTTTTGTTGATCAATCCCCCTTTTTTTTCTTGCTTTAATTCTCAGTTTTGATCAAAGAATCCTTATCTTGGATGGAATCCAACTTTTTGGATGTTTTTGGGATGTTTTTGTTCTTCCTCACCATGAAAACCTTCATGAAAACCCCCATGAAAACCATCCTGTTGATTTTGGTGCACGGACAACGCTCCCAGTTCTCACGGACAACGGTGGAGCTGACGTCGTGCTGGAGCTGATGTTTCCCGGCGGTCGTTGGAAACACTTAAAGCAAGTAGAAATGAATGAAAACACGCATAGTTCAGGGACTGAGGGGATGATAGATTGGCAGTTGAAATTGGAATGACTTTTCTGTTTTGGACCTCATCCTTCTTAGTAAGTAAGTTATAGACTATATACCTGGTTAGAAGTAGGATATGTATGAAGAAGTAGGGTTGAGTCCACATAGAACCACAGATACAACTTGCTTAGTAAGTTGGAGGAGCCGCCAAGTATGATCTACTAATATTGGTGGATAGAAAGAATTAATTCACCAATATCAGTGGGGAACAAAATCTGTCTAATATATCCAATTATTCTCCAGTGAAATATATCCAACTAATCTCAAGTGAATGTTCTGATTTTTTTCAAAATTAGTTGGACATATGATCAATTGGAGAACCAAAACGAGTGAAGTGAACATGTTGATACGCCGAATGGCCACATCGTTGTCATTTCAATTGGGAATTTCCTACTGGGTCGGTCATTGGAGACCTACTGGGATGATGATCTCTGGGTGCAATGGATGGTCATAGTCCGAAGTTGTCGTAGAATTGCTGATTTGATGTACTCGTACCCTCTGGTAATTTAACACTGCTATTGAAAATGGCCATAGAAATATATACTTGATTTTTCCATTAAAAATGGAAAATTTCCATAGCAAACTATTAGTTTACCAGAAGATAAAACATAGGGACTTAACCATGATAAATGATGATTTAAACAATGAATGACGGATTTGGGTGTGGACCTGAAAATGAGATGTTTAGCCCCAATTTATGGCCACTTTCATGATCAAATCATTGGGAAACTGGGAAATACTATGATTTTAAACCGGTGGATTGAATGGGGTACCCAACATTTTCAGACATATCCTGATGATATGCATAAGACCGATGCTGATAGCCTCTTTGAATTGGGATCAAATCTGCTGACAATACATAGCCTGATGGCTTGACATTCCAGATCTCATCCACTTTTTTGTCAGGTCCTCTCTTCAATGTGGATAAATCCAATTGTGGATAATCTATGAAATCATGATGCATATTCTCTTCAATTGTGGATGAACATTATATCCTTCAGTGGGCCATATCCAATTGTGGATTTGGATAAAGCACACTATATCCAAGTTGTGTTGTATACATAATATGTCTATTGTGGATTATCCAGGTTGGTTCGACCCTCCAGTTACGCCCATCACTCACTGACCGATCGTTTCATCCAAGGAAAGGCAACCTGAAGAACAAGACCCGAGTGAACGCGGCGCGCAACCGATGGGTTGAGGGAAGATTCAGCAACCCAAAAGCAGGGATTTAATTATGTTTGATGGGTCTCCATGGGATATTGCTCATCAACATTTATCAACAGTATGACAATGGGGTGATATACCCTCAAAGGTTATTTAAGGTAGCGAGCTGGAAAATCACAATATTTTTGATAGGTAACGGTAAATCATCATAAATCATCTATATATAAATGGGCAATTGTTCAAAACTATTTTAATTAAGCAGAGTGTAAATGATTGTAAGGAGGCTATTGACCTTCTCCTACTCTTTACGATCTGTATGTATCATCATGACCCCCACTAATCAAGAATTATTTTGGGGACTTTCCACTGGCTTTTTGACACTGCTCAAATGAGGGTGTTTCAACATGTTTCAAGCCATAGAAATGGGCAGGCTTTAGGTACCCAGTTTTACACTGGGAGTTCAAGCCCACCAAAAGACAGGATGTGCTGAAAAGAGAATGGGTATTGGTCGAGGATCATTTTTTAGGTACCTAAAATATACCGCACCATGTAAGGTTACGTTGCTTTGGACCTATCGCCATTCTTCCTCATTCTTGCGTTTTGTTCTTGAGTTGAACTTATACTCGATTCACATTCCTTGCTACGTTTTAGGCTGAACGCTGGGATGATTTGGGAGACGGCAAGGCCATCACTGTGTGGGCCTTCCACAAGGCAGAAGTCACCATCTTGGAGGTGCAAGAGCTTTCGAGCCAACGCTGCAGAAGCTGGATGTTTGAAGCAGGCATCTACATCGGTCAGTCAAAGCAATAGCCATTTTCCATGGCTATGTTAAGTAACCACAGGGTAGAATTTGAACATAAAATCTTAAGATCTTAATTCTGTCTATATATTCAAGAATCCAAACGTTAGAAACTTGTGATTGAAAATCCAACTGGTCTTGAAATCCATTTGTTTTTACAGTTTGCATTTTTTTGGTGACTGAGAACGAAACTGAACCATCAAGGATAGCCCAGGTTGATTGGTTGTGAGCTACGGAGTTCTGAAATGCTGTGAGCCATAGGTGTCCGTTTCCTACGTGTTGATCAATACAGGGCTCCCCAACTCAACAACAGCCAGGTAGATCATACAATAAATAATTATACCAGTCACCGGCCCCGATTTAATTGTTCCTCAAAGGGCATATTGTTGTGAACTTTCTTGGCTGGGAGTATTGTCATACATAGATTATTTGTCAAATAGTAGATGATTGTCAACTATTCCTTGGGTATCCTTCCCGTTTGTTGACTATTCCCCTAGTAGTTCATGGTATCAATGGATTAGTTTGAGGACAAATCTGCAGGAAAGCCCTATGATTGGTGATAAAAACCCTTGTTTCCCGTAGATTTCCCCCTAATTCAACACATGTTCATAGTAGGGATAGCCATCAACCAACATCTGGTCCTTGAATTCCAGCTGCAAGGCGCTCTATACCTTGGCTGGTGTGGTGACCCTGATACCAGGCGCTCGAGAGGTGGTGAAGCATCGGGCTTCATGGGATGTTTTTAAGGATTTGATTGGGATATTAAAGGGATATAATGGAATTCATGGGGATTTATACTCTTTGTTTACTGGGATTTTCTAGAAATTTTCTAGAGATGTAATTGGAGTTTAGAGCGATTTTACAAAGGATTTTGCCGGGAGAATTGTAACCATCAACAATAGGGACTTAGCTGACCAAGCTAAACTAGAAGATCATTTGCACTGATGTGGTACACCCAATGGGCTTCCAATTTTGGAGGTTTTATACAGCCAATTTCTGCTGAGATTGAATTACCACATTATCATCGGACACTCTGCAGTAATTAACCTTGTAATGGCAAATCATCAATTTCATACATGATTACAATGATACTTATTCCATGGTTCCCCATTAAAAGATGGGATTTTCCATTGCAAACTTAAATTACCAGAGGAGGTATTTACCCTGAGTCGGTTGCATCTTGATTCTGTGTGGTTACCGTCCCCCCAAGAAACTGTTTGTACCCCAGACAGGGCATGGGGGATGGTACTCCGATTTTTTTCACCAATGGGTATCTAACTAGCCTGCAATGTGGGGCCCCCAGATATAAGTTGGCTTGTAAACCCCATCAGCTATAGTTATAACATGTTATAACCATAGGTATTGGTGCTATGTTTACCAACTTATATAGGATCTCGAGGATTACCTACAAAACCAAAGGGTATTACAATGGCTACAACTGTATCGCCTCCAAATAGGTGGATGAAGTCAGAGGAATCTGCAAGAAATTATGCAAGACTACCCTCCGGTAAACTAACATAGCTATTGAAAATGGCCATAGAAATAGTGGATTTTCCCGTTAAAAATGGTGATTTCCCATAGTTATGTTAGTTTACCAGAGGGTATGCAAAACTCGAAATCCAAACCAATGTTAGGCCCCCAAACGTTAGTCAAGTATAGTCAAGTTGTTTCATATATAACTCGAGCCTTATTTTCCAACTTATATCTGGTGGGGCCCACATTGTACGTTTGGGGTTGATCATGGGGAGAGTGGTAAAATTATTAGGGAATACTTAAAGTGAATAGGAACTAACTCATTATTAATTTAAATGTGGGTGGGTTTAGTGTTGAACATGGACCCAGACATGAAAGGAAGTGAATAATGCCAGTACTTGCGGGTGCAGTTCCACTATAAGCGGGTTATATGTCCATAGTTGTAGTGGTTAAACCCAACTTATGGAGGGTCTTACCATAGTATTTTATACTCCAGAGTAACATCCCTATGACCCATATCGTTGGTTAATTTAATATTCCGAGTGTCCCCTAGTCATACTTGCCTATACCATGTTTTACCAACTTGCTTCCCAAGAATATCCCCAAGTGCACCCCTCAAGTTACAGTAATTTATGGCCACAAACGCTAGGGGCCCATCTCCGCTCCAGATGCTGCCTCGACGATGGCCACCGAATTGGGAAGCAAAGTGCTGATCCAAACGGTCCCTGGGCCTGTGGGCTTGAGCAAAAAATAAGAAAGCTGTCGGGATTGAACATGATTGAAGCGAAATTCTGGTTGGTTAGCCTCTGGTTCTCAAAAGTGGTAGTGGAAAGTCCCCTACAAGTGGAAGTTCCAATGGGAACATCCTCGTGAAAATGGAATGGATGGGGGCTACCAGTTGGTTCTTGAAATGTTAATCCAGAGATAACCTCAATGGCCGACCCAACTTTGTTACCACCCCAAGATGACTTATTTCTAGCTAGCGAATAACAATGGAAATTGATGCAGGTTTGGAAAAAGGTGCTGAAGATACAGTGGAGGGTGGGCATCCGCAGGTTCAGAGGATGACAAGAAGGATTCCCAGTGCACGTCGTTGAGGGTGACCATGTCCATCAGTCTTTGCACATAGATGATAAGGTGTATATTTGCAACAGCATCTTGGGAATGGTTTGGAGTATTTATGGGACAAACAAACATCGCACTGCCTCTTCAATTAGAGTGATTAAGGATCCTTTATTATTGTTGTTTCCATTCTCAAATTGTTTTGATGATCAAACCTTCATTGTCATCTTCACTATTTAACTTTATCAACTGGAAAGCATGTAAACGCATCATTTTGCAGACTAGTTCCAGCTCTTGTCCCCGAAACCCTAATCTTCAATCATCAAATCTCTCATTTTGGTCTTTCCGTCGTCGATTAGAATCGGTTTGCGACTGAAACACATGCTAAATCGTATAGTCTCTCACCATCAATTCATATGAATCCATATCCATATCCATATCAATCCATAGAAAAATCCCAAATTTCACTGATTTCAATTCGATGATCAAATTATCCCAGCAACCCGCCCCGGGCTGCACGACCTTCAGACGAGGTCTGGAAGTACTGGAGCTGTGGTGACACCCGGCGACGGAGTTTGATGTTGCTAAGGCCGTACAGAAAAAACAAAAACTTGGTGGATCAATATATGGAAGTGCAGTTCCATTTCAAAGTGGATACATAAACCATAATATATAGATTATTATAGTATTTTATACTATATATATAATATATTATAGTATATTGTATTATAGTATAGTATATTATACTATATTATAGTATGGTTAAAGATGGGATATCTGCAATAATCCCCAGTCTATTTGTTTTTTTTGGTCTAAACCACTGAGAACCGGGATGCAACCTCCAAGTAACAAAAGCCATTGGATGGTCCCAGCGAGATGTGTTTCTGGGGGTTGAACAGCTGGGCAAATTTCAGAGCGACCTCACTAGGACCGAGCTCACTGGAGATTGTGGTAAGGGGAATCATCTCTGAAGAAGGGCGCAAGTTTCAGCTTAGTGAATTATAATAATTTGCCCAGAAGGGTCTTGGATTTATGGTTGAGATGTCTACATGAAACAGTGTTGAACATTCAAAAAAAAAACGTTTTCGACTATTGACTAAGCCTGGGGTTTGTACGTTTACAAAATGAGGTGGAAAACCCATGGGGAATCCCGTTTGGAAAATGATCTACATTCATAGTAGGCTTCCACAGCTGTTAGTTTACAGCACGGCATATCCCCAAATGACCATTTCATATGGAAAGTATTGTACATTTATGACAAACAGTAGGATTTAGCGGAATTTTACCTTCAGACAAACCCCATATGATCTGGTTGATTTGTTTGGAGGAGTTTGCCCGCCATAAAACTGGTTGGTAGTTTTAACGAACGTTTGTTTGCAACCATATTTGGAATTATGATCATGAATGACGACCACGAACCAGATGGTGACAAGTTATGATCCTTACCATGATTACCATGGTATATACTGTTCAATCATGAAACAGCCTCCGTTCATGGACCATTGGTTTCATTTTACTACTGCAATCCGCCATCCAGTCTTGTTGGAGACATTATAAAATTGAAACTTTTAGTACCTCTTCTTGAATGATGGGGAGGTAACCAAATTAGTGATGCTATCATTTCAACATGCTGCCACGCACATGACTTGACATTGTGACATGGGTTCCGTGAACCTGAGGTTGATTTTGTCAGGTAGAGACTAGCTGACTAGCCGAAGATTGTGCTCAGTAACGATGAATTGCCAAGCAGCTATGAACTAGATATCCAAATATATCAGCATACAGCAAAGGGTTGATGGTTTTATCTCTCAGCATTTTCCAACCTTTAACTTTTATTTGAGTTTTTCTCCAAAAGTAATGTACCTCAAAATGCAGTGGTGTTTATCATAGTCATATCCTTGATGACCCAAATTTTGGTGTATCACATTTACGTGGCGATGCAATTGACTTGGCACATATTCTTGGGTGCGGGGACTGGACTCCGGACCAGTGACCATGGATGCCATACTGTAGATGTTGTTCATTCTTGAGTACCGAAAATCACCTTTTTGATCTTTTTGTATTGGGAGAATGAGGATTAGCCACTGGAATGTTGGGGTACTCTATTTTCAGACAACGAACTGTTTGGGCTTCCACAAGTTTGACCCATTTTCTTGACATTGCTTGTTTCCCATTAAAACATCCATTTATAAATATAGGGCTTATAGGGGATTTTGCGTTACCACGGTTCATTACTGGAGGGTACATATTTCTACATCTGTGTTGACCACTTGCCCGCCCACCTTTGTGCTGGAGGCGGATGAGGGATGCGAATCCGGATCTGACTGCGTTCATGCTGAAGCACTGGAAGGTGCAGAAAAAAAGGGTTTGCTGACATACCCAGGCCTTTCATGGCCAAGTTGCGTATATCATGACATGTTACATTCCAAGTGGGACCAAATTGAACTTTCCATAGTCTATGTCTTGGACTTCTACTGTACATTGGTGTGATTTTGTGGGGTGTGTGAAGTGTCTACCAGAAATCGATGGATGATTGGCAGTGGCCAAAACTTCTCGGCTGGAAGATGTTTGTCTATTGGAAAAGTATCCTCTGGACATGTATATTCCATTTACGCAGGTTGTTATCTCGCCCTACCAACACCTGAAAGTCCCCAAATGTGATATTTGATATTGTTTGTACATTTGTGGAGGTTGCAAGGTGGTGTAGGAGTTGGTATTGCTATTGGTGCCATAAATCCGCTAATGTGATGAAATATGATGAAATCATTAAGATGATGATCAAGATGAAAGGCTTCATCATTTAACTCTGGAACCACGTTACGAAACATCTTATCCCTCGGAGGATCTATATTGATTGTACTATTGTACTACAGTCTCGTTCAATTTGAGTGACCTAAGTGGATTTGCCAATATAAGTGAATACCTACATCAGATTCTTAAAAAAGAATAACTAGACACTACAGATTTAAATCCCAGGATTTTTTAGTTCTTAGCATGGACCCAGGTCACACCATTGCTGAAGGCTCTCCGAAGTCCAAGTCATGATAACCAGATCAATGTCCCAAATTCTCATGACTTGGTTGATTTCTGTTTGTTGTGATGAAACGGGGATACCCGTTGAAATATGTTGAGTTACTGCCTTTTTGAAAAAAACATGATAAGCCTTCGGGTTTTCGAGCACCCTATCTATTTTCAGACAAAGCAATGCAATGATTTGGGTAGATCGTGGCCGACCTCACTATTGATGCGGAATGGAAATCAGAATGGCTTACTTCAAGGTGTGAAGTACTGTTGCTACTATTGGCTCAGACATGTAGTGAGAAAACAAAGGATAATCCTGATCGTATAGAGGATGCTAAACGGTATATCCTTTATTTGTTTCTTCGAAGGGATCCAAAAAGAACATCACTGATTGCAAGCAGTCAGCAACTCAGTGTTTGTACCTACTTCAGTGGTATGATTTTATCAACGTAAAGAACTCCCAAATAGTTCCTTGATGTCACTTGTATCCGTGAATCCTGGCCTCGGCCTCGAATTGGTGCTGGAGCTTGTTGGTGTGGTTGGTTGATGTCAGGATGCGCCCTGTTTGCCTTTGGTTAGGTGGTACTCGACTTCCTAAAATGGAACCTGAGGTCCCAAACAAGACCGAGGATGTGTTAACGTTGCTGGACCAATTGTATGGCCTCTTCGAGGAAGCAGTCAGAGTTTCCCGCCAGAAATCATGCCACGCAGCCTGGCCTAACCCAGCGAAGTTCATGGCGCGGCCGCGCACAGGCAGCATATTTGAAAGATTTAATGCTTGTTGTGAGATTACATAGCTTATGTGCAAAAATGTTTCAAGCTTGAAAAAGGTCAGTGTACCTTTCGTCACCAAATCAGCACGACTCAAACCTGCAGGTCTTGATGTGCTCCAAAGGTCAAAGAAATCAACCTTGCTTAAGCGCAGAGATTGGAGCCATCTTTGGAAGGATTAACTTACATTTATTGCAACAGCATGTAGAAGCTAGTTTCTTCACCTGGGGCCGTACTAGGGCCACTAGGGTTGAACCATACCCATGGCCCATGTGTCTAGATAGGAGTTGTCCCCAATCCACCAAACTACTCCTTTTGCTGTGAGGAGAAACAACAGAGTTTGGGGTTTTCCTTCTTGCAGCATGGGAAAATTTATTGGTTCATTTGGTTCCCGTGTTTATGATTTTATGTTTGCATTCCCATGTTTCCCCACTTCGAAGCGGATCACATTTCTACTTTATAATATGTATATAATCTCTGGGACACAAGCAGGCATACAAAAGAGATTCCAGACACATACATTTTACACATTGTATTTCTATGTATTTCATTGTATTTCTCTATGTCCATGTCTATCTATTGCATCTCATATCGACATATCTTTATCTTACAAACATACCCATGCATTTAGGAATTCATGTTTGTTTAGGACGAAGCTGACTGCTACTGAGGACCAGAGAAATTATTATCACATATACATGCAAGAAGGCCCCCCGTTATAGGTTGATTTATGACCGCATCTAATCTAAGTATAGATATCTATGATATCTACCATGACCTGGGTATAAGCAAATTTCTGGGGCCTTCATGATATTTTATAGTATGAAATCCATATACAAACATATGTGTTTATCCCCAAATTTTGTATGTGTGTAAACTGTCAACACAAATTTCCAGAAAGGACCAAGTTGTCTACCTGACCAACAATTTTATGCAATCCGACCTTCTGGCAATTTAACGCAGCTATGGAAAGTAGTCCATTGAGTTTGATGTACCTACTCAAAATGGTGATTTTCCATCCTTAAACTGTGACAAATTACCAGGGTCCCTATGACTCCACCTCAATACTGTTGATTAGTAACATCATTGAACCCAATTAAATCGCATGTTTATTCAAAAAAAACTGGAACCCCAAAAAAATGTAAAATCCAAGTAAACATTACTAACCCCCAGGATGGCTATTTTTGGCCAATCCAAGGCTTAAGAAAACATATGCCCCCCCCCCCCTCTCCCGTAAAAAAATTGGTCAATCACCCGCAGCCACGGCGCTAGGCATGTTTGGCAGCCATGGAGTGCGGCCAATCGGAGGCGGGGTTAAGCCATCAACATTGGAGGTTTGACCTTCCAAAATGGAGATTTCACTAGCACAAACATGAGTTTTTAGATTTAGTAAAGCAATAAACATCCGTCCCCAAAGTTGCCATACATTGGTGGTATAAACTACGAAAATATAGGTGGTTTGTGATTGGTGTACTAACATTGACATATGACATGGTTAGCAAGAAACTGTAGCAAAATAGTGGGTAAAACATGGTCAAATCACATGGACTCTTGCGATTTTTGTTACATCATGTTACCTTCAAAAGAGAAGGTTGGACTGCCGCAACAAACACGGGATTACAGTAAACTGCTCGTGGAGGTTTAGCCATGACAACATCTCAATTCATAGGGATGTAACCATGAAAAATATGGATAAACTGGGCCAACAACGAGAACATGGGGAACATCCTTAACTGTTTGTTGGAAAGTGCCATATGACTCGCTGGTGCTGGGTTCTGACACTACCTTTCATGTCCCCTCGACTCCTGTTCAGCTGGCAAGAAGCATGCGTTCATGCAATTTCTGCTGAATTTCTTTTGAATCATGGTTCAGATCACGATTTCTTCCTTTTCATGAAGCCAGTTTTTTTTTGTCTTGATTGCATCGATTTTCCCAATTTTCATAGGTTAAAATAGGTTAGAAACCACCTGACTGCCAGGACCCCGACGGCGCGACACCGGAGGGCACGCCGGAACCAGTGGAGGCCACCCCGGTGGTGGAGGCGAGGGCGAGAAGTGGGGGGGAGAGGTGGGTTATCACGTGGGTACCCTCTTTTTGAATCTTTTTTAGGGCTTACCCATGTTTTTGATTGTAAGATGTTTGCTACTTAAATCATCTTAAATCCACATTTTCACTGATGCCTCCGATTTTTGAAGGGATACCAAAGAGGGTAAACCAGCAGTTTGCGAAATGGAACATCGACATGGTTAATAGTAGGTAAATCAAATATGTCTATGGCCATGTTCAATAGCTATGTTAAATCAAATATGGCGATGGGTGAAAATTTAAGACACAGGGGGACCACGGATTGACTTGTCGATTCTTAGTATTACTGTAACCATCTTGGGGTACGCAATTTTGACCCATATCAAAATGGGTATATATAGTATAGCAGGTACAAACAAAACAGGTAAATAACATAAAATGATGAAATACAAATGTTGAAGAAGAGACTTTATGGCCAGTACGATCCTATCTCTACAGAAGCTGTGCGAGCGATCTTTAGAAAGGTGAATGCAGCAGTGGCTTATGGCGAAATACGATCAAAAAGCCAGTCTTTTTCAGCTGAAGTTGTGAACGCTTCTCAGTTCCATTCGTAGGATCATCCCTGAGTTTGGGATTTGAATAAATCATAACGACCTCTCGTCATGACATGACTGGAATGATGGTGAATGCACAGGGAATCATCCCAAAATGGCCTTGCAATTCCGATATTTTCAGCTTAGTGAATCATGATGATTCATCCAGTTTTTTTTTGGCATGTTATTTGCCATCATTTGATGTTTATATGTGAATTGTTCTACCTCATCAAATTTTTCAGGAATGGTCGATTCTTATCATTTGGTTGTTGGTTCCCGTCCCAAACTGGGCAGAGCCTACGCTCTGCACCCAGGAGGCCGGCAGCGGTGACCGCGATGACCGCGATGCCCGCGATGGCAATGACCGCGATGCTGGTGATGCTGGGATTGGTGACGCGGTGGAAGCAGAAGGCCTGGCATGGTGTCATGGTGATTTTATAGGGATCTCATGGCATACTGATGGGCTATGATTGAATGGGATATGAATGGCATTTTTGAGGGATTTATGGTGATTATATAGGGAATCAATTCACAAAAATGGTGATATCAATGGGGATTGGTCATGGCTCACAACTCACCAACGGTGATTTTTGGGGATTTTAGAGGAATATGAATTCTCAACAGGGCCTTGAGTGACTTCACAATCAAAAATTGGGATGATGTCTAATTCCACCCCCTGTTCATATGAAACACCACCCAGAAACCATGGTTTAATATGGTTTAATAGGGGCTAAGACAGGTATTGGGGACCATAGAATGGGTTGAATATTGAGGAATCAATATAAACCCATATGCTCCATGGTGCTGGTCAATTTACTCACTTGACTGGGTGAATTAAAGGGTAAATGTTGATAAGTATTCCAGCACCATGGAACACGTGGGTAACAAGATGATTAGTGATTATCCTTTGGTAAACTAACATAGCTATTGAAAATGGTCATTTATAGTGGATTTGCCCATTACAAATGGTGATTTTCCATAGTTATGTTAGTTTATCAGAGGGTATTCCAATTTGATAATTCAAATTACCCATGACTTGAATGATCTTAAATGGTAATAATTATTGACCCAAATAGACCCGTTGAGTGGTAATAATTTGGTCTAGCAATTACATGCAATTACTAGTACCCACTGTTAAGTATTTATATTGCATATATCGTAATTTACACCCATGAATGATTATGGGCAGTAAGAATGTGGCTTCGTAATTATCAATGGGTGTAAGTTACCAATCATCATACAAGTGCACTATAAACCTGAGCAGAATAACATGCACACAGATATGTGAAACAACATTTCATTTAACATGAAACCGTAAGAGTTGACACATGTCAATAATATCATGGAATTCTTATGGGTTACACTATGTGTTTATCTACTACAAGCAATGGCCTCTTTATATCATAGTCTCTGTGGGGAATGCCCATAGTATACCTATCATACAGCTCCTCATTATGAGTATTACCATTTTACAGGAGTAAACTGGAATATGTAACATGTTCAGTGAGTTGTAGGTAGTTTCAGTGTAATTTCCCAGATCTTCCATGTCACCGACTTCCAGATGTACCATGATGTACCCTCTTAGTAGAGCTTCAGGTTCACGTGAGCAGTTTTTCAGAAACCCCCGGATCGAGAGTGCTGTGTGTGTTTTTTTTCCGATGGTTATACTACCGTTGACATTGTGGGGATGATCATCATCCATTTCACTGGCTGCTCAAGTGCTAGTCATTTGTTCCAGCCCTTCCAGCCCTCAACGTCATGGGTTGGAACCACCTCCCTTTTGGTGAGTTTGGTCGGTGAATGATTTCGTCCAAAAATCCACATATATCATAATATGTATCCTTGGATGAAACGAAATCCTTCACTGATACAATGTGGGTTTTTGAGAACAATTCAATTTAACAAAGCTATTGAACATGGCCATTTAATGCCATTTATAGTTGATTTACCCATTTAAACTGGTGAATTTCCATAGCAAACTGTTAGTTGACTAGAGGGTACCATGTGGTAAATTAACATAGACCCTGGCAGTCATCGGGATTGGAAGATTAGTTTCCTCTAAAAATAACTATTCTCAGGGTCTATGTTAATATACTAGAGGGTAATCCAACAAATCCTGCCCAAACTCCCGCCCCGATCTTGCCGTGATCTCCGCAGGTGCACCCAGCGAGGATACGCCGCTGGAGCTTGCGGCTTCGTCGGCGCTCCGAGAGGACGGGGGGGCGGCTCTGTGGGGGGAACGACGTGGAGATTTCACGGGCAAAACCTGAGGAGTTCAGCAACCAAAAACGATGAAACTTGTGGGATTTAAGTAGAAATATGAGGAGAATAGGGCAAAACAGAAGTTGAAAGGAGAAATCAGAATTGAAACAGCAAAGATTCGGATTCCTGAAGTAAACATTGGGATTTGAGCAGCCGAAAATAGGGGTTTTCGCGCAGCAGAGATGGGAATTTTGAATAGTATGAACTCACATAAAATCTGTTCATTTTTTCGTTTTCAAGGAGGGGTCCTAATTTTTTATTGGCCGAATTTGCCAGTCATTTTGTGCCATCACCACTGGAAGCATGAGTATAAAACATGTGGTCCCACGGGTCTTAAAGATTTGATAATCTCAATTGCTGCTAAATATACTAAATATGTCTAAATATACTAAAATCATCTAAAATCTACTAAATCTAGTACTGTAAATGTACTAAATATGTCTGAATATATTGAAATCTTCTAACATCTACTAACATCTAAATCTACTATTATATACTAGAACATACTCAAATAGGATCTGTCCTTGGTGCACAACGGTGAGTTCTTCCTGACCAGACCCGTTCTGAACCGGCGGCCCGAGACACCGCCTCTGGAGAGTTCCGAGATGACCCAGTTGGATGAAGAAACGCTGGAGGCGCCCCAGGCGGTTTTGCCCCCGGTGATGTGAACGTTGGTTGAGTTGAAAATAGCTATGGAACATCACCATTTTTAATGGGAAAATCCACTATTTCTATGCCTATTTTCAATAGCTATGTTAGTTTACCAAAAGGGTTGAACCCCATGAATAAACCAGAGTTATTGGATGTCATAAACCATAGTTAGAAGTATCATAAACCATAGTTATGATGTTTGCCCCCATGATGTTCTTGGAGTTTGCCCCAATGAATACTTTAGTCAGAAGTATCATAAAGTCATAAACCATAGTGACGTTGGATGTCATTGGAGTTGTAAATTTAAACCGACTTAGCTATCTAGGGGGCCCACAGAGCTATAGTTATAAGATGTTATATGTCTCATGCATAAACCAGAGTGACATTGGATGTTGTTGGAGTATGTCGGAGTTATGTTCACCAACTTGGCTATCTAGGGGGCCCACAGAGCTATAGTTATAAGATGTTATAAGTATCATGAAAAATAGTTGTTTGCTGTGCAGCTGCTTTGATCGATCGACAGCTATGGCGCTACGGCGCAGTCCCAGCTTCCTCATGAGGGTGCACTCGGAGATTTGTTTTGGATGCAACAATACTTATAAGGTAGCTTCGCATCCATTAGCGACCTCTGCACCTTTGAATACAACCATGTTGACAAAAGGCCGCATGAATCGAATGGCTCGCGATGAAGTTGGACACCGACGTGGCTCTGCAAAGCTCTCGTCCACATTCGACCCAAAGGACAGAGGCCACACTTTTTGGGATTTGCCAGCGAAGGCCCTGTTCACGATAGCTGAGTTGGTGAACATAACTCCATTTCACTATGGTTTATGATACTTAAAGTATTCATGGAGTTTGTAAACCAACAAACAAATGTGGGGGGGCCCTGCATTGTGGAATTAGGAAACTCAAAGGTTTGAATTGAAATTTGACCTCTACACCTCCAAAAGTACATTAAATTTGGTTGGGCTCCAGACTTGGAGAGTGGTTAATGGATTTAGTCTGCAAAAATTGATTAACATGATGAACAATTGTGATTTCGGAGTGGGATATACCCATCAACAATAGGGACTTAAGTGTCAAAAATGGTGTACCAGTTCAGAATCGCTAAGTTCGTGACTAGGTTCTCTGTAGAGTTCAGGGTGGATATATCATTGCCAAAGTTAGATGGGTTTATAATCCAACAAACAATTCAATGGGGGGCATCACCTTGTGTGTACCACGGCTACCACGGTTGGATTGGATTAACCCATAACTACCACCAACTAATATAGAGATATCATTGCCAAATTCCCCACGGCGGGACGGCCCCCATGATATCAAGTTTTTACCACGGCAAATTTGAACACAAGTTACTGGTATGAACAAAAGCAACAACTTGGGAACAAGCATGAAACATGGTACATAGTTTTACTAAATACATATTTCATTCATTTTAATTATTGAGGACCAGCATCACTGTACTGTAACTGCCACAATCACAACGTTTCAAAGGCATAACATAACTCATGGATAAATTCCGGTCTATATGGTGAATACATTTTGCAAAAACGGTGGTGCGATCCTAGAAACATGGAGATGTCAAGACAATTTCCGCAGTGAGCTTGTCGGCAAATTTGGCCTTCCAAATTCATCGGAAATGGGTCATGTTGAAAGGGAAAACGAAGGGTTTTGGAGCACTTGAAGTTTGGGAACAAAACCACCTACTGTAATTCTACGCGCAAACCCCACAGTTCGCCCACACATCATTTAAGGGCATCTTAGACATGTTTCTAGGGTATCATTTAAATCCCACCCCCGTTAAACTTTAATGTNCTTTAATGTTCACGGGAATCTTCAACATGTTTCTAGGGCATCATCAAAATCCCACCCCCGTTAAACTTTAATGTTCAAGGGAATCTTCCACATGTTTCTAGGGTATCATGAAAATCCCACCCCCGTTAAACTTTAATGTTCAAGGGAATCTTCAACATGTTTCTAGGGTATCATTTAAATCCCACCCCCGTTAAANTCTAGGGTATCATGAAAATCCCACCCCCGTTAAACTTTAATGTTCAAGGGAATCTTCAACATGTTTCTAGGGTATCATTTAAATCCCACCCCCGTTAAACTTTCATGTTCAAGGGAATCTTCAACATGTTTCTAGGGTATCATTTAAATCCCACCCCGGTTTAACTTTAATGTTCAGGGGAATCTTCAACATGTTTCTAGGGTATCATTTAAATTTAAATCCCACCCCCGTTTAACTTTAATGTTCAAGGGAATCTTCAACATGATTATGATGATGATGATGAGGATGACGATGATGATGATGACGATGAGGATGATGATGATGATGATGATGATGATGATGATGATGATGATGATGATGTAACATTCACCGCACGGGTCCCCTAGCCGTGCGTGGCAAGATGATAGGACNATTGACATGTGCATTTCGTCCCACAAAACACAGTGTTTTTTGACGTTCCGAAGCGTCGTCGGAGTGGGCGCGGGCAAACTGTGGGGTTTGGCCGTAATTCTATCAATTCTGGTGAACTGTTGGATTTTTTGAATTCCAAAAAGATTGAAGCTTGATAAACGTGCGTCCCGGGAAAATGCAGATGTTTGAGCAGAAAGTACCTGGTTTTTTCAGGTAATGCCACCCTGGTTTTTTCAGGTAATGCCACCCCGATACTATCACATCTACCACCTAGCTGAAATGTGTTGTTAGTTTTGCCTGCCAAGTCATTGAGAGAAAATGAGTCTTTAATGCTTACCACGACAACATTTAAAACAAAGAACACAGCAGTTTGTTACTCTCAAAGATATGGGTAGGGGGAACATAATCTTGGATATCCCTCAAACATCAATGGATATTCATGGTATTTCATACATTTTGATACCACATATTAATATTCTGATGACCAGTTCCTGGGTATTTCCTTTTTGGGGTCCAACAGAAATTGACCCATCCCCTTGTTCCTGACCCGCTAGGCTGTGAAACCAGAGGAAGGAAGGCCGGCGAGACGTCGACTGGGTAGCTGAAAACATCGTTAAGAATGATCAGTAACGACGAGGGAATCAAATGATTACATTCCTGGTACTTTGGAAAAATTGGGACCAATTACCTTAAAATTGGATTTACTTAATTACCTTGAATGTAACTTTGTTGTAACCATAAAAAGCGCTTTGGATGTTGTTTTGGCATGTTTTGGCAAGCATTTTCTCATGGTGAATCATCGGTTTCCGATGATTAGTCCATATTTGGTTCTGAAGGATCCCGCGACCCGAGTCTTGGTCGTTTCTGGAAATGTGGGACTCAGGAAACGGTTTGAATGGTCCATTGGCCATTTCTACTGACTATAGCTTGTGGGCGTCGGCGTTGGTGTTGACTGAAAAGCCTCCCTGTGATTCTGCCTGTATATCCCAGTATCTGAAAAGTTTAGCATCCCCATTCGCCATGTTGGAAGCAAATTCAACAGATGCGATTTATCATGGCTAAATGTCGCAAATCCACTTGGGAACCTCGTTTTTGGGTATGATTTTGAACAGTCAGATGGTTTCTGATTGGGTAAACAGGTATGGTTTATGCCGTTGGGTTTCCATTCCTATTTAAAACCACGATTGTCCTTTGTTGAACATGTTTGAACATGAATAAGTATCTTTAGAGCGTACATACTGTTTCCTGTCGAATAAATGTCTGAACATCAACAGACAACCTGGAAATGATGAGGTAAATATCATCTACAACATCCTGGCAATCTTAATAGGGAAGATGGGCCTGGGTACTCAACACTTTTCAGACAGGCCCATATCATATCCATTACAATACTTAAATCATGTGAAAATCGCTACTTTTCATTGTTGAATTTATTCATTGTGGCTGGTAAAACCTTCAATTTTGAGGGATAAATCGGTACATCCACCATTTCAAAGTTTCTTGGAACAGTCATGAAACATCTATATTGGGTATAATATCATATATATATATATGCACTTTCATGTATGTTTTCCATTCTTTTCCCACATCCAAAACTCAAGTCTCAGGGTCGACACTCGCGAGTCCCTGGCGGCTTCGCCGGAGCCGGAGGTGCGATTTTCGTGGATTTTCCTGGATCTTAGAAGAGCAAAAGTCCAGCGAAACTTTGAAAAAGTCCAGAACAAATGGGAAAAACATATGGATTTCTGAGGGTTTCTGACTGTTTCAGGGCGAGATGGCTTTGTTGTTTGAGATGACTTTCCAGAGTCTTTCCACAGAAGCTGGAGCGAATCATCAAAGGTCATGTCGGTGGAGTGTCATCCAGTGGGTACAATGATGGTGCCCCCATGTGCCCCCTGTGTTCGCTAAATTGCAAAATGATGCAGATGTCACCAGGTTTAGCTGTTGGATTTACGGTTTATCGCAGAGATCTCGAACAACAAACAACAAACCATTGTCACCAGGTTGACCCAAGAATGGTGAACCAACGACCTCTGTTTCATGGATTGGTTAATGGGAAAATTTACAGGAAACCTCTATATTTGATGGGAAAATTCATGGTTTCCGGTTCAGATTTTCCCTTAAACCAATCCAATGACTGTTTAACTGTTAAGGCGTCTCTTCTTGACCAAGAAACATATCACTGGGCACGGCACCGAACTGCCATCCTTAGATCCATCCCTCAAGGGGGGCCATGGATCTACCACCTGTTTCTACCATGTTCGACCAGGTTGATCCTCCGAAGAATTCTAACATGAACATTTGCGACCGTTTGTTACATATTCCCTCACCAACAAAAAGGTTGCATCCCACATCGATGTCTTCCAAGAACACCCTCGTGGAAACGACCAAATCAATCTTCCTTGGTTCCCCGTTCAAGATGGCCGTTTTTTACATCTATACATTGGGGCTAAATATTCCTTTTCAGACTACACACACACACACATTGCTTCAATCACTTCAATCCCCACTTGTCATGGCAAAACCCTCATTGTTTGGTGGTAAACCAACATTTCTAAGAGCTTATAACGTTATACGCACCATGTTCGCCAGGCAGCACCGGGCAGCAAGTTGATGACGGAGGTTGTGCTGGGCTGCCGTGGTTCCTGGAAAAGTGGGGAGTTGACTCACTAATTAATCTGAGTAATGAATTCCCATATGTTTCCCGTGTTTTCCTCATAGTTTCCCATATTTTTCCACAGTTTACAGAATTTTCCCCATGTTTTCTCCATTTTCCCCAGGAAGAAAGCAGGCCTCCACCCGTTTTTTTATAGCTTTCTTCAGGCGCAGCTGCCACGCGAGATGCGACACTTCCTGGCACTGCTCAAAGTGCACCGCTTCGAGCAGAAGAGGCGCCGTTTTTTCTTTTTTTTTTCTCGGGTCACTTGGTGTTGGGGATCGAAGAATATAGCCATTACCGGGTAAACTGGTACATAACTATGGGAAATCAATACCATCAACTACATAGGGTCTGAAATGCTGATACCTTGAGGTATGCCAAGCCCAGGGTCTAACATGCTACCTGATGCAATGTAGACCTTCTGACAGCTAGCATTGTAGACCCCTGTAAGTATAGTATGATAACCAAGAACATGGAAAATGTTTATATATATGATATGAAACAAATATATATTTATGTAAACCTTTATATTCTTGAATGACCAGTTTTCAGCAGCCTGTAAAAGCTGAACTTGTGGCAGCATGTCAAGCCAGAAGTCAAACTGAACACAACTTTTTGGGGTACGTTTTTTTTTGTGCCCATTTTTTACTGTCGTTTCGAGGCAGCAAGAAAGGGCTGTGACAAAAATCAGACCAAACAATATGATCAACATGTTTGTTTTCGTTATCATTATCATCTTCATCAAGTACTAAGGTCTTCAGCTATTGTCTCCTGATAAAAATGTTGTTGAGTCCTTGTTTGGCTTGAAAGATTTAATTCCAGACCCTCAGTTCCATATAGTTCCTGCTAGCTCCTGGTCTGATCAAAGCACATGTAAACCTGTTGTTGATTAAGTTCTGGAAATTTGACAGCAAAGGCTTTGTCTTTATAGGCCTTGGCAGTCCTGATCACGTTCATCAATCACTGAGGTCTTCAGTCATTGTGTCCTGATCAAAATGTTGTTGAGTCCTGGTTTGGCTTGAAAGATTTAATTCCAGACCCTCAGTTCCATATGATGATTCACTTGAAGGCATAGAGACATTGCGACAGAATGTGTCTGGCAAAAAGAATTGTGTCATCCAGACACAAGTGCTGGAGGGATGTCAGTCACCACATTCAATGCTTTAAACATTCATATTTCACTGCATGTCCCCAAGCATCTATGCTGCTAATTGCTGTTTTATATAAGTATGTTGTTCCAAAGGAAGTTCATGTTAGACCCCTCAACTTCAGCATAGCTCCCCTGGTCTAAAATCACAGCAAACTTTTCGGGATTTAGGCTGGGTACTTCCTTTTAGACCGGTGTTTTGGGGTCTACAGTGCAACCACCAAGGTCCCCCCCAAGTACCTGAGGGTATGGAAATCACCATTTTTAATGGGAAAGTCCACGATTTCTTTGGCCATGTTCAATAGTTATGTTAGTTTTACTAGAGGGTAGCCATTAAACATCATTACACAATGGGGAAAGATAATAATGATGAATGATATGAATAGATTATAGTCAATTCTGAATTATTGATGGACAACTAATGATTGGTGATGAAAAAATGGGGATACCCCAATATAGCTGGATGGTTTATGTCATGGAAAATTGGGATTGAGAATGGATGACTTAGGGGTACCCCCATGACTATGGAAACCCCAAATCGCCATTAACAAATGGGGAAAATATGAGGTTCTAAATCCGAAATTTGGGGTAGCATATGTTTCAGACCCAAATGGTTATAAGTGGCCAAGGTTCCCCTGATGAGTTGATGATCGGGCTTGATGAACTCAAGACCCCAAATGATGCAGACAGCATTCACCTCTTGTCAGGATGGAGGTGTTGAGGCCAGCAAGCCTTTCTGAATCCCTTCGCACATCTTCGCACTATTATTCACAATCCCCCCAAACCCAGAATTAGTTGATGGGCTGCAGGAAACCCCAAACTGGGGGTAAAAACCAGCAGGTTTCCGGTGTCAATTTTCCTTCAACCAATCCATTGAACTAATGCTGATATAGGTTGAAATTTTAGTAGATATTACTTATTGACATCCTTATTGAATTATTGTTGCTATGTGGATATTAGCTCCCCCAGCACTCCATAAAAGGTTGTAGGCCTAGGTAGGCCCCTTCTCAGATATGCCAACGGGGGTGCAGGTGCAGATATATTTGGGAGAATATTGACTAAGGAAGATGTAAATATGTTCGAAAGTATGAAAATTATGGAGCTAAATTAGGATTGTGATACTTACATAAGTAATGCGTATTATTTTGATTGCTTTCAGATTCATTCATAGTATTGTATAGTATTGTATACTATGAACATTGTTCATTATTATTGTATATTGTTTGTGTAGTATTGTATCCTATGAACATTGTTCATTATTATTGTACTGTATATTGTTGTCATTTGTTTATTGTACATTGTCATGATATATATATATATACTGTAATTTCCCACACTGTACAGTACATAATTATATATTATGAATAAATATGCACAGTATATGATCATAATTCTAATTTCCAAGCACTGGACCGATCCCTTCCTTTTGGTGCACCATGACCACGGCCTCCATCGCAGTTCCATCCTGGCGATTCCGGACGTGGTCAAAGCCATCGTGGACTTCAAAGACGATCCGGAGACGACGGGGCGGCGGGATGAGTTGCTGGGGTCTTTGTGCAGCAGAAATATGGGTCTGAAAATGGGAGATAGCTCCAAAAATAGCTAGTTTTTCATAAGGAACCTGGTGATTGGGTGACTTCAAGGTTCCTGTTGGGTCAAGCTGCAAATCTGGATTCTTGTTTCACCAACAAAGTGGGATTGATAAGATATGGGTTCCCCAAAACCATGGATTTTGATACGCAAATGGTCCAATTTTGAATGATTTGGGGTGCCCCCATGTTAGGAAACATCTAAATGGCTAGGGGCCAAGTCATTGAGGTGCCAATAGACGCACAATATTCCTCAATTTCAACCATGTTAGGCTATGTTTTGTGGTAAAAAAAATCACGCACACCCGAATCTAGGAACTTCAATGAGCAAGACAGAAGGATTTGACGAGCCAAATCGAGGATTTTATCAACAAACCTGTGGATTTCACCATGATGGTTGAACTACCAAAAATACCCTCCAGTGAACTAACATAGCTATTGAAAATGGCCATTTATAGTGGATTTTCCCATTAAAAATTGTGATTTTCCATGGTTATGTTAGTTTACCAGAGGGTAAGGATTTAAGCAGTAAGTTCTCAGCTAGGTGAGGATTTGACCAACACAAATGAAACTTGAACCAGACTTGAAAGAAAATGAGGATTTCAAGGATGACATGCCTACATTACTGTAAGTGCACATCGGTTCTCAAGTAATCCAAGCAAGGTGGTGTCCCAGTCAGTGAACTAAGTTGCTTTACAAGTAGATTAACCATGGTTTATGGTGGATATATACCCGTAGTTAAAGTGGGGGTTCTCAACAAACATGACGAAGGGGGGCACCTACGAGTTCGGATCTAGAAAGTTATCACCATCTTTACACAAATTTGATGATCTTCCAAAGTTTCAGGGTCAAAATCCATCATTTTTCCAGCCAGATTTCTGGGGTCAGCAGCTCCGCAGGAGTTGTCCAGACTGGGCATGCGAGCACTCATGTCTGGTGGGGGAACTCAGCAGCCTTTGGCCGTGTTCCAGTACGGGGTCGCGAAGTGAGGTGCAAATTTCAAGAGGTGAAGTCTTAGATTGATGATAGATATGGCTTAGCAAGGCCCAAAAGATCGATAGAAGTGTTGGAAACCTGGGGCTTTCGGCATCTTTTTTTGGGGTTACTATAATTAATCGATATATCTGTAGTTAGCTCCTGGGGTTGTAAACCAACTTAGATAGCTGGGGGGGTCATCACCGTGTGATGGCCCTGCGAAAGTCGTCACGGGG
Source organism: Symbiodinium sp. clade C Y103 (assembly GCA_003297045.1). NCBI lineage: Eukaryota > Dinophyceae > Suessiales > Symbiodiniaceae > Cladocopium > Cladocopium sp. clade C. Next base: position 158,281 of record BGPT01001071.1, read on the forward strand.
ACTTGGAGGCCTCTTTTACCCAATGACTAGTCGTACATAGTGATACCAGATATGCTGGAAAGGACATGAAAGGACTAGATAGAATATTTGTGTACTCAAAAGAGCAGTTTTTTTTTTGAGGACTAGATGGACAACTAACATTTCGAACATTCAGGGTCCTGACATGCGCACACCTATAGTGAATACCGTTTCGTGCAGCTTGTTTCTTGTTTGGGAATTGTTTTTCTTGCTCCGACCACTATGTATCTCGGTTGCGAAACCAGGTTAGTCCCTTGTTTATTTTTGCGCATGTGTACTGTTGGTAGACCATTGCTTTGAACAACTTTCTTTGGCGTTTAGATCATCTTTGTCATGTTCATTTTGGTTAAACCACTATGAACCCAATCCCTACACTACAAAATACCTCCCTGAAAAGCTTGGTTTAGCATTGGGACAATTATATAATAAATTCGGGACCCAAACTTACGAGGGTCTTTCGCACAATGGGGGGGAATTGTTCATTGGTACAGTACACTGAATTTAACCCGTTTGAACATAGATCACCATAGATCATCAATGAACCACATTCAATCAAATTTTATCTTGGTTCAACCTATACATGAATTTACCACTATTTGAGTAGAAATGTACCACCATTTTACCACATGTTACCCCCAAAAAGATGGGTTGCTATACATCAACTTCTCATCATGTTTCAACCGCTATGAGGCACCGCGATGGAGCAGGAGATGCGTTTGCCCACCATTGGCAGGTGACGGATTCAATGGGCAAAGAGGGATGGTCTTTGAATGTCAGGACTCCTAGTGATGTACTACGTTGGTTTATAAACCTATGAATACTATAGACACATTGACAATAAACCCTGGTTATTGGAGTTGTAAATCAATTTGGCTATTAACTATATAGTTTTAAGATTACATAAACCATTGTATTCATGATGAGCTTATATTGACCAACTTAGCTATCGAAACTGAGGCCCCAAATTGTAGATCATTTTAGATCTGGTTCCTGGGAGGTAAGCCCTATACTGCATCAAGAAAGAACAGCACCAGAATTTTCTGGGACTTTTGAAGGTCCAGGATGAATTAGTGTATATATCGACAGTTGGAACGATGACTTTGAAAAGCTGAATCCATCTGATTTGTGAGGCAAGGAACACTTAAATTCCCTCAATGGGTCGAACGTTCAGGGAAACCTTGCAAAATAAGTTTTGGGTTTGTTTGACTTTGGCTGGGAACATGAGAAAATGCTTATAAACCATAGGACTCTAAATTTTCCAGTGAAGCCTGCTGGAATGGATATGCCCTCCTGGTGACTGGACTCGTTGGGGGGTTTAGTCCAAACCACAGATGGGATGTGGCATGAAGGGACAAGTGTTCAATTGGTTGTAGGTCAAAACCATTGGTTTATGTTTGTTTCATCATTAAAATATACTCAAAAAAATATCATTAATATAAATATATAAAGCAATAACACAATCAATCATCCAGTTTCCTGCTGGGGCAGGCCTTACAAATATAGAACCTAAAAACATCTAAAAAAAACTACGAAATGTTTGCGGTTTCCACGGCGGGAGGTGTCCGAACTTCGTGAAGTCAGTCCGAAGGAGCTCGCTGCCAACATGGCAGGGGGAAGTGTGAGATCCCGCTGGGCTTTGTCTCAAAAACATGCTGTGTGGTTTAATCATGAAGAAGATATGGCTATGGCTCAAAATTATGGTACCAAAAATGGTCATTTTTAATGGTAGATTAACATAAACCAACCAATGATAGGGTGAATAATTTTGAGCCATACACATATGGTTGTTTTGATCCTCCACACTTAGGATTTCACTTCGAAAGCCATGGGTTTCTTTCATTTGGGTCTGTCCAAAAACAAAAATGGGGATTTAGCCACCAAATCATGGGGCGACAGGATGGAATCCTGGGCGAGCAACAGTGTAACCACAAGAGGTAGGACGTCAAATGCTTGGTCGAGGGAGATTTGTTTGCAGGTCCCTACCCCCTGAGCCTAGGTGGCGAAGTTATCGTATTGGATTGGCACTACCAGAATCATCCCAAATGTCGCAGAACTATGCGTTTTTTTGGAAAAACATGTTGCTGTTCAGCAACACTTCCCGTGAAACAAATCCACTGAAGTCTTACGGCCTTTTAATTTGTCCTATAAATATGACTCTGACATAGCTATTAGATATGATATACTGTCAATATGTTTATACATGTGACATATGGATATTAGATATGATACTTTGCTCATCTTTGAGATATACTTTTCCCACAACCATTTGAACGTCTCCTTAATTCAGTGAGGCCCTTTAGATCCATGTGATGACCCGTCAGAGGATTATGCACAAGGAGAGCATGCAGGAGGTCCTGCAACTGCAGCTCCGTCGGTCTCCTCGGTCTGGGAATGTTGGCTTCAACATTGCACAAGGTGGGCTCCTGTTTACGGTAGCTAAGTTGGTGCCAAGCGACTCCAAAAACTAGGGCCTAGGGCTTTAAGGTGGTTGATGACTCCAATAACTATGGTAACTATATATGATACCTACAACTAACTATAGTTGTAATTAATAGCCAAGTTGGTGAACATAAGTCCAAGAACTAATCATGGTTTATGGTAGATGTATCTATAGTGGATGGGGGTTTTGAAACTAACTTATAACTGGGGGACACCACCCTGCAGGGGAAAGGCAGAAGACGTCCAGTTGTTTACCCTTCCAAAAGTGGCAGTGAAAAAGTGAAAGGAAAAACCTAAGGATCATTCACTTTTAACGTGTTTCTTGGCGTTAAACTGAAGAAATAGGGTATAGTTTTGCAGTACCCAAATTTGTGCACGCATCCATCTCAATGGCATGTGTTATTATTAAAAGCAACAATGGACACTGGCACAACAAGCTTCTTGGAATTGTTTGGCCAAATGAGGGGAATGACACTATCTCCCTACAATGAAGGACCTAGATGTGTATCTTCTTTGGGCTCAGATGGCTCTACCAGATGTATCCCACCACCCATCCAAATGTGATGGAAAAATGGGGGAATCTGCGCCCCTATGTGTCACGGAATCAACATGAATCAACTAACCAGCAGGAATGGAACTCCCATTGTTGATCATTGTTGGTTTAAAGGAAAACCAGCAGGAAACCAGCAGGAAACCTCTTTTGATATATTTGGAGCTCAAAACCATGATGTCCTGCACAAATTCCCATTGTGGTCTATGGAAATCCATGGATCCTGGTTGAAATCCTATAATTTGTCAGGATTTTCCCCAACAAAACCGATCCATTGGAGAAGCTTTTCAGGTTTGGTCCTTGGAATCTTGGACAATGACCCATCGGACTATCAGGAGCCTGAAACTGGAAGGGCTGGCTGGATGAGTGGCGGAAGTGGTCAGAAAACTATGTCCAACCAAAAATGATGATATTTCTTGTAACGCAGCAAAATGAGAATCAACATGAGAATTTATCCGTCAGAAAAATATGGGATTTCATTGACAAGAATGGGATTGAATGGGTGTAATACCGACGAAGTGGACGGTGGTTTCAGCAGTGTTGATCTCTGTTGGTTTTACATTGTATTCTCACACTTTGAGATGATAATCCCCAATGACGTAATGAATCTCACTGACTACTATTTAGCACGGGGTTGAGGCCATCAGCTTGCGATTTTCAGGTATTTTCCATCCTTTGGGTGAACATGACCTGTGAATTTGCAAGCGAAATGTGAGTTCAGCTTGGCTGTTCAATCCACCATAGCTTGTATCTTTGATTACCAGAGGTTCTATATATGGTTTCACTGCTTATATCCACAACAAAAAATCATAGTTGCTGAGTTTTTACAACCATGATTCTTTGGATTGGTTTAAGGGAAAATTTGAACCGGAAACCTCTATATTTGATGGTAAAAACCATGGTTTCCTGTAATTTTTTCCATTAACCAATCCATTGAATGATATCCCAATATCCAGATGGTATCTGGCTTCCCGGTTTCACCGGTGAGATCGCAGGAGTGGGTGGAGTGCGCTGTCTTTGCCATGGCCAAAGTCCTGCAGGCGAATCGCGTCTCGAAAGTGGGGGGAATCTCTGGTTTGGTTTGGTAACCTATTCCTGGTTTTGTTCAAGGTGAATCTATGGGGAATCTATAGGGAATCTATAGGGAATCTATAGGGAATATGTTCTATTGTTGTTTGGAATATTCATAAACAAAACATAATGTTGGTAAAAGAATAATAAAGCATCCTTAATTTCTCATATTTTTGTAGGTGGTATGTTTACCATTCCCAAATGGGTGGTTCATGGCATTGTCTTACCATGTTTTACCCACATTATTCAAAACTTGTGGAAACCTAATTGGTAGCTTAGTCCAATGTTGACTCTTATTTTTTTCCTCTTGTATAGAACTTATGGAACATATGGAAATTCAATGCCAATTTATGATAACATTTGGTAACCTCAGAGGGGAAAGTATGCTATGAATTATATAATTTTGTATATATTTCGAGCCCCAAACATCATGGTTTGGACAATTGTTTTCCCTAGTGGTTGATGACAAGTTCGTATCCCTCAACTCTTGCACTGAATGCTCAAGTCATAGATTGATAGTCAACCTGGGTTCTGCATATGTAGAATTCCATTTTCGGAGTTCACAGTTATATATTTTACAGTAAACTTAAGAAGCTGCAAACATCGCGTCTTGGCGACGGGATAGCTGCCTGTGTCCCCGAAATGAACCCACCTTGAAGTTTCCTTGTGTACAACGTTCTTTTTTTTTGCGTAGCCAGTTCATATCCATGTGTCAGTTCACACATTCACACTTATCGATTCTATCCGTCCTTTGTTTTCTTATCCACAGCCTTGTTTTCATGAGACAAGGAACACTATGCGCACAGTTCCGCTTATGTACCATACATGGATTCAATTTGTAATCTAATATCACGATATCACATGCCTCTTTTTTGATTTGTGATTATTTTCCATCTACCACCATTTACCATTTACCACTTGGTTTGTTGCTTAGTTAGATGACATGTCCCTGATGGATGGCGTGTATCTCCTCATCCTTGTTCATGATCTTCTCTCGCAGGCCACCATGGTATGGACAACCAATTCCTGGGAGGCGTGCCCAAGTTTGAATGTCCAAAAGAAACTCTACATGTTTCATCTCAGTAAGTTTTGGGTTCTTGTTTTGCCACATACTTAGATTCTCCATACTCGTAGTTATGTCCACTCTATATGATTGTCCAAGCATGGGTCATTTGTGAAAATTTGAGCCATACTGAGATGAAACATGGACTGAGTAAAGCAATTAATAAGTGACTTACAACTTACAACCCAGTTATTAACACAGTCCTAAGGGAATATAACCCAGCTATAAAGCAAGTGCCTAACTCCATGGCTGATCTATTTTCTGCAAAGCAATCGATACTTGATATTTGGACATGATTTTACACGAGAGTGTACACATCATGATTCCGGATGGAACAGTACCTATATATTCTAATCTCCGCAAAACCATATCATCACTGGCGTAGATTTAGATGTCGCACATATGATCATAGAAACATGGTAATGATTGCTAGGGTTTATATTAGCGTTTATCAGTTGATTCGGAAAATCTCGTGGACTTGTTTCCTGGAGGACTAGGAAGGTTGCTGATCTCAAGCAGTTGTTCCACCTGGATGCCACTAGGTCTACTCATTCTCCGGAAAAACTCTCGAACACTCCTGGTTTTTGTTGGGGAAACACGTAGATGGCGATAGTATTGATTATGAGATCTTGCAACATTCTTATCACATCTTATCACTATTTTGATGGGGAAAACACATCAACTACTGTAATGAGCCAACATCAACAGTGTTTTTCTTGGATTCTTCTTGATTTGTTCCCGCGTAAAATCGCTGATTCGGTGGATTTTCCCCTTTGACATGTTGTTGATTCTTGTCATTGACAAATCATCAAGACTTGATGGAACAAAAATATAAAAACATGACTTTCCCGAAATACACACTCCTATGCAATCATTCGGCGTTGATTTTCCTGAGTTTTCCAAGATGTTCATACAATTTTGTTTTCCTAGAAATGTGAGGTTTCCTAAAATGAGGGTACCCCAAATCATCCATTTTCAATCTGGATTTTCCACTATAAACCATCCAGCATATTATGTATTGGGGTACCTCCAAGACTATGGAAACCCCAAATGTGATGTTTCCCATAGATATGTTGTTTCCTCAATTTGTCATAGGGATTTTTCCATAGGATTTTCCCAGTTTTTCCTCAGGTTTTTTCAAAAAAAAACACAACAACTGGATGCGTTTTGCCAAGAGGTGATCCTACAGGCTATTGAGGAGGCGATCCGCACCCCGCAAGGCGACGGATGGCCTTGGTATGTTTTGTTTGGGGTTTTTATTTGGGGTTTCTATGGAAAAACGGTGGGGTTAACTGGGGTTAACCATGGTAAATGGCTGGTATAGCTGGTGATTCTCTGAAAAATGTGGTAAATTCATAGGTAACTTGACCCATCAATGGAAAATGGAAGCGGTGAACGCCAGGAAACATTGGAATTTCATCAGCAAAAATGGTGATTTTATAGCATGATTATGAATTATTCATATGTGATGAATGGGATTTATATGGATTTGTCATGATTTTCCCTTAGGGTAAACATGCAACAAGATGCGAAAAGCCCATGATCATGGTTTCCCTAGGAACATGAATAAGATGATCTACATTCATGTTGTTTTTTTTTCCATATCGAACTGTTTGTTTACAGGAGGGCCGTTGAACATACTTGTAGCATCTTGTAGCTATGGACGGATAATCACCATCTTTAAGAGGTAAGGCATCGAATTCCATAAGGGCCACTATCATCCACTGTTGCTATGTTGAATTAAGGGAGGGTAATAAGGCTTCCTTGATGTTTTATTGTGTGAATGTTGAGTGATGATTTAGTGATAATCAATGAATGTAAAATTAAGAATTAAGTTGTTTAGTTCAAGTAGGACAACAACTTCAATTGATGGTTTGAAAAACTCTACCAAAATAAAATTGGGAAATGAAGAAAACAGTAGAAACTCTTCATCGACTGGTTTGGTCGCAGACCGTGTTCTTCTGTTTAAAACATGCTGCGGCTGGCAAGTCCAGATTCCCTTGGCTTGCTGTGCCCGTACCTGCTTCAAAACATTCTATTTTTTCAATGCCAGTCCGAACGACACAAATCCTGGATGAAGCGAACTCTGAAATAGATCTTGCAATTTGCAGGAGTCTCAGCAAAGTCTCATGAAACAGTGGATTTCATGCCCAAGGTCAGGTTTCCGCCGATGGACCCTGCCAACTTCGTGGAGATACCTAGTCATTTCGGGCCCTGCAAGTTGAACAGAATCATTGTAGATGGCACTGAAGGCTTGCCGAGGTAGACTACAGGTAGTAGATGGTACTGGTGGTGGTTAGGTGGTTTTTACGAGGTCCTCATTTTCCAGCGCCTCTTGGGGTGAAAAATCCGTCAAAATGCCAACTTGTGGCAACTCTTGCACAGGCCCGAATAGCTTTCAAACATGTTCAAACATGGTTTGGATTTTGAAAGTTTTGGTCAGAGATGAAGTCCACTGACATTGGCACAAGGCAGGTAGACTGTTCGAAAGTTCCATGGGGAGCGGTTTGGGTGAGATACCCCAGGCATTGTATGGTTGAATATCAAACATAACACAACTCTGTGGAGTTTTTGGTCTCTGAAATTCTTCCCTTGACCCATCCTCGTTTTGGCCAGCACTGACGATTGTTTCTATCATTTTCTATCCATTTTTCAGGCAAAATCCTTCTGCAAAACTTCAACGTCGCGCTTTCCTTGTACAAGGCCTGCCGCGGGAGGACGCGTTCAGGGCGACGGGTCAGAATTCCGTCCAGTGTTCCATACTGTACCTAAAATGGATGCCCAGACCATTTGATCTATGGCTGAAGTCCCTAAGGACGGCAAAATCCTCAGCAAGGATAGTCTTGTGTTTACCACATTCCCATTTCAGGTACTGTGGCATGTTCCAGCTTGATTTTCATTTGACTAATGTCCACCTTGGTGGGGTTCTGAAAGTTGGCTACAGACTTTAAACTGTTGATTCTTGGGGAAACCCACGGTCCGCCAGTCACTGATGACCCGACGGAAGGAATGGGAAAAGTTGAAAGATTCCCACGACGACGCCCTGGCCAAGATGATCGTGTCAAGTACCTGGGACTGCCGACTGGAGGGATGGAGAGGGACCCCTGGGCGGATATGGCGGATCCTCAAGAGCTGTCAGGCTTTGTCGGGACATGTGTTATGTTACTGTATGTTTGACAAAAGAAGAATGTGGGAAGATGAACATGTGAAATGTGAAAAATTGCAGTAAACCCATTGATTAAATAAATTGATTGAGTAGTGATGAGTTAAGTTTAGCCATTAAAACTATGGATGGAATATGATGGAATTGTTATTGTTGGGGTATCCTGGATGTTTTCTTCGGAGAAACTCACATGGATCCCAATTGTTGGACGAGTACTCTGAGAGTACCGTCAGACTGGTGGACTTATCGAAGGCTTGTCAACCAGCAACAACCATTCATGTTAGTAGAGCAATAGTAAACCATCCCCAAATTATGATGAATACACATGATTAAATAGGTGGTATAATCCATCAAATAATGTGGATATTAAGTGGTTTATTATTATTGCTTTACGACCATGTCCAAGATCTAACAAGTGTTTATGAACCATTGATTGTTGGGGAGTCACGTTTGGAGGAGTTGGTTGAATTCCCAATGAACGTTGTTTCTGTCCTGCCCCCAATGGCTCGTATAGATTTCCCATGATTTCCCCGTATGACGCCGAGCGTGTTTGGCCCAGGCTTTCATGATCAAACAGAAAGGACCGCGGACAGCTGGGATGGAATCCGAAGGGTGTCCAATGGGTGTCCAGGGTGGTATTTGGATACATTTGAGTTGTAATGATATAATCACAGATTATCATATCATAGTACAGAAACTATATCATATTACTGCAATAACTTACTAGTAGTTAATAAAGATGTATCACAACCCCTACAACCCTACAACTGCCATCCTTGTGAAAAGCCAGCTATATTCCCTTGACCATCGCTTCATCAGGATGCACCAGCTTCTCGGTTCACAGTCACACCTGGAATATCATGATACCTTTCCATACTTCTCCAGAGGATAAGGACAGAACATCTTGATCTGTCTATATAACCAGTTATCCCATGTTATCCCAGTTATCCTTATATCATAATATTAATAATATGATGTAAAATTATGTATTATTATATATATATATATATTATCCCCAAATCCCCAAATCCAACGGCATGATAACGGCAAGTTGGCGGTAATCAGATCCCACTTCTGGACAGATCCATCTCTTTTGGCTTCAAATTTCCCACAGATTGTGGCTTGGAAAGTGCTGCTGGGGGAAATCTGTACCAATGTTTACATGGATAAGATCGTCATTGGGGTTCCACAAGCTGTTGTATCGCCCCGCAATTACTCATCGACAGTCTATCAAAATATGTATCGTTAACTAGTGGTGAGATTCTATGAAACAGTCCCAAACTCTCCATTCTCCCAATAGGTACCATGGATGTCTAGTGATTTCAAGTCGAAGTCCACGGTTTGGACATAGGTTTCTGATTGAAAACAAGAGAGAAAACACGAGATAAGAAGGCAGATCCATGACTTGGTTTATGAACAAATCTACAGGAAAACCCTTTTTTTGTTGAATAAAACAGATTATAGCAGTTTTATAGTTGGTTTTCTGTCAAAATATGTTCCCTTCAACGGAAATCCATTGAGTCCAAAAATCGAAGAACCAAAACCCCCCCGAACCAGACTGGCTGACTCGCAGGATTCTGGAGATCATCGGCTGAGCCTGGCTGAACTCGCCACGCGGGTGATAGGAGCGACCCATGCATTGAGGCAATCCACAGGTGGTGAAAATTACCCTCTGGTAAACTAACATAACTATGGAAAATCACCATTTTTAATGGGGAAATCCACTATAAATGGCGATTTTCAGTAGCTATGTTAGTTTACCAGAGGGTATATGTATGACCTGCCAACATCATATCTTGATGTATGGAGCTGCACAAATCATGGAACATCTGGAAATTCTTGGGGAATTCTGTCGGGTACCAACCATCATTTATCAATATCCCCATATGTTTGATATAATGAAACTAGTCAAACCTCCATAACAAAAGCCCTAGACATTCATGGATTCCCCATGACAATCCCATCAAAAGCACTGGAATTGGTTGGATGGCGCCATGTTTGACCTCCATCGCGTTACCCTGAACTCCGCGGGACTCGCGCAAGACGCGCGCTTCACACTTAGTGCCTGCGTTTTCGGCAAAACGCCGACGCGGCGAACATTTCGGGAGTTTCGAGGGAGGAAAACGTTGCAGTCGTCCTTGTCCCACTTAGCGGAAGGTGATTTATCACATTTTATCACCATTTTGTTTGCTGATATCCATTATATACATCAGTTCTACAAACCAGTTGTTTCCCAAGATTTACCTTACAAGCTGGTGCCCCACAGTTATGATTGTTGGTTTACTAAGCCACCTAACATCACCTAGCTATGGATACACCATAAACTATACTGGATCTACGGAACCAAACCACATTGGCATAACTTAGCTAAGCATGGGGCATCATCTTGTATGGGATCCGCAGCCAAAAACCATGCCCGCAAAAATCTGTTGGAGGCTATTTTCTCAATGATACCAAGTAGGGGTGTATACCCAACAATCCCATCCCTCTAATATGAAACAGCCCCTAAGTCTGGTTCGCAAACCATGGTTTCCCGGGGTGTGTTCAATGTTGTGGGAGAAGGGATGAATGGTATCCCGCAAACCGGGGAGGGTTTGGTGTGGATCCTCCCATTGGGTTCGTCCTTGCGGAGCGCACGAACATTTTCCATGGGGGAACGTGGAAGTTATTCCAAGTGAAGGAAAGGTTATCACCTATATTACCATTATATACCTAGACACACTTGAATATTGAAGATATGTATATATATATATATTGTCCGAACATGTTGGATGTAGTGACCATTTGATAGCTCCATCAGGGGTTTGTGACATGTGTCACAACCATATTGAATATGAATCTGACTTATTCAGGACCCAAAGAAATTGCCCTTCTATCCCTTCGGATCAGTCCTGGATTTCGACCAGGCTGCCATGTTTTTTTGCTCATCTCTGGGGTTGTCTGAAAATACGCTACCTCTAAATCCATTGGTCAATCATCAAAATCCCTATGAAAATTTGCCATTTTATGGTATAGTTATTAATTACATTTAATTAGTCGATTTTCAGACAAACCCATCATATATTACAGTATTATATCGTTGGTTATATCAAATTAGAACCCCTATTATATCCCCAGAACATAGTTGGTTCATGTTGGTTCTATAGAGTACTCGTACTGTTACTAGAGTGTTGAAAGTTGAGGGCACCTTATCTCCCCCGGTCGCATGTGGCTCAGCATGACTCTGCTGATAGCTGCCCCCCGCAGAGCGTTTCGCGCATGGGACGTTTGGCCGCGCATGACTTGTCACTTGGGCCGGGCTGAGGGCGGCTTGGGCAGAGGACGGGTATGGTGACCCTGCAGCCAATGTGTGAATAATGTGGGAAAACTAATGCCATGAACCTACCATTTTGGGGATGGTTTATATACCACCCATCAAAATGGTGATTAGGGGGATGGTTGATGATTCGGGTTTACCACATAACTATACCAGTATAGAGTTCATCTACCAGTTCAATGCGATTATAGCTCCATGTAATAACTGGTACGAGGGCCGGGGTGCCTGAAACCCGCGTCAGAACAGATTGCATTTTCTTCCACGCAGGGCTTGTAGTGCTTCAACCTGCTTATGTAATAAGCTTTGCAATCCTGATTCCAAGTGTAATCTTTTTCCCCACATGCTTGGTGCACTTATAGATGGGGTCAAACCAGTTTACCAATACTTTGTAGAGATTAGAGGGGTTCCCATTGCGATTGCATCATATTATCACTTGTTTGGGAGAGCCCCTATGATGCATCAACACAGTTTTTCTGAGTTTATAAATCCGGGGTTAAATCCATTCAAATCCTCATGTTTGAAGCTTAAATCATGTTGAATCTCCACTTCTTGTGGCTATAATGTGGGTAAAACAATAATAAACCATCCCCCAAATCACCATTAGTAGGTGGTATAAACCATTCCAAAATGGGTAGTTTATTATTGGTTTACCCACATTACAAACCAGGTAAAAAACCCTCCTCTTGTGGTGCTCCACTCACTCCCCCATCACTTGGGACCGCCATGGCGAGCTCCCCAGATCTGCGCAAAGTCCTCGGTGCCCTCTTTTGTTTCATGGCCATAACTTAGGCTATCCCCAATGTTCGCACAAAACCAATGACTGAAACACAGTGTTTGTATTTGTTTGTTTCATTTCTTGCTTGTAAAGTGTGTAAATGCGGTATTATTTTTCTCCCAGTCAAGTGTGGATTCGGATGAAGAAGCATGTTTTTCCGAGTCAAATCACAGTTTTTTGCTGGTACGGTACAACAAAACACACATTTTTTCCTGGTCCGCTACAGTCATACCCACCAGATCCCATCTGTTTTTGTGTAGCCAAGATCTCTCCCCCACTTTCCACCTCTGAATCTCGAGGTATGATTCCGACTCTGAGGGAACGACCGCAGAAGATCTGCGAGGTCGCCTCCGGGGCAGGTGATAGTTTGATGAGGGGAATCATCCCCAAGTCCCCAAGAAAGACCTTATTTCAGGTTGGTGAATTATTAGAATTCAATACAATTCATCCAGATCTATGTATAATATTGTATAATGCAATATAATCATATGTCATAATCTTTGATTCGATCCTAGGTGGTAATATTGATACGTTGCCATAAACTGAAAAAAAACAAAAGTATAGAGAGCATCCAACTCTAAGAGGTGTCTTTCTTTGATCCAAGATTGGCCCTGATGGCCCTTGGAAGATCATTCCAATTATGGCAACGGTAAACCGGTCGTGGATTGCATCCTAACGATCCGATTCGAGATGTCTCAGAATGGTGACCCAGAAACGGGGAGCTGATTTTCTCCGTATAGTCAGGTCGTTGTAAAAGTCTGGGATATATTTTACCGGCATGAGCCTGAAAGTCAGTGCATGGATGGTAACCGAATGTAAATGACTTACAAAATATCTTATTATAAGTTTAGTATATTTAATACATGACAACTTGTTGGATACTATTAATATCTATTCATAGAGCTATAGATAGTTGATATCCCAATTGGCTTGGTGCAACCAGTTTCAGGTGAGCAGCGGGTTGGTTGATGATTGTAGCGGATTCTATACAATTACCCTCTGGTAAACTAACATAGCTATGGAAAATCACCATTTCAATGGGAAGATCAACTATTTCTATGGCCATGTTCAATAGCTTTGTTAAATTACCAGAGGGTAAAATCTATCCAATATCTTGGATTACCGCAATCCATTGTGGAAATCCCTACTAACCAACCAGTATGATGATGGGACGGCACCAACGCGGGTTTTGGCACATTGCGCAGGTGGTTCCAGCCCTACTGGTAGCAACGATCTACCAACTTCGAGGAAAGCGGATGAGGAGGTGACGATGGGAGGGGGCAGGTCGTGGCACTTCGTTAAATGGGTTACATCATTGTTTACCCATCTAAGGTGTACAATTCTCCAACTTTCTGCCCCAAAAGTTGTTTGCCTTATGAAGGGATTCTTGAAGAAATCATTGTGAGTATAGCATCCACTTCTCAAGTTGCAATATTATAATATGACATGCTGAGCCATTGCAACATTCCACGTGAACATATGTTTGAACGGAAAGAGGGACAGGGACATGTGTTTGCTGTCTTGGCTGTTGTTTTTGTTGCTGTTCTTGTGCCTACATGGCGACTTGCCACTGCCTGGTTAGATTGCCAGAGAGTATCAGATGTAGTAACCCCCAACAAGGTAGAACCGTGATTTACCAATATTTACCACTATCTTAGTAGGATTTTGTAGGATTGTACTTGTCTATCTTTCTGGGGATTGCTATGGATTGTAATGGTTGAAATCACCAACTAGTTGGGTAGTGTTGGGTATAGCTTCCAACTTTCTATTTATACCTAGACCATGAAGAAAAAATCCTGTCAGGTTTGTGAATCTTAGATCTGGCTGCCCAAGGGCTGAGAACCAGATCGTAAAATCCTCCTTCAGATTATATATTGTTGTATAAACATCCAATTATCAGATCAGAATCCGACCCAGATCATCGAGAATGAGTACGTAACTCTACTCATCCCAATTTAGCATGTTCCGATTATTCCAAATTCATATTACATCAAAATACCCCTTTCTACATCATGATTTTGTGCAATTACCATGTGTATTATCATGACAATGATCATAGTTTTCACAACATGTGGATTCATGTATGGTGATTATGTCATATTTATATATGTACATATTTAATATTTATATATGATATATATATATATATCATAGTTTCAGCATATTAATCACCATATACACTTGGCAGGCTCACCCCGCTTAGTAGCTGGTGAGTAAGTGGGGAAATAACCCACTTATAAATGGGATACCTCACTTATAGGACTTACTATGAGGGTTATTAACCGCTTACTTAAATATGGGATGATCCTGGAAGTATGGGAACTTTGGGTATAACATGGTGTAAAATTGCATACAAGTGCGGAGATGGTATTGATTGGACACTGCAAGGAATATCTCCATTGGCGAGGGATCATGTTGAGGCTCCGCATCACGACATCTAGATCATGAAATCCTCCATCTGGAGGTTTCCTGAAATAGGGGTACCCCCAAATTATCCATTTATAGATGGATTTTCCATTATAAACCATCCATTTTTGGGATCCCCCATTTTAGGAAAACCTCCATCTCCATCTCTTCGTATCCTCAGGTGCCAGTGACAGAGGTGGCCGGTGCTGCGGGCTGTGCTGCGGTGTTGCTAGGTGGGTCACTGGGAGTTGCAGGGCGGTGGGTCACCGGGCATCTATTGGGATGAATTGGTTTACAAACCAGCTATAGGCTATCCAATACATATCCTATAGTTGTCCTGTAGCTTATATATATATATATATACTTATTTATAAACTATAGTTGGGATATTGAACCGATTCAACTACAGATACCCCCCGGTGTCCTCAACTGTGGCTGGCTGGAAGATCCCCTACGAATGGAGATGTACATTGGAAAATCATCTTACAAAATGGGGGATTTTCCAGCTTGCCACGTAGGGCATCAACCATAAATTCCACTTGTCCTATAGTTACAAACCAACTTATGTATTGATGGGGCCCCTAGAAGCTTAGCCAATTGAGCAGTGAGCGAAATGCTGATGAGACATGATTTAGAATGATCTATAGGGGGTTCTACAACCTGACTGTTTGGATGATTCTGACTAAGAGATGGGAACCCCCATGAGCCAACGAGAAGAAAGCGATGACACGGGCTTTTGCACGCTTTTGAACATGTTTGAACTCATACTACAACTCATAGAACTGGGATTTATATGTTTTTATTCACTTTTAATTCCACATACACATTAATCAACCATGGCAAGCTGAAAAATCCACCATTTAGTTCGATGATTTTCCATGATTTTCCTATTTACAACCTCCACATATAGGGGATTTTCAAGCCAGCTACGTTTCATGGCCAAAGGAATGCCAAAGGATATATCAGGGTTGGATGACCATTACTGGTGGTCGCTCTCTGCCCCGCAGATTGCAGCCCGAAGAAAGCGGATGAAGAGGTGCCAATGGAAGTTTCAATGGGAATAAAACGGTAAAACCATGGAACTACATGTCGGGATATCTAGGTTGCCACGTTTGATGACCGGAAATTCTATGATATGGCTAGAAGCTGGGCCACTTCAGATAGCTGAGTTTTGGTTTGTCATCAATGAGTATCCACATAAGTTGTAGGTTTCTTCACTTTCACCCCCAAATGTTGTTTGAACCGAGAGAGAGAGACAGAAAAATGTTGTCGTTGGTGTTGCTTTCGTTTTTATTGTTGTTCTTGTGCTGAAATGGGGACTTGCGACTGCCTGCTTAGATTGCTAGAGCTAGAAGGTAGATATAAAATGTTTAAAATGATGTAAATATATAAGCCAGTATATAAATACAAGTACATTCTATATACACATACTAGCTGAAACTGCTAACCAGTCGGGAATATCTCCTCGTTAGGTCCTAACATCATCATCATACCCAGATCAACAGAACTTTGGTGAGGTTAGCGACGTGAAACTCAGAGAATGATGAAGCCCCCCCTTTCGATTATTGTTACATACTGTACAGTATACCTCTAGTAATGTGCTAATAAAGTGTCCAAACATGTCCAATCAAGATCGTGAAGATCATACGCATACCCCGATCAAGAACAATTACAGTGTGGCACCCTCCCCCCGTCATGTCTGTTGGCGTATTAACACCATCTTAACTACTTTCTATATCTACCATAAACACAAATATCCATAAACGCCAGTTATACCAGTTCTAAACTAATTTAGTGATTCCGAAGTGGGACACCACCTTGTTATAAGCAAGCAGCAAGCATACTTAGGGGGGCATCCAAGGCATCGTGGGTAGTAACCACATCATGCATCAGGTAGATTAATGGAATATCCCGAGTCAAAATCAATAACCCTTCACGAAATGCAATGTGTTTCCAATGTCTAAGCCACTTGAATACCACTTATTACCCAAGTGGATGCACATCCAAGTAATCTTAGCCTCCTTTAAAAACTTCCAACGAGATGTTGAAGACCCACATCTTTTTTGATGTAGATCGTTTTCCAAACGGCTTTCCCCATCGGTTTTCCACATGTTTTTATGTATCTTTACACTACAAAGTGGTGCACCCCCAGCTATGAGTTATTTTATTGCCATAGATCCATATTAAATCCTAGGGATATGCAGGTATAAACCAACGGGGAACCACCTCGTAGGAGAAGTATAATCATATCAATATCATATCAATAGGAGCCTAGCTCATGCACACTGCCTGCATTTGCGTGCACTGACTTTTGCCTGCACTGACTTGGACAAAGAGTCTGAACATGACAACACGATGGTAACATTGATTCTGGTGCTGCCGCAGACGAAGGTAACACCCGATCTCTTCAGCCGCTTTTGGCGGAATATATCGAGGAAGTGCTTCGGCGGGAAGCAGACCTTCCCAGCGAGTGGCTTGTTTCGGATGCTTGGCAGCACTTGGGACCAATATCATATCAATATCAAATATCACATCAATATCATATCAATATCAGCTCAATATCAATATCAAATATCACATCAATATCATATCAATATCATCTCAATATCAATATCAAATATCACATCAATATCATATCAATATCATCTCAATATCAATATCAAATATCACATCAATATCATATCAATATCATCTCAATATCAATATCAAATATCACATCAATATCATATCAATATCATCTCAATATCAATATCAAATATCACATCAATATCATATCAATATCATCTCAATATCAATATCAAATATCACATCAATATCATATCAATATCATCTCAATATCAAATACCACATCAATATCACATCAATATCATATCAATATCATCTCAATATCAATATCAAATATCACATCAATATCATATCAATACCATCTCAATATCAATATCAAATATCACATCAATATCATATCAGTATCATCTCAATATCAATATCAAATATCACATCAATATCATATCAATATCATATCAATATCAAATATCACATCAATATCATATCAATATCATCTCAATATCAATATCAAATATCACATCGATATCATATCAATATCATCTCAATATCAATATCAAATATCACATCAATATCATACCAATATCATCTCAATATCATATCAAATATCACATCAATATCATACCAATATCATCTCAATATCAATATCAAATATCACATCAATATCATATCAATATCATCTCAATATCAATATCAAATGTCACATCAATATCATATCAATATCATCTCAATATCAATATCAAATATCACATCAATATCATATCAATATCATCTCAATATCAATATCAAATATC
>BGPT01001071.1:178678-181178 GCA_003297045.1 Symbiodinium sp. clade C Y103
TGCCAGCTAGAATGCCAGACAGAATGCCAGAAGAATGCCAGCTCGAATGCCAGAAAGAATGTCAGATAGAATGTCAGAACATATGTCAGATAGAATGTCTGAACATATGTCAGATAGAATGTCAGAGCATATGTCAGAGAAAATGTCAGATAGAATGCCAAGAGGAAGAGGAGGAGAGGACAACTCTGATGAAATCTAGNCCATAAAGTGTTGCCAGAAAAAGAATGTCAAAATCTATATCACACTATATTCCAAAGAAAGTATCGTGGTGGGGATCACTCGAAGCAAAGTAATTTTTTCGACCATATCCAAAGAAGGGAGTGAAAACAACACATAGGGAATTGTTCAAGCTAAACCAACGAGTCTTGGTCAGGAGGCAGTCCAGTAGGGTTTCCAAGTTCTGGTCCAAGCTAAAGTGACGAAGGCCCCAGAAGTGCCTCGTTCTGGAGACTTCTGGGCAGCAGACATGAATATCATGATTAAGGGCCTGTAAATCTTGCACTGTATGTCATGGCTGCTAGGGTCCAATGGGAAATCGAGTAGATGTGAGTCTGCCGCTGTTGTGCCATTGATGCCCGCTACCCTCGCGTGTGAGGCCTGTAGAGAAGTAGCCACTCTTCAATTGCCAAATGATTTTCTCCAGAAATGTGGTTCGCATGTATGTAGCATTGCCTCCCCCCTCTGGAATCTGGCCATACTTTAAACGATAAGATATGGACGATTTCTCAAGAAATTTCCGCAGGGCGAGAACGCGCCAAGGCCATGGGAAGGTGGTTGGTGCACAAGGCGGCTATAATCCTTCCAATTGTAGATAAAGGCGATTCTACACCAACTTCTAAAGGCTATTCCAGCTACTTCTACTCCAACTTTGCTGAGTAGGGGATACCACTTTGTATTTGGTGATTTTAGTGGGCCGATTGAAATACCCTCCAACTAACACAGACCTTGCCAAGAGCTGGCATTCCGAAATTTCAGGGTCCTGTTGGTGGAGAGGATAGCAACCAAGGAGAACAGGGAGCCAACCAGCCAAAATGGGGATGATATACACCCTTGAAAACTCTGATGGAAGCTGCAATAGTGGGATTGGGAAATGGTTGGATCATGATACAGAAGTTGAAATGGGTCAACACCTATGACAATGATTTCCACTACATAGATGTGGAAAACCCAGGGTTCCCCTACGAAAAAAATCTACAAATGGTGGGTTTTCCACATCTATGTTAGTTTACAGGAGGTTATCATATTCAGTTGGGGTGAATAAGCAGGCTATACCAGCTATTCTTGGGTCAACAGCAAGGTGGGTTTTGACTACTCAAATTGCAATCGTCAATTGCGTTGGTGCGTGGCTTTCAGGTGTGATTTTATAAGGATTGCAACTAATGATCGCAACAATTATTCATACAAGCATAACGGAAAAGAACTAGAATATATATATATATATTTGTATATACTGTACTCAGTGATTCTGTCGATTTCAAAAGATTCTAAGTTTCCCACAATTGGATGATGGACAAATTTACGGTAAACTTTTATCGGTTGGGGGTAAAACCACGTTGAAGCCACGGTTTCCTGTTGATTTTACATGAAACCAACTGATTGACAGAATGGTGCATACCTATACCCTCCGGTAATCGAACGTAGCAATGGCAAATCCTCTATAAATGGAGGTTTGAATGGGAACCTCAACTAGAAATGGTGGATTTTCCATTGCCACTTTCCAGGAGAAAGCCTGCACGAAAGGCACAGCGGACGACAAGTCATCAGGCAGGGCCTTCCTTGACCTTTTTCCGTAGGGTCTCTTTTGGTGATGAGGTGGTCCAAGACCCCCAATCATCCTGTCACGATCTGAATTAATTCCTGTAGTGACTTGATTCAACAAGTTTAAGAGTTAATTTGTGTGCTCAGAGGAAAGGGGCTGGAACACTCCTTACTTCAATGTTGTGAAAAGGTGCCTAAACCCAGAAGAGCAGAACATACCTTTAATCTGGAATATCATCTGGATTCCGAATTCACCCTCCATTTCCAAGGTCATCTTACCCTCACAACCAGGATCATTTCGGTGAGTTGGGTTGGTGGAACATATAGTAACGTCATATCACACAATGTCTGAGTGTTGGAATGATCTCCGCAACAAGCATGAGGATCCCCTGATATGCCCTGGATCTGTTGCCGTTCGTTTCCGACGCCGCAAAAAACGGGCCCCGTTCTCAAGTGCCAGGGCGAAGGTTGAGTACCAGGACAGCGGGGTCCATGGCATGCTGGGGATTGAACCGGCCAAGGAACTGGGCTTTACCCTCTGGTAAACTAACATAACTATGGAAAATCACCATTTTTAATGGGAAAATCCACTATTTCTATGGCCATTTTCAATAGCAAACTGTTCATTTACCAGAGGGTAACAATCAAAACATGGGCTTTCCACAGTCAAAACATAGGGGTCCGAACCACCAAAAATGGGTTGCACATGAGAATTTCACCAACACATGGGGTCTGGGTATGG
>BGPT01001071.1:186178-198417 GCA_003297045.1 Symbiodinium sp. clade C Y103
CCGTTTCAGAAGGCTCGATGGCTGTTGAAGAGACCTGCCGTTACTATTTTTCCGCTAGCCGGAGCCGATCTGGTTTGTATTCCGTGGCGATCATCATATTTTGCTGACAGTCATATTCATCATGACCATCATGACCATCATCATGACCATCATCATGACCATCATCATGACCATCGTCATGACCATCATATCATGACCATTGTGATCATTCATCATGACGATCATCTCATCATCATCATCATCATCATCATCATCATCATCATCATCATCATCATCATCATCATCATCAGCATCAGCATCAGCATCAGCATCAGCATCAGCATCAATCGACAAAACGGAACAGCAAAACCAAAAACAGAAACTGCAACATTAACTGCCAAACCACTCGCAAGACTGTCACTTATCGTAGTCTAGATGTAGAGAAATGACACATCATCATATGGGTATCGGTATGGGTCAAAATCTGCAACACATTCCCATACCATGTAATACGAAAAAAATACCCTAGAATACCATATTTGCAAGAGTCTAATCCATCATCATTTGATATACATAAGTTTATTTGTCTGCCTCAGACAAAACATGCTGTATAGAAATACATAATATGTAGATTGATCCCTGAAAGTCATATGACTCGCTTTCCACACACTAATGAAAACAATTTACCCAGGAGTAAAATGAGATCTTCCCGATCTTCTGGGTTGCCCAGACACAAACGGAGAGTTTAGGTGTTTACCATTACATTCCATTAGATACCATTGCGATGTGGGACCTCCCAGGATCCCCAGGTATAAGTTTAACCTCCATTATATATTATAGTATATTATAGTTCTAAGTATCATCAACAACCGAAAAAGCCAGAGTTGTTGCAGTTATGTTTACCAACTTGGTTATCTAGGGCGCCCCACCTTGGGTATACCATTTAGATATCACTCTCGATACCAAGTCCCGGGATAGGGAAGTCATCGTGGTCTGCACGTGGAGGCGACGAAGGCCTGCCAGAGCACGTCTGCAACGAGTTGGTGCAGGCGGCTTGTTTGGACGCTTGGCGATTCGCGTATCTCCGGGGCGGGTGGGGCGTCAGCACATGGGCGAATTTGATGGTGAGTTGATGGGGATTTCGGTGATTTTCGAGGGAATTCAAAGGGAATTGGCAAGGAGATCATTATCAACGATAGGGACATATAGCGACTTAACACTGCTTGAACAGAAAAAAAAAGACGCCAGGTTTTAACCACTAAAAATGGAGGCCCCAGGGAAAAAAATACGGTCATTTATAATGGCTGAAATCTGAGACCTCAGAAGAAGCCGATTGGATACTTGTACGTGCTACATCGGAAAGAACCATATTACAAGCAAGTTTTTCTGAATTTGCCTGAATCATAGAGCAATTAATCCCTAAATCCATTGGCTACTAAAAACATCCCTATTCAAGTGGTCATAAATGGGGGGCATCCACCATCTTGCGACGCACCCCATCTCCATGAAGTCGCGCTTCGGCAATTCAATCACCATTTTCAGAACATATCAATTCTAAGGCAGTTACATCCAGTTCCATCCTACGTCCAGTTCGATCCACTTATAACCGCTACATCCACCCAGTGATCTCCCACTCCGTTGCGAACCCAGGATGGCACTGCCGCGGGGTTCCAAGCCTTGACAGCAGGCGGAGGGCGATTTTCCATGGGTTCATGGGGATGGAACGGGAATCGTAGATTTACCATTTACCCTCTGGTGAACTAACAGTTTGCTATTGAAAATGGCCATTTATAGTAGATTTTCCCATGAAAAATGGTGATTTTCCATAGTTATGTTAGTTTACCAGAGGGTAGATTTTGAATGGATTTTGCTGGATTTGCTAAAGATGATTGTTTGCTTTAATTGGAAATCATTCCGCACTAGTAGCCTGGTCGGAGTCTCTCGGTCTGATGGCCTTGAGACAATTGCCGAGATCATCCAGGCCGTCCGAAAAGGAGGCAGTGGGGACATTGTCAGCAGCGACGTCAGTGGCATGAACTGGTCTGTGGGCTTGTTGTCCATTCTGGATGGGTACTTCATGGCCATCCGCGGGAGGAATTTCTGCTCTAAATGGTACCACGCCGCGACAGCCTTTGCATTTGCCCTCCACGATTCAATTTACGTCGTTGGAGGGTCTGTGTTCATGCAGAGGGACTACAGCACGGTTCAAACCGGTGCTTTGAGGACCTCTCAGGATGACGGCTGGGCTGAGACTGAAACCCTGTCACCCACAGAGGCGAGGTGACGGCTGGGCTTGAAGAGTTGATACTCACCTTCGAGAGGGGATGATACCATTTTTCGTCAGTGGCATGGACACGGAGTAGTTTCGTATTCTTGGGTGGTTTGCCACAGCAAATCCAAGTAAACAACCAAGATTTAGGGGTGGTCAACTCCCAGACAAATTCATATTACTTCAAGATTTACTTTGTTTTTTAACAAATGTGACTGTGACTACTTCCTATTTGTTAGCGTGAAAAAGTATCATCAGGGTTCAGTCACGGCAATGTTTTTTTAAACCACAATCTGATACAAGATGAACATAGTCATTCAATGATAGTGACCCTAAAGGAATAATCATATGGAAGCCCCACCATTTGTAGATCATCCTTGGGAATCCCACGGCTGTTTTCCACAGGTTGCGAATTGCTCGAGGGTAAGGTCATAACATTTTTTTTACAGTAGCCCCCAAAAGAGATAACACAGTACATAACCAAACTAGTTTAGTAGGGTTTTTGCTCTATTTTCTCGGAGATTGCTACAATTTTTCAATGTTCATGATGATACGATCATGATATATCATGATACTTAAGACATCTTAAGTTTGTGGCTAAAGTTGTTGATTTCAACCCTTCGCCCAGGTAGATATATCCACCATAGATCCACGATATATCAGTCATGTCAATTGTTTTTTGGGAAAAACACACATGAACACAAAATTGTAAGAGCATTAAGGTCCAGTGTAATCCCATCAAATCACATGTCCATGCATATCTCTAATTTCTCCATCACGGATCCATACCTAATGTCTTTGGTAAATGGATAGAAACTAAAGATATGAATCCCATTTCATGGCTTGAAAATGAATCAAAACATGGTTGCATTCGACTTTTTGGGGATAATTCCTTTCACTGTAACCAGATTAGACATAATGATTGGCCATGTGATCTGATCAACAATAGAACTTCTCATGGGATTGCAATCTGATTATAGGCGTTCGAACAAAAGCACCTGAAAACGTCGCTGAGTCTCTGATGCCATGATATTCACATGATTCATATTCGTGACAATATACCAGATAATTGGAGGTTTCCTAAAATAGGGGTACCCCCAAATCATCCATCTTAATAGGGTTTTGAATTATAAACCATCCATTTTTGGGTACCCCCATTTTAGGAAACCTCCAATTAATCTCTGAACATGTCTCTGATGACAATCTCGTTCCTCCAAATACACCGGAGATCCAGCTCTGGAAACGTCGCCTTTGTGCGGCTTTCGCCGCTCCGCGACGAGGCTTCTCCAACTACGTGTGGAAGGCCACCTGGGAGGATCGACCTCTGGTGGTGCGCCTTGACAGCATGGGCGCAGAAGAAAATGATGGGGTTAGACCTGTAGAAATTGGGGATTGAAAATGATGTTTTTCACCATCCAAAATTTTCAGAAATCCAGGTGTTTTACCACGGTTTTCTGGGGGTTTGGAATGGGGACCATCCAAAATGGTGGCTTACCCAAAATAGGGATGCCAACTGGATCACTGGACGATTCACCCACGAAAAACCATCTGCGAAGGTCGCTGAACTCTTTGGATTGCAAGAAAAACAGGTCCCACCATCTTTGCAGTCGTTTGTTATTTCAAAAAACAACAAAAAATAACAAAACTGAAGAGATCCTCACAGTAAGGGATGACCAAGGTGATGTTTTTATTCTCCTATTTTTGTTGGGTCATGTCTTTAAGAGAAATGAGAATGGGTCAAAGCCCACCCTGTAGCCTCGTCCTCCAACAGTGTCAAGCGGTGAACACTCGATTGCCAGCTAGTTTGATGTTGACCAATCTTCTATCCTTTTGGTATGTCTTGATCCATCGTTATATTTTAGATTCTTGCGCATGAAACCGTTCGAAAATGGATTGAGATCTCAGTTGATACCAATTTAGGATAGCACCACACATTTGCATACATTTGCACTATAGTGTATACCCTTCAAAAGCCAGCATTTTGGTTTGTTCAAGTTTATACCAGATGTTTACTAGATTTTTGATGGTTAAACCACCGTTGTTTGACTGACGGTTTCATCTTACCGGATGTGTCCCCAGATGTCATCATCCGCCCTGGTTTCCGAGGAAATGCTTCACAGATCTGGTGCTGCTGCGGATCGAGCTGCACGCCGTGCCCCGGAGGGACAGAGTGTGGTGGGGCTTGGAAGATTGGATTCCTCGAAATTGCAATGTGGGTTTGTCTGAAAATAGGGATACCCATAAATGGCCATTTTGATAGGAAAGTTCATGGTAATCCATTGGAATTGGGGGTACCATATTCCCAGACCAACCCCGTTATAGGTAAGACAATGCCAAAAACCAGCCATTTGGGAATGGTGTATACCACCTAAGAATGGTGAAATTTCGGATGGTTTATTATTGATTTACCAACATGAGTGATTCTCAGAGTTTATGTTGGTTGGGGGGGATAGTAGTAAGTAGTAATGATTACTTCATATCATTTTTTGACATAAATGGGACATACGAACCCAACATTTTGTCTGCAGGGTATCCAAAATGGGCCATGTACAAGCTTGGAACGATGTTCACTTAAGTGGGAAGATACTCAGTGACAGTCTCGCAAGTGGTTTGGCAGTTAATGTTGCGGTTGCTGTTTTTGGTTTCGCTGTACCTTTATATTGATATTGCTATTGACATTGACATTGATGACAATGATAGTGATGATGATGACGATGACGATCCATGATCCATGATCCATGATCCATGATCCATGATTATGACCATTGTCTTCCAGACCAGCATGGAACCATATGTTTATCAAGGGTGGTGCGGCTTCCACGCTGGTTTGAAATCATCCAGTGCACGGTTTGAAACTGGAGAAGCACCAGACATCCAAGTTTTGCTCCACAGGATCTCTCTATAGCTATAAGTTAGTGTTCGTGGGGCGTGATCATCCAGTTGTAAATGGGAATTCAGGAATCAGGGATTTCTGATTGAGAAGGTGACTGTGTTCACCAGTGACCGTTTCTGGTATGATCTTCCAATTTGGGCTCCCCAACTACTAGGATCCCCTACCCCTGAACTTATGATCACCAGCATTGTTAACCAAATACTATAGGTGTATGTTCACCCCGGCTGCTGAAAAAAAGATCCAAGCCAACCATTTCTTTTCTGGAACAGTTTATGGATCATCAACTGAATCCAGCACTTTTCTACTTCAACCCCATCCAACCCATCCAACCCCATCCAACCCATCCAACCCATCCAACCCATCCAACCCATCCATTGATCCATCTCCAGGTGGGCGCCATGGACCAGTTGGCGAGTCGCTGTCGCGTGGGGCCAAAAGTGCACAGCTGTTGCCACCTGGGGATGGTCATGGACTTCCTCCCCGGCGACATCCTGCAGGAGGCCAGGCTATGGAGCGGATGGCGGATGGGGGTGGTGGACTCAGATGCGTATGGTGCGTGAAACCCCAAAAAAAACCAGGGAAACCCCATGAAAAATGCTGGATCTTGAACGGCAGAATTCCTGACTAGACATTTCACAAGCGATCTTTAAACTCAAGTGGTAATGGCTCAAGAGTATCAACCCGACAAACATGGATGTTTTTATATACTTGTATAGTAGTTCAGTCTGTTTCATTGCAAACAAGTTTGCGGGTCCATTTTGATCCCCATTAAACCAGGCCCTTCATTGATGGAGCTCGTTTGAACACATGAATTTGTCGTATATTTCATCCCCATATTTGAGCCATATCCATTTGATATATTAGAGTCATGGTTTGGTTCACCCTTCAAGGTGGTGCCCCCAAACGATAGCTAAGTTGGTTTATAGTTTATGAGTCCAATCACTTCGGTTTATGGATGTTTGTGGTAGATATATCTATAGATGATATCTATAGTATTCGTGGGGTTTATATATAAATCAACATTCACGTTACTTGGGGCGGGGCACCACCCCGTCTGGACACACCTGAGATCTCCACTGTGGAGGCAGATGTCCACTGTGGCAACTGGAAGCTCTTGGATCAGATCGCGGCACGTTTGTTCGACTACCACAGGTGCGAGCGGATGTGGGGAGCTGATGATTGGCCAAGGGATCAGTGAATCATAAGCAGAAACGGAGAAAAATTACATAGACAATTGATGACAATTGCATGTTTGATTATTTTGGTGATGTTTATGCATCTTTGACTTCTTGAACTTGATTTGCCAGGCCATGTCTGAATTCTTGCTTTTCAGGATGTGACATTGTGAATTCTCGACCGTACTGATACCGCTGCGAACGCAGATGGCATTGAAGGATCTCATGTGTTTTTCATGTGTTCAGTTTAGGATTAATGAAATGCGTTGATTCATCAATGTGTGATCCACTTTTCGGCAGTTCTATACCATTTTTTGGGCAACAGCAAGCTCTTGGATAGAACAGACATGCCAAAGCATGTTGCAGTTTTCCGAACCAGATGCTAAATCCGTCCACAGAATCCAAGTGTGTCTATTTTCAATGGGAAGCATGTCAGATGCCAGAAACCGCCGGCAAAAAAGCTAGAAGTAATTGTACTTCAAACAAAAACGCGGATGAGTTTGTCCAAGAATGGGGTACGCCTAAAATTCCCTGGTTTATTGTACTTTCCCTTCTCAAAGGTCCAAGAAAGTGGAGGCCCATCCCCTCCTTTTTGGACAAACCTCTGACAAATCGACATCGACAAATTTCTGTTTGTTGTTCTTCTTTTCCCTTATATATCAACATATGGAGGTTTCCTAAGATAGGGGTACCCCTAAATCATCCATTTTAATAGGGTTTTCCATTATAAACCTACCATTTTGGGGATCCCCATTTCAGGAACCCCCCATATATCAACACCCAATTTCTAGTTATTTTGGCGGCAAACTTCCACCATGCCATGTGTTCACGGGATGCCCTGTGCCAGGCAAGAGGTCCCCGCAGCTGCGGAGGGTGAGCCGATGCTGTGGCGAACCATGGAGAAGATGCTGCTGGTGGTGGACGATGAGAGTAGCTGGCTCGGCGGAGCACAGGGGGCTTCAGTTCTGATCCAACATGGGATTTTCTCGTGGCAGTTTGGGATTATAATGGCACTTTCATGGGATTTAATTGGATTACAATGGTAGTTTAGTGGGATTTAATCCTGCGATCAGCTCATTGTCTTTGCGCGGCTATGATTATGTTTGGTCGATGTGCGAATTGTCTGTGGACGTGGAAGATGATTTTGAATTGTCCCAAAGACGTCAAGAAGACCAACTTTTTGTCGTGGATTCCGGAACGCAAAGCTTCCTTGTGCATATTGTGCTTGCAAGTGTGCCCGGATGATAGGGAGAGGAATCCCACTTCACAATCTTTTGAATCATATCAAGCAGCAAACGAAATTCGTCTGGCAAAAATGAATCCACCATCTTGCAAGCCGCCGGTCTATACAGAGCCCGACATTCATGGTCGTGAAGTCTGGCGCAATCCATGGGATGAGCCTTTAATGGAAAGTCAGACGTTTTCTGTAGAACCTCAATCAATGCAGTCAGCAGCTGATGGCGACAAGTTTGAAACTCTTCTCACACAGCTGAAGAGCAACATGTCACAGCTTGGACAGCAGATTCAATTAACCAACGTTTTGCTGGAGTATATGTATATCTGTCTTTTTGGAGCAGCAACGGTTTCTTGCACAGATTGGACATGATGACCCCGCAAAGAGACTTGAGTATGAGACTGCTGACGGCCAGCATTTTAATCGGCTTAAAGTGGGATTTTCATAGCACTTTAATGAACGTTAATTTTATGGGAGTTCAAATCAGAATAAACATTGACATGGGGGAACAAAATGATGATGCTGTCATTTAGTGTCTGTGTTGGATGGATGGGGGGAATGAGATATAATTTTCCGCACAAGAATTGCATGAAATTCTGCACTGGGCTATTGAGATCTTGCCAGCAATTTGTGATTTTCTTCGGGTTACGAGTGGAACATGACGACATGAAACAAGAAGCAGAGGAGAAAATGACTATTACACTAGGAGTAAGACTTAACACCACTATACCTTCGGTAGAAGTGAGAGTAATCCCATCCCCGTAATATCAAATCACCCCCAGATGGCCCATATTGGAATATGGGACCCCAAAATAAACAGATCCAATACTGAACCCGAATTTGTCGGGTGGTGTTTACTTTTAGGGGGATAAGATTCTTACCATAGTAGTTGCACATATAGCACTACATTCGCAGGAATAGTACTGATAGGTAATACTACTGCCATAATATTTGCGAGTACAGTACCAATATGTACCAATCACTGTTTCTCTTTCACCCAGTAGTAAATAGCATTCACTGCAGATGACGGCTGCTTCTACGAACCACTTATGAATTGGCTAAACATCAGCAAACAAGGAAGACAGCTTACTTGAGGGTGCCCCTCGGGAATCGCAAGTGGTTATTGTATCATCATTGAGTTGCTTCCTATGGTCGTTACCATCGCAAGCGATGAACATGGGCACAGTAGCCACTGGCGAACATGGTTATTTCATGTTATTTCTGGTGGTTATATAATGTTATTACATTATTATCATTGCCTACTTTCCATTAAAAATCCAATGGTATTATCCCTATCAAATCCATATCAAATCGCTATGACATCCTCATCAAATCCTGAGAAGATCATAGAAAATCCCCATCAAATCCCGCGAACCCTGAAAATCATCATTAAAATCAGTCTAAAATCACCAAAACCATCCAAAACCTATAAAACTCCTATTAAATGCGATGACTATAAAATCACCAAAACCTTGAACATCTCTATACATCCCCATTAACATCCCTTGAAAATCCCTCAGAAAACACAGCTTCCTGTGATCCCTTTGCGACTGCCCAGGTCTCCCCAGCACTCTGCCGCCTTTGGCCGAGCTCCGCGCCGAGATCGCGCGCGCGCGGGAGGCCTTGGAGGCTTTGGAACCCAAGGTCCGAGATGGAGCGGTGATGGCGGTGATGGGTTGATACCCTGGGAGATGTTGAGATCGATTTTATCAGGGTGTTTATAGGGATTTTGTAGAGGGGTTATAGGGATTTGATGGGGATGTTGTAGAGATTCAAGAGGGCTTTAGAGGGTTTTTCGAAGCTTTTTGGGGATTTGATGTTCTTTCCCTTCGTTGATTAATAGAGGGTTCCATGCAACAATAGGTAGATGAGAACAGATAATATACCAAATCAGCTCTGATTTAACTTTTCCACAAGGGACAGCATTGGTTCATCTGGGAGATATCGTGAGATTTTAGAGGAATTTTATGGGTGATATTTTACGTGAGGTTTATAAGCATCAACTGGGACTTAAGTATCAAGAATGGATGTAGAAAAAACATGTGATTTGATAGGGAAGGAATGGGATACAGCCATCAAATGGGGATTCTAGTGACTTGACTAATTGGATCTCTTAATCCCATCCCTGTTCAGACTAAACATCATTAAACACCCCATTCTATGGTCCCACAAAAGTGTACATCCACTATTCAACCATGGTTTCTGCAGGGGGGTGTTTAATATGAACGGGGTTGGGATTCGTATTTGTACAACTAGCCGGAAGATGATAGAACATGTTTTAAACAATATTATTGCAGGAAATGGCAATATTATTGCCATTTTCCTGCAGATTCTTTGTTAGAATTCAATATGATTTGATATTCTTATCATGAATATAACAACGCAAATTATACTTGCGATTGGCGTCTGGGTGATATATCCGATGGTACATTCCACTGCTACTCCCAATTTCGTTCCATGGATTCTGTCCCAAGACCATCTTGTGATGGGCTACTTGGGACACCTTTCCAATTGGGCAAATTGACTTGGATTTGGTTGAAACCAGAATTGGTTGAATGAAGGTTCTATGACATATGTTCTAATTGACGTTGCTCACAATTTTGGTTCTGTAATCTGAAGCTAGGACCATAGGAAAATTTGTTGATCAAATGGGGTGGGTGGGTACTGTATTTGTATCATTCGAAATGGAAATCATGAGGATTTTGGCGGAACCAACAAACCACTGAACGGAGGGTGAAACGGTGAAACCAGCTCTATCTCAAGTTTGCTTCGAGCATGTGGATTTTTTCCCAAATAACAAGGTCTGTAATTACCCAAAAACATCTCTCGCGTCTCATTCGTGAAACGGCCGGCCCGTTTGCAGAGTCAATCTCCGCAGGTGGTGTGTGGCCACGGTGACTTCAAGCCTTCCAACGTTTTAGAGCATCAAGGCTGCGGGCTCATGTTCGAACATGTTAGAAGCCCCAAGAAATCATGGTTTAGTAGGGAATGACATCACAAATGTGGGGACTATACACTGGGGTTCTTGATATTGAGGGGATGAGATTACTCAAATGTGCCATCTAGTTAGTCAAGTTGTTGGTCATTGGATTGTAGCTTCTAGCCCAATGTAGATTGCAGATCCGGTAATAAGTGGTTTTACCCAAGCTACTCACAGTTAACAAACTCAATGGTCAGTGCAAGTAATGGGTTCGTCACCGTTCCTGATGGTAGTGCTTTATGAAATATTCTCTATATGCAGCTTTAGGGGATGAGTTAGACTAGCCCTCCCTAATAGTAGTGAAGTAGTGGTTTGCGAAATCAGGTGGGATATCCCTCCAATATGGTTGTGGTTCATGAAATTGGGTTACCCAAATTGATGGGATGGTTGAGAAAATAGCACCCTTTCATGGTTGCTGATGGACCTTGGGAGTTGTGGCCCATCATAGCCATCCTTGGTATGTTGGGAACNAAATTGATGGGATGGTTGAGAAAATAGCACCCTTTCATGGTTGCTGATGGACCTTGGGAGTTGTGGCCCATCATAGCCATCCTTGGTATGTTGGGAACATGACTGCAGTCGTGCCCCCTGGCAGCTAGAAATTGTGATTGGATTATCAAAATGGATTTGTCTGGGACTTCATTGGGAGTCCGGAGCCCAATCACAAGTATGAGTGGCTCGAATCACAAAGCGATAGTGTCTAGGACCCGCCAATGTTGGGTGATTGAGGAAATATCAACCATCCAGATCTGTTTGTCGATTCGGGATGGCGACATTCCCAAAGGTCCTTAAGGTTGCAATTTCTTGCGACCTCGCATTCACCGTGGGCCATCTGAAGTGGGTGAATCAAACATATCTAGTTTGGGAAATATATGGATGAGAAACCACAATTCTGTACATGGGGACGATATGGGTCAGAATTTGTGACCTCCAAAAAAAGGTTGGAACAGAAACATTACCAGAGTCAATCAATTGCTGAAAGGTATCACCCAATGTCCTGCAGGAAGGGGACCCCAAACGATAGGTTTCTGTCGGTTAGCGAGTAGGCGGACTAGGATTTATGGTGAATATGTCTATGTCTATATAAAGATAGATTGGTGTATGTTTAATTGCATTACATCATATTATGTTATATTATACTTTTATACTATATCATACTATCAGATTATACTATGTTTTATTATTTCATTTGTTAATCTATTAAATGACATTACAGTATTAGTTATTATTATTATATTGCATCATATTATGGTATATTATACTATATTATATTATATTTTATTGTATTATATTGTTATTTTTTAATATATCAGATTATATGAGATTATATTATATTACTACATTGATTTCTATTTATATTATATTGTATTATATTATATTGTATAATATTATAGTTTATTGTATGTTATGATATTTTATTAATTGTATTATATTACATTGTTTTCAATATTTATATATACATGTATTACGGTATTTGATTACATTGTATGTTGCATTTTAGTAAATATATAATATAATATATGATATACATATATATATATATACATATATATATATATGCATGCATACTATGTTTTATTTAGTTTTATATTCTATATATACTATAAACAATAACATCTATCTATCTATCTATCTATCTATCTATCTATCTATCTATCTATCTATCTATCTATCTATCTATCTATCTATCTATCTATCTATCTATCTAT
>BGPT01001072.1:17656-41363 GCA_003297045.1 Symbiodinium sp. clade C Y103
TATTTCTCTCTTTATGCTTCATGCTATACCATCTTCTGACTTACATATTTCACTACATCTCTCTTCGCTCTCGGGCCATCCGTCGTCTAGTTGTTTGGGTGGCTCCCCTTTACTCGTACTTCGAAAAAAAGAGGACCATCCCTCCGCTCCCGCGTTTGAAACGGAGATGCCGCAGGCTCCAAAACCCTGCCATCCGGCAAGTCACCACCGAGCCATCGATCCGTGTATTTCATGCCACCGGGGCAACCAGGCCAGCCAGGGGGTGTCTCACCTGGGCTGAGCCATGAATGGAAGGTCTTGGATGTTTGATGATTGGCAATTGGGGAAACGCCACACAAAGCTGCCCCTTACTAGTTGCTACTTTGGCCGAGGTTTATGGATACCTTGAGGGTCAAGGCACTTTCCGTTTGCAGAGCGGCATCCTTCTCTCAGGCGAAAAGCGCCTGCCTCTGTACCCAGCACAGTGGCTGCGTCAGCTCACGACCAGCCGATGGGTGTCGGGTCGCCCAAGGATTCCAATCGGGACGTTGGTTCAGTTGGCCAAGGCTTCTAATTACATGGGCAAACTCACCATCAGATACGTGATGTATGCGGATAATTCAGAGGGACATCATGGCAGAGCCCAAGAAATGTTGGTAAATAGTATGTATGGGTGCCAAAATCAAGTTCTGGCTCAAGGATGCCCAAGGCAGGTTATGCAATTCTTGGCCATACTTGCCCTTCATGCACCCCACGTGCCAGCTTAAGGGTTCACAACTTACCTCCTTTAGGCCTCTTTGCTGTTGTCCCCAGTCCTCCATTCAAGAAAATGAGCTCAAAAGTCAGAGGTTTGCCGGTTTGCTTATCATATGGGACTTGGGATGCAAAAAGGTGGATGGAGCGATCTTAGACGAATGAACACTGTCAAAAAAATGGATGACAACTGAATGCACATGGATGCTTCTGATATGTGACCCACAGTTTACAGTAACCCTCAAAAAGATAGAACAATAGTAAAGGTCAATAAAGTACCACTATTTTAGTATATCGTTCTTGGGGCATTGAACCATCACAGCCCCCAGGCCGGCTAAAGAGGTGGGTGGTGCAGCGAAGCGCGGCTGGTTCAAGCCCTGCGAGGTGCCGCGGTGCAGCAACAAAAATTGCAGATGTTCATGGGGATATCATTTTTGAAAATAATCTACCCTCTGGTAATCACACGTTTGAATGGATGGTTTATGAATACGATCAGTTTACGGCTACAATACGTGGTTCTTTGGTTTTCCCGACAAAGTTTGACGAAGCTAGTGTGATAAGGCCAAGAACAAACCAGTTGCATGTCCAAAACATTTTGAGGGGTATATCATATATCATAATATCCCAACAATGCTAATTTCCTATCCCAAACATTTCATCA
Organism: Symbiodinium sp. clade C Y103; assembly: GCA_003297045.1. Lineage (NCBI taxonomy): Eukaryota > Dinophyceae > Suessiales > Symbiodiniaceae > Cladocopium > Cladocopium sp. clade C. The sequence goes on from BGPT01001072.1 coordinate 19,050, forward strand.
TATATCATAATCTAATATCCCAGAATGCATCATATCCCCACAAATTGGGCTTGTCATTGGCTTTGCCGCACCTGTGGCCCTTCTCTTTGGGCTCCACCTGGCGCAGCTTCGCCAGGTGCTGTTGAAAGCTGATGCCACCCGACCGGGTTTGCCCGTGGCGGAACTTCCAGCTGAGATCATCCGGCAGTTGGAGGTGGGGATGGCAGTGTCCCCCCAATCTCATCATGGCAATTTGAATGGGGAAATATATGGTGAATATGGTGATGTATCATTTCCAGAGAAACTCGAAGCCATGTATACAGTATGCGGTGGAACTTGACTTCGATTGATGGGGTGATGTTTGGTGCAGAAGGAAGACTGATAGAAGATAGAATTACTAGGGGGTAGGGTTAAGTCGTCTCATCTATCACAGTTTTGCACAATGATCCGGAAACATATCCATTCGGAAAAGCCAGACGATTGACAATTTGAAAGGCTGCAAAGTCGGCACCACTTCGCTTGGAATTGAGGCAGTCAAGAGCCTGTTTGCCTGGGGCACGGCGCCTTGACTAAATTTATGGTTGGATCAAAGAAGTTTTGCCATGTCCTTCAAGTGAAAAGTTGCCCAGGCTCCTCAATTAAGGCTCCGCACTGGAGGCAGTATATAATGACTATCTAATATTGACAGGAATTTCTCGCTATGGGTGTGTTAAAAGTCTGACAAATTCAGCTGTATCTAAGGTCAATTATAGCTATTATCTCATTGATTTAAGGCTGCAACCTGTTCATGTCAAATCTCTCTTGGAATTACTGGTGAACATGTTCAATTGATCACGATAAACTTAGCAATGTCAAGCCGGAACTAAAATTATTTTGGTGAATCAGGGTGGCAACATTGGATTGTCCCCGAAATAGCGATGAATTGTTGTTACAATGAGCCCCCCTATGAGTAAATTGGTGGTTTCACACCACCATCCATGGATGATGTTTCCATTAAATCCTCTTCAAAATCTTCATTTATAGATGATTTTCCCATATTTTCCCCATTAAATCACAATTTTACAATTTTATAGATGATTTCCCCATGGTTTTCCCATGATTTCCCCAAAATCCAAGATGTCCTGTACCTGAGGTGGCCCCTGAACCTCCGGTGGAACGCCTAGCCTCCTTGGGCGCCGCAGCAGCGCGGAAGGTTGGGTTGGAAATTGGTTGGACATTGATACCCTTTGGTAAACTAACATAGTAACATAGCTATGAAAACTCACATTTTTTTAGAGGTAAATCAACGAACTTAAAATTGTCCATGTTCTATAATTAGCTAGGTTAAATTACCAGAGGGTATTTGATACTGCTCTAACTAAGGCACAATAGTATACTAAACGTATCTAAATGCTTTTTCTTAAACCACATTAAAGCAATACGAGCTCGATATTTGCCTTGGGCATCATAGAATCAGCAAGACTCAGGCAGGGTTGACCTTTCCTGTGCCGCCCCTTGCTGCTGAAGGCCGCCTCAGAAGCTCCAGAACCCTTGTGGCGTGCAGTGGTTCACGCGCACCGGGGAGGAACCTTGAAACCGGCGCAGAGGTGGACCCAACGGGTTGGATTTGGGCCATGGGGGTGTGCAGATGTTTCACTGAGAAAAATCTCTGATTTAGGTGATTTCGGATGTTCAGTGCATACTTCATCCCAAGTAAGCGGGTAAACCGTATGATGAACCATCCCTTGATTTCACGAGAAATAGGTGGTTACTAGTATAATCGGTTTTCCACATTGGCCAGATTAGCTTGGAGTACCGGGCATTTTTGGCAGACTCTGCTGATCACTCGCTGAGCCAGGTCCAAGTTAAAGACCTTAGGATCTTTGCCAGCCACTTGCCACGGCAAGACATATGTTATATTGTTTGGAGATGTGGGTCCTGGATGATATGGGTTTGTGTCAAAATTTGCGATGGACCCCCGATAAATGACCCTTAAAAGATGGTGACAGCGCTGATCTAAATTTGTTCGGGGTGTTGACAAGTTTGAGAAATCCCATGTCCAGGGAAAACTTTGGTGGTTTCGGAGGGCCAAGGGACAGGGGTTGACAGAAGTCTGGTTTCTTGTGGTTCTTACATCATTTGGTTGTTGACACCCATATCCAACGGGCATATCCCTTGAACAAGAAAATGGATGAGAAATTTCAGCCCTCAAATTTTCATTTGGTGTACTGTGGTAAACCCAATGCCATAAACCATCCATATAATATCATAAATCGGAAACGATCATCCCCAAATGGGAGTTTGATTATTGGGGTAGGTTATAATAGACGATTTACATACTTGATACATAAGTTCAGGTGTCCCCCTTTTCTATCTACTATGGGGTTACATACCCCCTTTTTTTTGCCCGGTTCCCATGGCATCCCCATCTTCATGGCCTGAGATCGCCCAGGTCTTTCCTGCGCCATCCGCCACTTTGGACGGAGCCGATCGTCTGACAGCGGCACGCTTGGTGGTGCCTCAAGCAGGTGCGCTGGTCGTCCCGGAGGAGGGTTGGATGGATACAAGGCCTATGGATATATATATATATATATATGTATGCCTTTATGTACACTATAGATGGATGGATATTATGAATTATATAGATGGATGGATATTATGAATTATAGAGATGGATGGATGGATGGATGGATGGATGGATGGATGGATGGATGGATGGATGGATGGATGGATGGATGGATGGATGGATGGATGGATGGATGGATGATGGATGGATGGATGGATGGATGGATGGATGGATGTATTCCGGATGGATGGATGGATGGGCTATGAGTTAAACAACCAGATGACCCCAGACATTGATAGAAATTGGTTGGTTAAATGCCGAAAGGTGACAAAGTTGATGGAAGGTGTTGTGTAAGAGCCATGGTTACTTTGTATGTGACAGGGCTTACGCACACTCATGGTCATGCAAGATCCCAAAAGAGCATCTTCGCAGTGTTGTGGCTTGCCTCTGGCTCTATAGCCAGGTGCCAGCCAAGAACAAGCGGAAGAGGTGAAAGCCCTGATTGAGGCGTCATCAGCTTAGATTCCCAACCAAGAAATGGAAACAACTTCCACCCATGTGGAATCAACGTACTGTTCGACATTGTTGATACACATCATTGTGGCACCAAGATGCTCTCAAGGAAATGGCTGGTAGATGTCCATTCTGCTGACTGGCCCCTGCGGGATGTTGCGGATGATGTGCTCGCTCTGGTGGACATTGCCGCACGACCCAGCCGAGCGTGGGGCTAAGACAAAAACAACAAGCGCCTGGGAGGAAAGGGAAACATAGGGAAGATCTCTGACAGCTGCGGTTGGTTGATGTTGTTTGCAGTTTTTGTGGGGTTTGTCTATGAGGGAAACATGATGTCAACAGCCAAGGCATGCACTGAAGCCAGAGTCTTAGCATTCTTGGTGGCAGCACATGGTGCAGCCAGGAGTATCCCAGAACTGATGCTATCCCACATGCACAAAGGTTATAGTATACATACAGTACCTGCAATACATATAATATTGTAAGCAAAAATGAGCTACGATCCATATTTTTTGGAAACATTTGGGACGCGCATATTGCATATATGGCTGCAGCTCAAAATGGAAGGTCCCGATCCATACCCCGGACCCACAGGGGATCCATACCCCCGATCTATACCCTCGATCCATACCCTTTTGAAGAGATTGCATTCATTTGAGACCATTTGTGTAACTCCTTCGTTCCATACGTCCGGATCACCGCGTAGCGATCCGTACCCGTTTTTTGAGCCACAGCCATGTGTATATAGGAATATGTAGCAGCACACAGGTAGCAAATGGTCGCAAGGACCGGTGGCATATGCAGGAGCCAAAAAATAATGCTATATTTTATATTTATATACAAAATATATACATACGGTATGCTATTATGGTAGCATGAAATGCACACACAGGCCGTAGAATAGATTGAATAGATATAGCATTGAGATTTACATGTTCTACAAACAAAGTGGGGCCCCTTAGATAGCTAAGTTGGTTTACGACTAGGTTGACTGTGGCTTATGGTAGATATATCTATGATCTATATAGCTAAACCGGGTTTATAAACCAACAAACATAACTGGGGGGCCTCACCCCGGGAAAAAAGTTCCCATGCTTCTGACCTATTCCTCCATTCAAGGCCTTCATCTCCTGGTGCTGCAGCGCCGAGCCGGAGAACCTCACCGAAGAGCTGCGAACGGCGCTGACGCACACGCCGCTCGGCCCGGCTCGGCTTATATTTTGTTCCAGGGTAGGTCAGATTGACTGACTGGCAGCTGAAGACTCAGAACAAACAAATTTTGGCGGCGATTAGAAGTAAGTTAGTAGTTTTGAAATATCCACATTTTTTGTGCCCAATTTTCACTTGCAGCTATATGAAGTCTTGAAATGGTGTCGATGTGCAAGTCCTCATCGATAGACGGGTTCCTTACAATTTTAGCCTTGGTTGGTGGGCACTGGAAACAAACGATCCAAACCAGGTTGGCATCCGTTGCAGCAGAGGCAGGGTGAGGTGTTGAGAAGGCGACTGAAAAGTGGCCAATTAAAGAGACATCAGTTTCATAGTCTTGAAATCAGATTTCGAGGTCTTGAAATCAGGTGTTTAGCTGATGACTTATGATCTTATATAATTTGATTGCTCATTTATTATAGATGCTGATGACTACAGGTGAAACCCAGAACACAATACCTCGAAATCAGGCCAGGGATAGATCATCCTCTACCCCTATCCTTGAAGGCCACGAAGCTGAACCTGAAGCCTCCCCAGGTGCGAAAGATGGTGCTGGAGATCATGGAATTGGGATATGAAAATGACATACATAATGATATACATAATGGGATACAATGGAATATGATGGGACATAATAGGATATGATGGAATTGATATTATGGAATATAATTGGGAGAATGGAAAAACATGATATTTAGGTTACCCATGCATGCATATTGTTTGTTTAAACGTCTGTGAGAGAAACGGCTTATGTTTGCGTTTTCCTGCAGGATTTGTCCATGAATTTTCCAAAATCTCAGGCCATGCAGAAGATATTGCCAGACCTCAAGCTCTTTTGCAAGGTGCGGGATGGGACAAAAACAGCACGAGGCCTGTGATGTATTTCTTGGTGCCATCATTTTGTCAGGAGGGACCTGGTCAGACTCTCAGTGCTGCGATGATTTCTTGATATATCAATCAGTAATACCATCCAGCCAGTGTGAAATACCTTCAGAAACAGATCCAATACTAAACCAAGTTGTTTCCACTATGTTCAACTTGAATCTTGACAATTTCTATTTGCTTAGGGGTTGCTATATCATAAAATCATGTTTGGCTGGTAAAATCCATGAAGTGAGGGTTTATGAAACACACCAATGATTGGTTTTACATGGTTTTACCACATTACTATGCACGTCAACATACTTCTCGCACATGTTGAGCATATCGAAGTCATGTTCAGGTCTTGGCAAGGGTCGCTTTCCGGCTCGCTGGCTGTCACGGCCTTAGTAACTGGCATCAGCGTTTGGCTGCAACATCAGACGCTGACATTTGATGTGTAATTACATATTGTGTATATTCATTTATAGTCATTTATACATATAATATGTATGTACATATGTTTATATATATATATATATGTATATATATATATATGCATCATATGATATCATCTGTAAATGATAAGATTACATAGCATATTGTTGGAGATTACCTTTTGGCCTTCGACTGTTTTCAGATCCCTGCTGCACCCAGTCCAGCATATGGCCCTGGTCCTGGTGGAGCTTTTGCCTCAGTGGGGTGGAGTGGTCAAGAGCCCAATGTTTAAAGGGAACATGGCTAGTTTAATGGGGAAATATCATGATAAACAATCGGATTTTATATATATATATAATTTACCTTATCTTCTTTGAAAGCTGTTGTGAGTTTTGAATTTCGGGTATGTATGCATATGTAGGAAATTATGTGCACATATATGTATACGTGGGGAGGTTATGTTTGTGTACGGTGGATCTGTTTGTACCTGGGTGACTTTTAGGTAAATGTAAGTAGATATACCCTGCAATGATGATTGGGAGATGGACAACCACGAGGATGGGGATCAAGCTTTGGACGGAACTGCAGATTCACCCCTCACTTTTGGCAGCAAACCATCGTTTCACCAGCCCGACATTGGTAGGTCACCCCTTGGGTTGATCCGATTGATCAAGCTGCGCGACTTGGCTCAGGTGGTTCCGGTGCTCAATGATGATGGCACCAAAGCTGCGATGCTCACGCCTGCCCAGGGTCTCCAGCTCTTGGGGGTTTGACGCTCGGAGAGAGGCTGAGTTTCAGGAGCCAAAGCTGTGAGGTTGGATTCCAAAGGCACACGTGAAATGCTGCTTCAATGCATGTGAATACAATTTCATACATGTTTCGATGTGGATTTATATGTATTGTTATTTCCACTGCCTACTTTTGACTTTATGTGTGTTACAATGTGAATCAGTACCATTTAATACATGAATTTCACACTGCCTCCCTCAAGCACCTCCTACGCCTGACTCTTCCTTCGCTGTCGAGATTTTGGACCATCCGATGAGCCACTTCCCTTCAGCCGCAAGACTTCAGGCAGGGCACAGATGCCAAGGATAGCACAAGGAGGTGCACTCCGCTTATGAGTTGGTTCATGAACTCATACAACTATAGATATGTCTACTATAACCCCAAGATAAGCCACGTTCGAACCAACTTAGCAAAGTAGGCGGCGTCACGTTGCAGGGGTGGAGTCAATGCAAAGGCAGTTTTACTGGCGAAAGCTTGTTTTGGTTGATGAATGGATTCACTTTGAGCAATCTTTTTTCGCCATTTCCATCATCCAAGGCTTCCAAGGCTTCCAAGGTCAGGCTTCAGCAAATGCCATGGGGCCTTCAACATCATTAAACATCATTGAACTACACATTCTTGTATGCCATATATGGGGATGGGTCAAAACCTATTTAAGTTATATATTATATTATCAATTTTCGTGGGATGAACATTTAAAATTTAGTTCACATTCGGTACCAGGCTTTTGACTCAGTCGCCATATGTCGCACCGAGGCGAAAGATGACAAAGTGATCCAAGCGCTTGGCATTTTGAAGCTCAGCGATCCTCGCGTCAAGCTTCAGACCAGGTCAGGTAGTGAAGGGGTGCTGGTTGTGACATCTTGAAGCAGAAAAAGAGGTAGAAACTAAAGTTGGATCAGACTGCAGAAGTTTTGATGATTCAGAAGGTGGCAGCTGCTGATTCCTACTGTGTGATATATATATATATATTATATCTTAAGTATTGAAAATCCCCATTTTTTAATGGGCAAATCAACTAACTAAATGGCCATTTTCAATAGCAAACTGTTAAATTTCCAGAGGGTATACTCAACTACTGCCTGAGAATCAGAGCCGGCAGAGGATCACCGGCGCAGCAGAGATCGTCCCCGGGTCCGAAGAGCGCATCAGCGTGGTGTCCGGTCCTCGGAGGTGAACCTTGGTAATCTCTGGTTGGTTGAAAATAATCCTTATTGACAATTATTTATCCATTTTTTCTTAGATTTTGTTTGATAAGTGAAGGATTATATATTATCAGACACTTATCAAACAATCTTTCACTTTGTTTGGAGATAATCAGGCTCATCTCCAAAAAAGTAAGGTTATCTCATTATCTCCAACGAAGTGATGAGTCTGCTGCTAAAGTGGGACCCCCATCGGACCCCGGTTTTTTGGGCCGCCGTTTGGAGCCACGGCTCAAGGCTGAAACTGCTGTGGCGTTCGGCAAACAAAGAGTTGCCGTCGGATCATTTGAAGGCTGGAAGCTGCAGTTAGGGATGACATTAAAGCCCTTGGGCTCCCAAGAAAAGAGGGTTCACTACCAAAAAATATCAATTATCAAGGCACTTGAAATCTATGGTGCCTTGGTTTCTTTCAACCAATGCAATGCAAGACCAGCTTTGCGGCAAGGTAGTAGGAATGATCAGGTATGCAGACTGCACGATGAGGATATCTGTTTAACTATGCTTATACAATCTTATATATATAAGATTTTGTGGGCATAGAAGATGACATATTGCACATACACACAATTTGTGCATTCATCCAATCATTCACAGCACACACACACACATCATATGCGCCATGGTCAAAAATATATGCGATGATCATCAACCCATTAAGAGGGAGCAATGTACCCGTTCTGGGGGTTCTGGTAGGATGGATGACCATACCGCATTCATCCCATGTAACTTGACCGTGGCGTCCAGCAGGTGCGCTTGCGCAAGCAGCTACCTCAGGATAGTCCCGTGTCGGTTGCTGGTGATATGCACCGAGGATCCCACAGCAACCCAAACCAGCCACGTAACCATTGGTTGAGATACCCCTGTAGTTTGGTTGGAGTTTATGGAGCATTTAGTTGGGCAGGTTGCATGATGTTGCATGCAGCCAGCCTCTGATATGAAATGTTGGGCATTGCTTGAGGTCGGTTGGAACATGTTGGAACCACCAGTGCTTCTGCGGCCTCCAATGTGGCCAACAACAATTCGTATTCCTGGAGTTGCTCAACATTTTTTAGTTTTCCCATTGGTCAATCAGGTGTGAGACGATTGCGCGGGAACTCTCGCTCGGTGATGGGGAGGGCAAGGTGGCAATGGGTGATGAGATGCGTTGTAAGGAGAAAACCCCAACGGTTGCAACAATTGCCCTTTACAACAATCCAAATAATCCAATGATCATTGGAAACCTATCATATTTTATCAGTTGTCGTGTAATCCCATTATATCCCAACTCTATCCCTGGAATATTTCCATTGATCCCAAAAAGTGTTGTCTTCAAAGGGAGTTCCCTTGGCCATCTGAGAATTCCTCCATTTCTCGGAGGCCTGCATGGAGGCATTCGCAATGTGGGGGGAGAAAGAAGAAGATGGCGAAACCTGCCTCGAGCTTAATGAGTTCCCTGAACTGCTAATTCGAGGCATTTCAACATAAACCATTTAGAATTTGGGTGTGGACCTGAAGATGGGGGATATACCACCCAATTGCCAATTTGAGCTTGAGAATATGATGATAGTGAGCTCCGCTATCCGATGGTCAGGAGGGAGCCAAGGAGGCGTAAGGACATATGCATCCATATATTCTCCATGAATTTTCGGAAGCTACTAAAGGGGTCCAAACCATATAATAGTCCAGAGCTAATTGTAAGCTTGCTATCTGCCATCACTTGAGGCAAAGGCCAAAAAAGCCACGGATGAATGGCGATGTTGAAAAAAAAACACGGCAACCTTATGTTTGGAAAAAAACAATGGCGCAGACTTGTTTGAGTTGAGGCTACGATTTGCTGGTGGCTGGTGATGTAGATGATTATGCTGCAGAGGCACCGGTTGGCGACTAGATCCAACGAGGGGTTGGTGGCTCGAGCTGCTTCTCTCAACTGATGATCACTGGGTTTGGTGCATGGATAGATGAGGTGGAAACTTGAACAATATATAAACTTATGACGTAAATATCATGTGTGACATCCTGGATTTTTTTATATTATTTTTTTTGTTGATGTTTTGGGACCCATATGGATGATTTTCCCAGTGATACGGTTTAGCTCTTCAGGTGGAAGAGCTCTTTGAAGCGAAGTCCAGGGCTTTGTTCAAACTGCAGAGCTTGCATTACATTCCGTTTGTCTGAAAGAACTGTTCGAAACGACCCTTTTGGCATGAAGCAGCTGATTCCGAAACAACTGAACAGAAACCCTATGTTTTTTGCTAGTGCTTAAAGCCTTAGCAAAACAAACACAGCCTGTTTGTTGAATCGCGCCTTGAGGTTCGACGTCATCTTCAGGTGCTGCGAGACGCGTCCAGCCAAGGCTGGGCGCTGGCATCGCACTCGGAAGCAACCGGGGCTTTCCGTTGCCACCTCGCCGCAGGTGCTGCGCTTGTTGCGGCATTTGGAGAGTGACAAGGACTTCAACAAGTCGCCTTGATGAACGGCTGGTGGGATACCCTCGTTGATATTAAAGTGGTTAAATATGGTGAAATCCCTCATTTTTTACCATGGTTTCTGGGGAGCGTTTAGTAGGAATGGGGGAAGACGATTAATAGATACCTCTCTCTGCATAGTTTCTGATACCTGAGTTTCTTATGATTGGTTTCGATATGGCAATCTCATCTGACCGATCCTTTTGCGAGGGCTCGGGCAATCACCACTGTGTACCAACCTAGTGCTTGGGGGGTGCAGTTCCGGCAGTTCCACTTAGTAAGTGAGTATATGGCCGTATTTATATTTGCGTCATATCCCAACTTGTATGCAGTATATATTCTATATTGGGGGTTATCCCCATGGTTGTACCCATCAATACATCCAACTGCACCCCCAAGTAATTACTGGTGTTAGCAGGGAGAGGAGATGCCGGTTGCAAATAAAGGGGCTGCTATGGACGACATTTCGCTCAGGTTTTTGGCTCGGGACTTTGCAGGAGTTCTAGAGCAGCAGGCTGGGCATTGGCGTGGCGGCTGCCAACCAAACACCTTGGTTGTCGCAGTGAGAGAACGAACGGCACAGGCCAAAGTGGGAAAATGATCTTGACATACAGTGAAGGTGAAGTATCTTGACAAAATGGGGAGATTTTTGAGTTTTTGAGGACCATGTTTTGACAATTTTTGATGACCAGAATCATTTTTTGATGATGTGTGCGGGCTGCTTCATCTTGACCCACACCGTGATTGGATGAATTTCAATGTGCTTTTGACGCCCTCCTGGCGCAACATCTTCTGGCAGGAGATGGAGAGACGCAAAGCCGAGGCCTGGAAGGATTCCCCCTTTAGATTTCGAGAATTGGTTTCAAAATAAAAGGGTTCAAAACTTCCAACATGAATAGACATCATGGATTTGTGTCTTGTTTTTTGAATGGGTTTTCCATGCCAGATCTTCTTGCAGGATCTTGCTGGTCCATTTGCCAGCACCCTGTGGTCTGAATTTCAGGCGAGAGCTTCGCAAATGGCGCAGACAGCAAGAAAGCGTGCAGAGGACCCAAGTATTGCAGGTGACATGTTGATGGAAGATTTGGAAATGGGTTCTTTCACCAATTTTGACATCAAGAAACAACTCGGACATGAGATGCAATTTGGAGATGATCCATGAATCATGATAATATACCCCCAAGATGTCAGTTTTGTCCAACTTCTAAAAAGTTCTGGGCCTTCTCTAAAGTAAAAGAGGCTACTTGAATCATGAACCACTTGACCGCAGGAGCAGCAAGCGAAGCAGCAGGCCCAGCAGCAGGCAGAGAAGAAAGCAGCACTGGAGCAACAGGAGCAAGCAGAAAGGGAGCAAAGAGAAGAGCTGGAACAGTTTCTGCAGGCGGGGTTGGTTTCGAGGAATGGATCCTGTTCATGGTGGAGCTGTTGTAGATGCGCATCCACCAACAAAAACATCAAAACTAATAGCTAGGCCGTTTCAGGGCGGAGAGAAAGCTATGAGTCACAGCATTTTTTGTTGAGTATGTTTTAGCAGGCAAAAACATGCAAAACCAGGCAAACCGGGCCGAGTGCCTGCGACCATCAAAATTTCTGTAATGTTCTGTATCATCATCTCATTAGGTGATGGTGTGCCTCAAATGCCAGGTGCCTGCTAGCTGGAGGCGTCAAAGTCAGGGAAAAAAAAACTATATACTCGTATATATATATATATATAGTAAAGACTGTTGACTGGGGTTAGCCCTATATAAATCTTCGATCTCAGAATACCTTGAAATTCTGAGGCCTTTGCCACCCGACTTCCCAAAGTATTCAGAGGATTCTCCTCCACCATGACTCTGTTGGGGGCCAATCGGAGGCTGCTACGACAGCAAAGGCACAAGCAGAGAATGAGACCATGGCAGCCATGGCCAAGGCCCAATCCATGGCATGGAGCTCGGCCACCTTACCCTCCGGAAATCAATCATGGGAAATTCCCTCTATTTGGGTATCAAAATTGTTAACCCTATAGTTGGTTAAAAATGACAATTTTTGGTACCATAATTTGGAACCATAGCCATTTAACCATGTTAAGATCATTTATGGAGGATATTCCCATGTAAAGGGGTGATGTCCTACTGACCTGCCGATCGCCAAGGCCTCCAGCCTTGACGTCCCAGCCGCCAAAGCACTTGCGGCAGGTCTTCAGGGTGGGGTCAGCAGCTCAGCTCGTTGCAAGGGTTTTTGGCTATGTAGATGGGGAACATGATGAATTGGTGGATTTGGATGGATTTGGGCCATTTGGGGTCTATTCATGTCTAGTTCGCCTGTTTTTGCGCAAACCCAGGCTATGGCTAAGCCCTTGAACCCTTGAACCCTTGAACCATTGATTCATACTTATAACTTATAATTTGCAGATGTTACAGCCTCGGGGAGACCATTTACATCTTGAGCCAGCTCAGGTTGCAAACCTTCCCGTGCCAGCTCGGACCTCAGGTCTGAGATTTTTCATCCATTCCTCCTATCGATGGATTGGTTCAAAGGGAACATCTACAGGAAACTGTGTTTTTTAACCATCAGATGTACTGGTTTCCCGTAGGTTTTCCTTTAAACCAAACCTAGCCACGATTAAATATCCCGAAGCGAAACCTTGGTGGAACGTGTCGGATCTAGTTATCTATTCCTTCTTTGGGCCGCCTAGTTGGTGGCGGTTGAGTAATCTTTTGGAGATGTGGTTAGCAGCCAACACCATCAGCACCACAAGTGTCATGGACCAAGGTGGGAGCTTTGCAGCCCGGGGCTGTCACTGCAAGGGTCGCTGGCTTGAGGGCGGCATCAGCCATCAGATTGATGTTGGTTGACCTGTCAATGGCCTAAGGTTGTGCCTCCCAGAGTCATTCCACCCATTGCCCAGCTGAAGCCGGAGGTCGTGTGCATTCCTGCATCGAGAGCCTATGGTGAACGATCACTGATCATTGTGAAACATCAGTGATGACCCAATTTTCTGGTAATTCCTGACGTGGGTTCAAATGGTTCCCTTTAGCCAAATGTTCCAAATGGGTGTTTCTGCAACTTGGGTACCAAGCCATGGGATTGCTAGTTCAGAATCGAATTCATGGCCATGATCAAGTGTATATAGTATCTTTTAGACTTCTGACGGTCTGAAGGTATTTCTTGCATGTTCTTGTCAAGACAGCAGGGTCCGAATCCAGTTGCTGGTTTGAGAGTAGAAACAACATGAAACGGCTCATTTTGGTGGTGTTGTATTTATTCTTGTCATTGTTGCGATGGGACTTGACAACTCTTGATATGAGCCAATGTTAAATCAATACTATCCCCCGTGAAACAAATTATAGTCACCAAGAGATAGAAGTTGGCAATCACTATATATATATATATACTGTATATTATACATATATATTAGTAGGATGTTAGCCAACTTCAATCATTTTTCGGGCATGTAGGCGCCAATCTTCACCCCTGGTGCCAGGCAGACGCCCCAGCCGGGCCAGCTGCTCCGCAGCCCGACGTGAAACGCGGCGGCATCTATCCTTTGCCCAGCATGGCCAAGTCAGTTGCGCCTGATTCAAGACCCACATGGGGGGGAGCTGGAGTGATTTTCTTTGATTTCTGTTGGGTGGCAACTTTCATTTTCGAGAAGAAGTGGGATCATGTTAATTTGCCCAAACAACCAGTTTTTCAGAGAGGGACACATGTTAAAAAAACATGTTATGAGAAAAATGTTTGTAAGATGGGGCTGACAATGAGAATGGTCCGCCAGTGATGAATTTGATCCGTGACCATGGCAGGGTTGGCCTGGTGGTGCCACCGCGGACTATTCAGGCCATCAGGGTTTGGCCAGGCACTGTGTTGATAGTGGTTACACGTGGTTAATAATGGTTCACAATGGCTATTGCTATGGTTAACAATGGTTGACATAGGGTAAAAGAACAGAAAGATGTGGAAAACCCATAGTGACAGCCATGGAACATGATCTAGCAATGGTGGGTAAACTCCACATCGAACTGGCACTGTTTACAGGAGGGTGGTTGCGGGGATGCTGGGATGGTAATATATACATGGATAGTTGGATGAGATATTTGGCATAGATGAGCCATACGCTATCTTAGCTATGCATTTATGATATTTTATGATAGGTGTAGTTTATGATAGGCTTCCCCCTAAGATTAAATCCCCCCCAAACTTAACCCGGGTTTAGCATTGGATTTATTCTTCTTGGGGGCGCATATGGGGGGGCATTATGTAAGACTAGAGAGGGACTAGTCACACACGTGCCTTTGACCTGCTAGTGATGCTGGGATGTTAATATACTTTTGGCAGTCTCACTCACCCGAGACGGCGATGAAAATATATAAAGAAAGGAGAGAGAGAGAGAGAGAGAGTTTGGGTGTAGTGTGGTGGGTGTGGTGCTGTGTAGCATCGATAGATAGACATTGTAGCTATGAACTCATACATATTCCCACATGGCCGCAAGCAGCAGGCAAAAGCTGCTGCGGGCACAACTCCCATCGCTCCAGAGGCCTTCGTTGGTGATGCTGAAAAGAAACAGCTGGTTAAGCAGGGCGATTTATATAGGTTTGTCCACAAATGTGGTCTATCTGGTCCACTAAGAACTTATAATTGGAAACTTCAACTAGGGAGTGGATCAAAATCATCAAGGCCCAAAGATGCATGGCTTACAATGTCCCAATACGAAGAATGACAATTTTGGTGGGCCCGTTGCTATTCCAATTTTGGGGACTTTTTTTTGGAAAAACCCGTCTATTGCCATTGGGAGATTCAATAGTGATGATGTGCGCTTGACATTGATAGAGTGATTAAATGTTGGATTTTTTGATTAGCAACACCCATTTGACCATCCATGTGTCGAGAACCATCTCAGAATGTCAATCAACCTGCAGCACGCAAATTTGGACCGTGAAAGTGACGCGTCAGGCGGAGCCTGAGGAGTCTGAGGAGAGGCCCATGAAAAAACCCAAGCTGAATGAGGCAAGTCTGGGATTTATCCAGTGATAAATGGAGGGAGCGTTTAGGAACTAGATGTCCATGTCCCCTATGCATGGGGAGCTGCTAGGAGTTACTAAGAGGTTCCCAACCACATGATCGTTATTCAGCCTGGGCTTGCAGTTGGAGAAATTGGAATTTTCTCCGCCCAGTTGCCCTGGCACCAGGCTGAGAACGGCAAGGAACAGGTGGTGGTGAATGGAAGTGATCCAGCCCTGGTGAGTCTGCAGGAGGACAGTGCCCTTAGGAATTTAGGGATGGCTTCCGCTCCTGGGGTTGCTGCGACTTGTGATAAAAGGTTATAAGGAGCCTGATTACAGCTAACTACTACAAGACTACAACCAATAATTAGTTACTTAGGGCATATGAGTAATTGGGCCATATTGTTAAGAGATGTTGGACCATCCTTGTATATTCTTGCAAGATATCATGAGAATTCATCAGGTATATTATATATATCAGATGTTGTGACCTGCAGCAATTGTATATGCGACACCCAGTCCATGACAGGAGCTGGGAAAGCTGCGACGAGAGAATGAAGCCCTAAGGAGCTGCTGCGCCCTGCGCAGATCACCCCCCTGGACCTATTTTCGTTGGGATGATGCAAGGGAAAGTCTAATAAAGTCTATGGGAAGTGATTTGTCCTATCAAATCTAAGGGTGATCCGCAAGTTTCCCTTGAAACAATCAATAATCAGACGGGCAGGATCAAATCCAATAAATCTATAAATAAAAATCTATATAAATCTACTGTAGATGACAAAAAGCCGTTCAAGTCCTTCGACAAGAATTTGCAAGATCTTCCCAGCCACTTATTGATTTAGGTAGGAGAGACAAGGCAAAGGCAAAGTAGTACATACTATACCCCCAACTATCGTAGACCCTGCCAAATTGCCAACTGTTTGTGGATGTTGCGGAAAGCAATTGTCCAAGCCCCTATATATTTAGCGGGATCTATTTTACTTTGAGGGATTGTGATTTATGCGATGTCAACTTTCAAGTGGAAGCCTGCAAAGCCACTCAAATCTGCTGTGCAGCTTGGAGGATTCGAGCTGGGCATACAGCAACGCAGTTTCCAATACTACCAGGTAGTCAGGAGCAGGCCATCCATGTGACTCACTGCAGCTCCAACCTGCCAGATTTTGGTTGCCAAAGATGATGGACATCCGGTTATGGTAGAAGAGCCCATTTCTTGTTGCTACGTGTGTTGCCATCTGAAATCAACCGGGTGAGTGAAGAAGCTGTAGATTGTTGACAATGTGCAGTTCATGCCCTGAAAGGAAGATGAGGAAGAAGAAGATGAAGTGAAAACAGCCGGCACTTCAGTTTCTTCTGAATTGTGCAGCCACATACTAGGCCCTATAACATTAACATTCGACTGATATCTAAATATATCCGATGAAAAGACGAATAGGCTATGAATAAATTGAATAAATCATTAAACTATTCATATAAATCTCATTAATATCCTATGAATTTTCTTAATATCCCATGAATCAACCGTTAATACGATAATCCGCAACCTTCAACCAGTCCCAACCTGCCTTTCTCCACCTGCGCGCATCAATGCGATGCCTAGCTTAGGTGGCCACCAAGGGTCAGATCAAAAGGATGAAACTCGAAGCCAAGGAGGCGCTGCAAGGGTGGGACTCCAACGAAAAATGATGGGGGAAAATGGGTTTCACATGTTTTTTTAATATATTGTATGTGGTGTTATTCAATATATTCAATGTTATTTAGTAAATATGATGTTATGTTTTTGTTGATCTTTGTCACATATCTTAGAAAATATGTCACGTTTTTGTTGATGAAATGCTTCGGACATGTTCAGACTGGAACTGCAGGTCCCCCTTTTGCTGACTCCGGATCTATCCCAGGTATTGTACCGACCCATCTCTGAGGGATTCGGCTACAAGATGCTCCAAAAGATGGGCTGGAAGGACTGGATCTTTTGTTTACGGGCCCTGGATGCTGAAATGCTAGACCAATGATATACTAATGTTAAGAAAAATGGAGGTCTTGGTGGGAGAGCATGTTTGGCGGTAGCTTGTACAGCAAATATCAAGAGTCGTTCCACCCAGGAGGGTGAGGGCCTTGGCAAGGAAGAGAGGGGCTTGGCCACACCGTTGCTGGGCAAAACATGGGGCATTGGGCCACAGAAGCAGCGGTTGCTTGAGAATGAACATTGGACCATCCTAGGTTTCTGGCATTTTTCATCCCATTGTTTTCTAATTCTTCTCCCATCTGTTGGACTTTGCTGGTCGTATCCCACAAACATCGCCAAAACCACATTTTGATGACGAAATCCCATGACTGAACAAGTGCATGACTTCAGGTTGTGGGTCGATCCTCGCGAGGGGAGAAGCTTGCCACTCAGAAGCGCCATTTTCTGCAGTGCCAGTTGAAGACATCACACGCACCTGAGTTGCTGTTGTTAAATAGCATCCCTGATGGTCTTAAAACTGCAAATGAGGGAGTGTTTTAAGATAGCTCGTTTTCATTCTGACAACCGTGTGAGTCATACTTTCAGGTGGGCTATTTTCTGCACAATCAGGGGAGTCGCGGCCAGCTAGACCAGCAACAGAACTGGAGGACATTTGGGTGACAACATGTCAGATTGCTACAACACATCAGCATCCAATTCATTGATACTGCTTTGACCCTTGGTTTGCGTTTTCATCCAACCTACTCACAGCATCTATAGGTATCCAATCGGTGATTGTTGGTGAACTTCGAGGGAGGACTATACCATGATGGTATTGAATGGTCACTTGCCACTGCAGGACTACTTCAATCCCAAGCCCCTTGCAGCCAACCCGGTGCGTTTTGCAACTCGACTCAAGCCTGGCTACGAAGAATGGCTGTTCGAGCAGGTCTTGATAAATCTCGAAATGTTTGGAACTTGCCAGTTTCAGCTTACAGCATGCCTTCTGTAAGTAAAACCAGTTCTAAACATGCATGACAGTCCTGCATGTTTCAGTGCATCACAATGACGGCTTTGTACCGAACAGCACCATTGGCTCAACTCGCCTCAACTTCCCCCAAATCCCCTGATTTCATGACATCCTACAAGAGGATTCAAGTGGTGGGCAAGGGCAGCTTCGGCTGCTGCTGGCTGGTGAAGAACCAGTCCGGAGAACGCTGCATCCTGAAGGAAATCGATGTCTCCACCATGTCGAGACAGCACCGGGTAGAAGCAGCCACCGAGGTCTCCGTGCTGAAGAAATTGAACCATCCCTTCATCATCAGCTACCGTGACTCCTTCCTGGATGGCAGCCTCCTGTGTATCATCATGGACTTTGCTGAGCAAGGCGACCTCTATCGGGTCATTGAGCGGCGGAAGAAGTCAGGGACTTTGCTGGCAGAGAGTTTGGTGATGAGGTGGTTCACCCAAATCGTTCTGGCTTTGAAGCACATGCATGAGCGCCACATCCTTCACCGAGACCTGAAGACACAGAATATCTTCCTGACAGGGTCTGGGCAGGGCATGGTGAAGGTTGGTGACTTTGGCATTGCTCGAGTTCTGCGGAACACCTCAGATTGTGCCAGAACATACATTGGGACCCCCTACTACTGCTCTCCAGAGATTTGCCAAGAACAACCATACAGCTACAAGTCTGATGTTTGGTCCTTGGGCTGCGTACTTTATGAAATGGCAACTCTCAGGCACGCATTTGATGCAGATTCTATGCGGCACTTGATCATCAAGATCTTGCGAAGTGTGCCTCCACAAGTGCCACCTGTTTTCTCTGAAGACTTGCGGAGTCTCATTGCTCAGATGCTGACCAAAGATCCTCGCAGGAGACCGTCAGTTCAAGAGCTAATGGAGGATCCCCTGGTGCGCACAGCAATTCACCAGCTACTGCTGGAGATCGAAAAGCTCAACGGCCCATCTGAGAAGAGCAGGTGCACCAGTCCAGCCAAGAGCCCTGTGAGGAGTCCAGCAGCAAAGGTTGCAGCGCGACCGGAGGTTCCTACACCGCCCAAGGGTCCCAAGGGACTCAGCCAGAAAGATCGGCCCTGCCCTGCACAGGCCACCAAGCCTGGAAGGTTTGCACGACCTCGGTCTGCCTCGCGTGAGAGCCTGCGCGGTCGGTCACCATCACCAGCCAAGAGTAAGCAGATCATAGTAGCGAGTGGTGCTACTGCAAAGGCTGCTGCCCGGGATGCTTCTCCTCGGACATCTCCACAGGATGATGTAGCAAAAGTTGAAGTCAAGCATCAGCAAGCTGACAGCAAAGGTGATGTGGCCGGTGAGCGCAAAGATCTCATTCGCACCTTGGAAGAAGGCTTGAATTGCAAGGAGCCGGCTACGTTGAAGGAAGGCCTTGCCCTGGAAGATGGTCACTCATGCTCTTGCTTCATGAATCCTGAAGGGGGTGATATCAAGTTGCCAGTGACTCAGGCCGATTCCTTGGCATACAGAATAGAGGCCCTCAGGCTGTACATCGAGCAGCAGCTTGGCTTCTCAGAGTTTCTCCTGGTCTACAAGCACCTCACAAGCGAGAGCAAGGAGTCTGTGGATGACAATGCGGAGACGGATAGCATTTTGTCCAGCAAAGCCAGGAGTTTCTTCACCCTTGTGACTCAGCTGATTGTGTGTGAAGATAGATTCTATGCATCATAGAGTGCATAAAGAAGAGTTATTGAAAGACGACGTGGGGATTTCCAACTTAATGCGCCACTGCACCGAATTCAGCAGTGCCTGACCCATCAATCCTGTGCAGTGGTGATCCAAGTCGGCGAGTGTCCAATAGGGGTGTCTCCTTAAGGCTTCAATAAGAGAGCCTTGAGTTGAGATTGAAGATTTCTGACATGCATTTGCCAGAGCGTCGCGATCGGAGGAGGAAAACAAGTGCATGTTCAGGAAACTTGCAGCTAAGTGCATCTAAGATGTGTCAATTTGGCTGTGTACCAAGCTTTGATGAGCATTGGAATTCCTCAAAGAGCTCTGCTGAGCTCTCTGCGCATTCATTCCTCTAGCACCCTGGTGTTAATTTCACCAGCCTCCCTGCATCTTTGTGCGAGGTAAGTGAAGGTGGTGAAACTACCGAGACGAAAGAAGATAGCATCAGTTCGGACCTGCGGGGTCTGGGGCCTCTCGGCGAAAGTTTTGGTGATGTTAGTCAGTGGCTGACAGATGGGGTTGTCTCAAGATATAAAATCTGCCACCGGAAAACCCTGATTGTTCCATATTGATCCAATTGTTCCTATTGAAATTGGCATAATTTGGGGTTTGTAATTATTGGGGGTGACTTGGAATGTCTCCCATTTTGGGACAAACCCAGATAGCCGCTGGAACTTCAGAGCCAAAGATTTTGGTTTCCACTATTGAAGCCTCTCTCTATGAGGTTCGTGAATGCACAATCTGCAGCAGGCTCGCCCACTCTGTGAGGTTTTTCGGAGACCTTTTCAATCTTTGAACGCCATAGCTGTTCTTTGGTTTCTTTGCGAACACTACACATATATAGCAGATGGCAAAAGATGGTAAAAGATAGCAAAAGATGGTAAAAGTATGTAAACATCTCTGTTGACAGTCACGCAGTCACAAGAGACAAGAAACATATGAGACACCGTGGTTTCGTTCCCATCGTCCGCACCAGGTGGATATGGAAAACTTCTTCCCACCGGTGCTGTCGCTCCACAATTCCGAAGAGCTTCGGAAGCCAACCGCTCCAGACCGAGTGTGGCACAAGTCGGCGGCTCAGAAATGACATCATTTGGAGGTATAGAAAATCCATCAAAAACACACCCATTCAAATTCATAGATAATTATCCCATAAAAACCCATGTTAAAACACAATTTATAGGCTAAAAATTGGGATTTTCTATTGCCATGTTTGATTACCGGAGGATATATGGAGGTTTCTTAAGTCATGGGGGATCCCCAAGTCACCATGGATTTCAATACTACAATTGTCTCATGACTGGGATGATGTGGTGTACCCCCAATTTAGGAAACCTCCGTATATCTATTTGGATCCAAAATATAAGGGTTTCCAGACCCCAAGTTGTCATCCAAAGTTTGACCATTGTTTAAAATGGGCTGACCTTAGCTGGTTAATCGATAAAATCCTATATCAGCGGTTCACTGTTTTAAGAAAGTGTCTACAGTAGCTGTTCAATTCCCTCGGCCATCACATCTTTTGAAGATGGTGGTGATAACCAAAAATACTCGAGACCCGCCAGTTTTCCTATGTTGTCCATTGTGGCAAAATGAAATGTGACCTCTCGCCATGTTGCGGGTGACCCCCACCGTAGGGACATACCCAAACCAAACCCTGAGCTGGATCTACTGCTGGCAGTTGATTGCCACTGATCATGGGGGATGAACTGGGTCAACAATGGATACAACCAGGGTGAAATACCTCACATAAGTTGGGATGTAACCTACTTACACATAACTAATTACGATCATTTCTTGGTGATATTTCAAACATGTTCAAACAACGTGGTGCCCCCAACTTCTGTTGGTTGGTTTGGTTTCACGCCGCAAACGGGACTTCCACTCCCTACCAGTGATTGAAAACCAGGTGGCACCTGCATTGTTCGGCCTGTTGGCGGATCAGCGGTGGCAAAGCGGGCCGGGTGACCCAGAAAGAATGCGCCGGAGATGGGTCTTGGTTCAAGAGTGTTGCAGACGATTGACACCCAAAATTGATAAATTGCACAATGTGGATTTAAGATGATTTAAACATGCTTAAACCGACAAAATTTCGATAAAGCCGCATGTTCACTAGAAATGGAGATAAACTGAGCCCATTAAAACATCCCCACATTATGACATTCAGGAGCTGAAAATGAAATTCGGTGAAATACTGGTATGTCTGGAGTCTGGACTAGATTGAAACCATCACTCTAGCTCAATCGATGTTGGTGAAACCCTCTACCTGGATGTACAAAGCAGTTGCTAAGATTTGCCAACGGGGAGCCTTAGCAGATTATAATATAACTTGGTTTCATGCATAATATAAATAGGCAGAGATTGTCTTTATTTTTGTATATGCATATGTATATAGATATATAACAAATATGTACATGTACATTAGTACATAGCACAATATAGCGTAATGTTATGTATATAATATATATATATATATTGTTAATCTACCCCCGGGGTAGTAACAGTGACCACAAGCCAGGGGCACAAAATGAGCACCAACCAAATGCAGAAAAGAAGGGTCTAATCAAGTGATCTGATNTGGATAGATTCTTGTGCCAAATCAAAAACAGGATCAAGTAGACACTATTGAATATTGAAATCAGCAAATGGTTGAAAAATATGTTGTGAGAATCGGAAGGTATCAAACTGTAGAGGTTTCTGTTCCTGATTG
>BGPT01001072.1:41391-62828 GCA_003297045.1 Symbiodinium sp. clade C Y103
CTCCCTTCTCGGCCCTGGTTGCTACAGATTTGCTAAGAACTGGCCAACTTCCAATGGCAACCTCAGCAACAACTACAAACTTAGCAACGACAACCAGCAGCAACAACAACAACAACAACAACAACAACAACAACAACAACAACAACCACCACCAGCAGCAGCAGCAGCAGCAGCAACAGCAGCAAAGGGCTGGGACTTGGGCTAGGGCAGGGGGGTTGGTTTGGGGCTGCGGCGGAGTTGGGCTGGGGTTGGGGCTGGGCTGGGCTGGCTGGGGCTGAGTCTTGGGGCCGGGCTGGGGGTGGGGCTGGGGCTGGGCTGGGCCGGCTGGCCTGAAGCTGCGTAATTAAAATCGGCTGACTTTTTGGATTTACTATTTTCCAAATTTTTGTGCTCGGCTGGTGCTCAAATTGTGCCCGGCTGGTGCTCAAATTGTGCTCGGCTGGTGCTCAAATTGTGCTCGGCCGGTGCTCAAATTCTGCTCGGCTGGTGCTCAAATTCTGCTCGGCTGGTGCTCAAATTGTGCTCAGCTGGTGCTCAAATTGTGCTCGGCTGGTGCTCAAATTGTGCTCGGCTGGTGCTCAAATTGTGCTCGGCTGGTGCTCAAATTGTGCTCAGCTGGTGCTCAAATTGTGCTCGGCTGGTGCTCAAATTGTGCTCGGCTGGTGCTCAAATTGTGCTTTTCTTGTGGTCAAATTGTGCTCCGCTGGTGCTCAAATTGTGCTCGGCTGGTGCTCAAATTGTGCTTGGCTGGTGCTCAAATTGTGCTCGGCTGGTGCTCAAATTGTGCTCGGCTGGTGCTCAAATTGTGCTCGGCTGGTGCTCAAATTGTGCTCGGCTGGTGCTCAAATTGTGCTTTTCTTGTGGTCCTTCTGGTGCTCGTTTTGCGCTCCCTTTGCCTATTTCCTTTCTTCGGCTTAATTTTTCTGTTTTTTTTGCGCCTTCCTTGTGCTATTTTTGCGGTCTCCTTGTGCTTTTTTTGTGCTTTTTTTTGTGCTTTTTTCTGCTTTTTTTGTGATTTTTTGCGGTCTCCTTCTGCTCTTTTTGTGTTCTGCTTGTGCTGTTTTCTGTGCGGCTTGTACTGAAGCATCAACGATCAAGGTTTGTGGGTTTAGGGTTAGGTTTTACGATTTAGGGTCTAGGATGGTAAGGGTTGCCTTTCCGTTTCAAAAGCAGAATGTGACAACAAGTGCGACTTGTCATTTTCCACATGGCCAGTTCCACTCATGCTTGAGCACATTGCGGCGCATTGTGCCAGTTGCATCAATCGGCCAATTTTCTTCACAATATGTTCTATGCTTTGCTAAGATGCAGACGCTGGCTCTCACAACCTCGTGCTCACACCTTATGTATTGTCTATAGTCTGCACTATTCTTGTATCAATTTTCCACGATCACCTCACCATGGAATGCAACTGATATGCTTGAAAGGAAAGCCCCTGTCTTGAATTCTGAATTCCGGATCAGGGGTTTGGAAGGCATGATTGTGTTTTTTTCCTGGGCACCTCCTAGCCGAGATATTTGAGGCAATTTCCTTGTGCTCGTTTTGAAGGGGTACGTTAAAGGAAAATCATTTATCTACTGTTACNGATATTTGAGGCAATTTCCTTGTGCTCGTTTTGAAGGGGTACGTTAAAGGAAAATCATTTATCTACTGTTACTGGGAGGGGGGTAGATCGAATATATATTACATATCCCAGATCGTTAGCAACATCTATGCCAAACATTGACTTTAATTAATGTAGATAAATATGCCATCCATGGAACATATGGGCCCTGCCAAGGGGTGCTGCCAACGGCGCCGCCGTACTTGGTCAACTCCTTGAGGAGGCAAGGCTTGGCCATTCTGAATGGCTATGAGAGATGGAGGGTACTTGTTTGTTTTTAGTTAAAAAAAGTTGGATTTAGAATTACCCAGCAATCAAACATGGCTGACTAGAACCCCCCAAAAAATTAATTAATTGAGGTTCTAGATTGGAAATTCATCCAACTAACTGGTGGATGTTCAATTGCTACAGTTGATTACCTCAGGGTATATCGATTTGTTCTTTTATGTCTAATTTGACAGATGTCTTGTCATATGTTTTCCTCAAGGCTTGGTAGGAAACTGGGTCAGAAAAGACGAAGAACAGCGGTGAAGCTGAGAACACAAGGGCGCCGAGATGCCGATGGCATTGCGGTGAAGGATCAGGATGAGGATGACACTCCTGCATGACCCTGGTGGAGCCGGCTCCTTGGGGCATGTTAGGCTAGCTTTCCCAAAAGAGAAAATTGAATTTTTAAAGCCGCAAATGACAATGTCATCTTCAAAGCTGTGTTTTTTTTCCGTGGCGCACCCCCAGTCTAACCAACAGGCACCTGTCCTAACAAAAACTTGAGAGATCCTCTGGATATGAGCTTCACAATCCATTTTCGTGGGAGTGCCCAATGTGAGTTTCAGTCCGCCCACCAGTGATCTGACCTGGCTAGGTCGAAAACTCCTCATTTAATCTAATCACCAGTCAGATGATTTTCCCATGTCGTCAGGGCCAAATAAGAAAGAGCACCAAAGGTGGAAACGATGTTCATCGGCAACCTTCCCCAAAAATAAAACAACACTATTTCCAGTGTTTTTCTCAGCAAACCACAGTGTAGAGGGAAGTCGCAGTGCTGTGGCCATGGGAACCCCTCCCGAGATGTTCATGGAGATTGACTCCAGGACTTTCAAGATGTTTGTTCAGTTTTCCGGCCATGTCATACACCTCAGTGTGTGGATAGAAACTCTGGCGTCCCTTTGGAGGCCTTAGACCCCAGTTCTGCGGAACGTTTTCTGCGACTGGTGGATGAACGCCTTGGGCCACAGGCGAGGCAGAAGCCGAATCCAAATTGAGCCCCAAAATTGAGGATGGGTTATCAAAATGACCCATGTTCTGAATGTTTTTAAGATGGCAAAATATGAAGAATGGCACGTTTTGCGGGCTTTGGTGGAACCCCAAGGACTTGATCCCCCATTTGGTGCTTCCAATCTCAGTTGCTGCGCGGATCAGGTTACGGCACACTTGTCCCAAATGTGAAGGCAACAAATGGGCAGCTCCAGTCTGAGCACATGACATGGTGACCATGAGGTAAACCGGGGGTTGGTAAATACATATCATTATCCCCTTTGGGAATCCTTTGGGGGTTTGGAACATCACTTTCGAGTATTTGTTGGAGATTGTCCCCGATGGTTGGGTGATGTTCAATTGGTACACTTACACGTTGAAACAACCCCCTGTAAACCCAACAGCACACAAGTCCCGTTGTCTTTAGCAGGTTGGGCTCGCTTGATTGCATGTTTGATTCCTTTTTGGGCGCAGTGAATCATGACTCAGGAAGAAAGCCAGCTCAAACTGCTGCACATTGTGCCCAACTCAGTCAGATTTTCCAGGAGCATTTCAAACACCTGCAGTACAAATGATATTTTGACCGATGATTTGAGGCCGAAAAGATTCGTAGCTAGAGATTGGTTGATCAAAACGGAATATTCCAAAAGGGAATCCACAAAAAAATATCAATAGAAATATGAATTTGATAATTTTCATTCATTTTAATATTAGAATGCAAATATGAAACATAAATTCGGCTAGGATTTGGCGAGCAGCAGAACACACTACAATACAAATATTTATTTGAATTATAAATAACAAACAATCAAAATTAAAATATGATATAAAATTGTATATAATTTATATTTATATTTAATTTTATTTTTATATATAATGATATTCAAAAATTAAGATAATGGGTTTATATAAATAATTTATTTAGGATTTATTCGGATATTTTGAATTTATATACTTTTTTTTTTTATTATTTTTTTTTTTATTATTTTTGATATTTTTTAATTGAATTATGTTTTTTATTTTATATTTATTAATTTATTTATTTTATTATATTTGATATTTTTATTTATTTATTTTTAATTTGATATTATGTTTTGCGAAAAAAAATAATTTGGAATTATACAATTATAAAATTATATTAATATTAAAAAATAAATATTCTTGAAATTGCAAAATTTATATTAGAATGAAATTAAATTTTATATATATATTGGAATATTCGTAGAAATATTAAGGTCATTTTTGGGAAATCTAGGCCCAGACTAACAAAACTTGGTAATTAGACAATGGGTGGATTTGATCCTATTAAAATATTCAATTAAAAGTGGTGATCAGAGCATGGCTGGATTTGATTTTATTAGCATACGCTACATCAAAAGTGGTGATTAGAGCATGACTGGATTTGACCTCATCAGCATATATTATATCAAAAATGGTGATTAGAACATGGCTGGATTTAGCTACATCAGACATATATTATCAAAAGTGGTGATCAGAGCACGGCTGGATTTGACCCCATCAAAATCTATCATCAAAAGTGGTGATCAGAGCATGGCTGAATTTAATTATTCAAATATATATTATCAAAAGTGGTGATCAGAGCATGGCTGGATTTAACCACATCAAACATATATTATCAAAAGTATTCAGAGCATGGTTGGATTTAACCACATCAAAATATACCTTCAAAAGTGGTGATCTGAGCGCGGTTGGATTTGATTCCATCAAAATATTTTATATCAAAAGTGGGGATCAAATTGTGGCATAATTTAATGTTATGAATAAAATTATCTAAACCAGGAGGCCGAAGCGGGAGCGAAGCGGGAGCGAAGCGGGAGCGAAGCGGGAGCGAAGCGGGAGCGAAGCGGGAGGAAAGCGGCGCAGGAAAATAATGGGAAACCATTAAAAACCCTTGAAAGCAATGAAAAAACAATGGAAAACCATGAAAAACCATCAAAATCATAAAAAAAAACATGGAAAACCATGAAAAACCGTCAAAATCATAGAAAAAACAATGGAAAACCACTAAAAATTGTGGAAACCATTGAATCTGCTTCGTTCCCGCTCCGTTCCCGATCCGTTTCGGCTCCGTTTCCGCTCCGTTCCCGCTCCGTTCCCACTCCGTTCCCGATNTTCCCGCTCCGTTCCCGATCCGTTTCGGCTCCGTTTCCGCTCCGTTCCCGCTCCGTTCCCACTCCGTTCCCGATCCGTTCCCGCTTCCTGGTCAAGATTCCCCATTCGAAACGGATGACGACGATAAGAATGATATTGATTAATGATCGAGCGTACTAAGTCACAAAAAAAATGTTGGTCCACCACACAGCCACGGAATAGAAAAGAATAATTTGTCCAAGTTGATTTTCCAGCTTGTACAATCAAATTGATGATGCTTTTGCGATATTCGATCAAATCTTGTGATCGAAGAAATGAGACAATTGGCGACATCAAAGCTGCTCGACACACGTCATTTATCACGGCTAAATCCTATCAAGATATAGATAGGGAAGTCAACGGTCAAATTCCTGCCAAGCGTTGGCGCCAAGGCAAAAACCAAGGAAACCAAACGTCAAAATCCTGCCGCGCCAAAAAGCCAAGGATTGGGGTCCCGTCAAAAGCCAAGGAAACCCTAGGGTCTTTAACGCTTCCATGATTAAACCAATATATATGTATAAGAACCAAAAAATTAGCAATTTATTATAAATTTTTCGAGAATAATATATTCGCTATGAAAATAACGGATTTAAATATATGTTTTTGAGGTATTTTTGCCGAGATGGACGAAATCTTGTATTTATTATGAAAGGGTAAAATTTAAATCATTGAATATTTATTATATGAAATTATTCTTAAATTTGGATTTTTTTGTAATGCTTATATTTTTTATCTAATTTTATATGGTATATCGTTATAAAATGGCTCCTTATAAAAATCTTTGTAATTGATTTTCCCCTGTAGGCACCCCGAAAATTGTTGATCAAATAAATATTGATATTTATATATTTTTGTCGTAAATTATTCTGATATAATCTTATATAATTAATTAATTTCTAATTTTAAATATTTATCAAATATATATAATATATATTTTTTATTAAATTCCCATTATATAAATTGTATTAAATATTATAGATAAATAAAAAGATTTTATTATATTTTTTTAAACTATGATTTTGGATAATCAAATTCTATGGCAGATAATACCACCTGAAATATGCTTTAAATATGGATTTTTATTTTTAGATATAATTAATTCATTTCTTATCTTCCAATTACATAACGAAATCATTTTCCCTACAAGAATTCAAGATATGATAAAAAATAATTTCTGCAGATTAAATATCAAATTCCTCAATTATTTTTGCCTCAACCAGCAAATCTCTCATAGTAAAATTTCATCGCCAAATAGATTTTGAATAATAATTTCCGAACGAGGCCAAAAATGAAGCCAAAGCGAGATCAAAAAATTATTTTGGAAATCCTTATCTTCCAAAAGCAATGCTAAATACAAGACAAGAATATATACGATTCAGTATCTTTATTATTTAAAAGATCTTTTCCTGTAATTCTACGTTGTTTCGCAACGATCCCCCTAAAATTTTTTTTCCCCCAAAAAAATGAATATATTTTATCAAAATCTCTATGATTAGAATGCCTACTACATCTTAGTAATCTATAAAATGCAGCATAATTTTCATATGAATAAAAAATATTTGATATATTTCAATTTTCCAATATCCCATATATTCCATATCTTTAATTCAAAATAAATATATTTTAAAAATAAATATAATATATGCAAAAAAATAAAAAGCCTTCATCAAATTTATATAATCGAAATTTATATTATTATTTCAAAAAAAAATATATATAAGAATCAAAAATTAAAATATAAATATATAAATCATACGAATCTATAAAATTAAAATAAATATGAATATATCATAAAAACCATTTCATTTACAAATATATTCATAATAAATTATATATAAATTAAATTTACAAAAATAATTCCTTAAAATCTTTATTTTAATATTATTATAAAGATTTTTTAATATAAATATATAATTTAAGAAAAAATAATTCAATATATATATTTAATTTATTAAATATCTATTTAAATAAATATTAATTATAATATATTAATAATATTATATAAGATAATATTAGATATGGGAAAATTTAAAAAAAATATTATTAAAACATATAAATAACAAAGCGAATCCATAAATAAATCAATAAATAATTAAAAATAGAATGATATAATTATTATATAGTTGTATTTAGAATTATAGTGGTAGTTGTAGTTTATGTAATTGGTTGTAAATATAATTATTGTAATTATAGATGTTGTAGTTATATTTCTTGTAATTATTATAATTGTGGTTAATGTAATTCTAATTATTAAATAATTAAAATTATTCATAATAATTATAGTTAACATTATAGTTGTATTTGTTGTGGTTAAAATTATTATAGTTATAGTAGTTATGGTTAAAATTGTTGTAGCTATCATGTGGTTAAAATTATAATTAAAATTATGGTTGTAGTTGTTGTGCCCGTTGTTGTAGTTGTAGTTGCTGTGGTTGTAATTATAATAAAAATTAGGGTTGTAATTGCAATTATTATGTAGTTAAAATTAATTTTAATAAATATATAAATCCATTAATGGATCGCTAAATAGTTAGAACAAATGCCAGGTAGTTAGAATGTAGTATATTTGTGGTTATTGTTATAGTTGTAGTTGTTGTGGATGTAGTTGTGGTTATAGTTATAATTAGTTGTAATAGTAGTTGTGATTATATAGTTGTAATGGTAATTGTAATAGTAGTAGTTGTTGTAGGTGTAGTGCAATTCAATATAGTGTAGTTACAGTGGTGATTGTGGTAATTGTAATTATTGTAATAATTGTTGTAATTGTAGTTGTTGTGGTTGTTATAGTTGTTGTAATTATTATAATTGTAATTGTTGTTGTCGTTATATTTATTAGAGTTATTATAGTTATTATAGTTGTTGTAGTTGTTGTAATTATTAGAATTATTGTAATTCTTAGAATTATTTAGTTATTATAGTTGTTGTAATTATATTAATTATAATAATTATCGTAATGATTGTAATTGGTCTAATTATTAAAATTATTATATTTATAATAATTATTATAATTATTATAATTATTATAATTATTATTGCATTATAAATTGCATTAATTGTGGTAGTTGTGGTTATAATGGTAATTGCGGTTATAGTTGTAATTGTAGTGGTAATAGTAGTTGTGGTTATAGTTGTGGTGGTAATGGTAGTTATAGATCTAGTTATAGATATAGTAATAGTGGCAGCTGTAGTGGTAGTTGTAGTTATAATAATAAAAATAATTATCGTCAAATTTAAAATTTAATTTTCCAAAATAACCCCATTCTCAGGAAATCAACTATTTGAAATATCTCTGGTACTACACCTGCCACGAAAAATGCATCTTTGCAAATCTTTTTCAAATATCCCATACCTATTATCATTTTAGAAAATATCACAAAATCAACATGTTTAATTTATTTTTAATAGAATACAAAATTCCTTGCGCCTGCCACACAAAACGATATTTAGACGTCCAACAATGTTCCGAAACAGGAATTGTTAATTTTTTTTAACCAATTGTATTTCGCGCCACAATCACAACGGCGGCAAATTTTTCGATATCTCAATTTCCAAAAATGTTCCGAATATGCGGCATTTTTTATATTTTAAATTCCAAATATATTTCGCGCCATACCGACGGGCATTTTTTCGGTATCTCAACTTCCAAAAGTGGTCCTAAATAGACAATTGTTGACCGTTTTCAATTCCAAATATGGTTCGCGCCATACCGCCGTATACTTTTTCGATATCGTAACTTCCAAAAAAATTCCGAAAATGCTATATTTTAATATTTTCAAATTCCAAATATATTTCTTGCCACAACGACATACACTTTTTCAACATCCCAATTTCCAAAGATACATCGAACCCCTCAATTTTTAATGTTTTTTATTACCAAATAGATTTCGCACCACAACGGCGTGTAATTTTTAATCTTTCATCTGCCCAAATATCTCCGTACCTGCCGCTTTAGCCAGCCTACTTTTCGACCCTCCGGAACCACAAAACAGCGGACATCAATGCACAAACACAGCATTTCGCGACTTTCCTACCTTTCCGCGCACCTGCATCTTCTCTCTTCTAATTTTCTTCCTACCTATATTTTTCCATTTGTCCATATTGTCGGAAGTTTGACTTCTAAATTTCCTTCGATAAATATCAATAAAAAATATCTTATAATTTTAAAATTGCTTCTGAATATCAAAAACAAATAATTATTTTAATTGAAATACCAATATATTTTATAACAATAAATTTATCAACGTTATGTAATTTTAGAATTATATTATTAATTCGAAATTAATATTAATATTTTTTATTCTTAAAATAATTATATTTTTATATAACATTTTAATAAAATATGGGGGGAATTATTCCGTGAATCGCAAAAAAAAATTCAGCCATTCTATCTCCGCGTAGTCTTCGCGCTTTCATGAATTTTGATTATTTTGATTTCCTTGCAGATATGAAGCCTCTTCATCGCATTTTGCGAGCAAGGATTCAAATCGCTGGATGCCATTTTGGTTACAAAAGCCCTGGTCCCATGCGCTTGTTTTGCGATGAAGATTCTTGAAGTTGGTTCTTTATTTGACGGGACCATGGAGGTAACATGAGGTAACAGTCTGCTCTCACCAGTCGCCAAAGATTAGGCCACACTGTCAGGGGCTAAGTCTTGCCTGAGGGCCACTCGAGTCAGACCACCCCGCCGGGACTTTGAAAAAGCTTGGATCTGTGCCACTATTCCAAAAACATCCAAGTAGAAACATCAGAGCTGCTCGCAGCTTGCAACCTGCTTTCTTAGTGCCACACGCCCTTCGAGCCCCATAAGACATGGCTTTCCTGCAACAAATCAAACCAAAACACGCAGCAGGATGTGATATGTGTTTCACGGCCGTTACCCCAACTTGAACATAGTCTTTCAACGCAGTTGCCGAAATTTGCTCCAAAAACCCTTTTTCAGTGGATTGCATTTGATAGTTGGTCAATACCCCGCAAAGAAGTCTTGAATGGCACCTGGATCAATTGTAATCATTCACCAACTTGAAAAATGCATGCATTTGGAGATAGTTAGCCCCCCTAAAAAAAACATCAGTGACGTCGCAGTGAAGTCGCTATATGTCGTTAAAATTCATCGGCTGGAACATCATCATTGGTCACAAGCAATGTCATACACCCAGTATATCCCATGATGTTCCCTTTGTGTCCGCATTTGAGACCAATGCTAACAACAGCCGGTCGCCTGTACTCTGCAAAGGACAGGAAGGTGGTGTTGTCTCCACTTCGAGCCTGGGACAGGCCCCAAGAGATCCACAAAGGGTTGGAAGGCGGGATGATCAATTAATCCTGGATGGTTCATGATGGTTCGATATCAACAAATCACCACGGATTGTGCCCGTGGCGTCACTGGTTAAATTTTAAGTTAAATCATGTTAAATCTTCAACTATGTTTGATCTTTGCCTGTAAAACTATGTGGGGTGGTCTTGAGCTCCACAGGAGAGTGTCTCCCTTCCGCTCGCGGTCTTGACATGTGCAATGCAGGAAGGGTGGCTATGCAGGTTCATGAAGATTGGGAAGCGCTGGTGAGCAATTGGCGATGCAATGATGATGGTGACGGAGGGGTTATTATGGTGATGATGATGATGATGATGATGATGATGATGATGATGATGATGATGATCTTCAGGATTATCATGATGATGCTGGTGGCGGCGGTGGTGCTAGTGCTGGTGCTGGTGCTGCTACTGGTGCTGCTGCTGGTGCTGGTGGTGATGGTGGTGATGGTGTTGATTGTGCTGATTGTGCTGATTGTGCTGATTGTGCTGATGGTGCTGATGGTGCTGATGACGACTATGATCATGATGATCATCATTACCAGGACAATCATGATGGGAAACTGCATGATGGAGGC
This sequence comes from Symbiodinium sp. clade C Y103, assembly GCA_003297045.1. NCBI lineage: Eukaryota > Dinophyceae > Suessiales > Symbiodiniaceae > Cladocopium > Cladocopium sp. clade C. Next base: position 52,288 of record BGPT01001072.1, read on the forward strand.
CTGATGATTCATTATGGTTGACTGGTGACTGCTGATTGACGGCAACAATGAATAACGAAACAATAGTGGGTGACAATGCTTGATGGTGGTTAATGATTGGTGATGACTGTGATAATTATTGATGATGGCCATCTTGGTTTCGGTGGGTGAGAGAACATTGAACATTACAGTATAAAATTGTAAAACATCATGAAACCACTAGTCAGTTGACAGCCAGATTCACACAGTTCCGCATTGACGCTTCAGCGATCCCGTCAGCACTGGCTTCGCGCTAGGTGTGGCACCAGCGCACTCTGTCGCCGTCGGCCATAGGACATGCTTTCCCGATACCTGCAAGTGCGGCAAAGATGTTCAATAAAACATTATAAAACATGCTTGTCCTGTCAGATCGTCAGGTTCATGAACTTCAACGAGCCACTTCCTCTAGCACCAAATGCCGGCTCTGATTTTGTTTTTGTTCAACCAGCATTGGATATCCAATGATCAAGACGAAAGGGGGGCTGGACTTGTATGCACTTTTGCGACATATGCGTACTATACTTACATATTGTGTGTGTGACTAAAACGGCCAACTTCAAAACTTCAGAACCATGAAATGCACAGTGCAGCTAAAGGTAAACCCTCAAATCTGGACTGGCCTTTGTTGAGCCAGCAACATTGCTCGCCGCTGTTTGTAGCCCTGCCGGGAACAACATGTAATTAGGCATTCAAACCCTCCTTCAATCAACACAGCGGCTCCTTGGCAAGCGACTGCATAACTTCTTTGCGATGAGAGCACCATTTGGTGCTGATGTCACATCCCTCATTTTTGCTGCTTCACATCTCCATGTTTACTCCAACATATTTCAATTATCTCATCATTTTGAGGTACCCAAGTCAAACCCACATTGGGAAACACACCCATCGACCAAACTTTGCGTCGCCACCTGTGATGCCTCCTCTGCGGCTGGCTCTGCAGTGGGTTCCTTGGACAACACCAGGTGGTGCAGTGTCTTCAGCATCACGCATTTCAGACATGTTGCATGGTGACCAAGGCTTCGGATTGGCGAGGGTCAAAAAAATTGGAAGAAAGCACATGCTTCCTCACTTTGCAGAATGTTTATCATTTGGGGAGAATATCTGGTTTCGACCTGGGCTCACTGAATGATTCAAGGGGTGTTTAGCAACTTCTTGGTAGCCTAAATTTCACCATTTTCTGATAGGATTGTTGCAGAAAACATGAAAAGACTCTATAGCCGGTCCTTCTCCAACACCCCGCACCTGCAAGCGCTGTACAGGAGGGGCAGGGACCGAAGAACCACCTCGCGTGTGTACGCACTATGGCCAAGTTAAGCAGTGCAATAATACGTGGATGGATCACAAAATGGTTATCCCCAAATTGCCCCTCGAAAAACCATTGTTTACCAAAACTCAGCCCAAATCATCCCAAATCAATCCGGATGAATGCCAATGTGTTGAAATGGCTACGTTGGGCGTCACCTCTAGCCGCTAGCCAGGCTCCGTACGCTGCGACACCGCCGAGACATAGGAGGCATTGGAATCAGCCGAGGCCCTGAGGGGTCCAACTGAAAAGCTGCCCCAGGGAATGGGGATGGATGGGAAAGGGCCCCACTTGAAACTCGCCCTGCTCACCTGGTACCCTCTGGTTATTTAACACAGCTATGGAAAATTACCCGTTTATGGATGGCTTATGACGACTTTTCCTTTCAAACTTAGTGATTTTCACGACGGATCACGAAATGTTTCCTAGCCCCAGAGAGTCAATGCCAGATGTCCCAGTGCCACAAAAGCATATCTTAAAACATATGTATATATATATATATCATATATCTATACATCACCCTTAGGTGTATACATTCATGGCATTTCATTACATTCATCAGTACTACCGTAATACACAGCTGCGGAAAAAAACCGGCTTTCTTGCAACGCCGGACTGGACACCAAGAAAACCAGTCCGAACACCTGGAGCCACGACCATCGGGCACCCCTGCGCCCGCAATCTGCTGGAAGCCTTCTCTGGCACCTGCAATCCAAATCAATCCAAATTACCCTCCGGTAAACTAACATAGCTATTGAAAATGGCCATTGAAATAGTGGTTTTTCCCATTAAAAATTGTGATTTTCCATGGTTTTTTGTATGTTTACCAGAGGGTAATCCAAATTGTCTTCCACCAGCATCATTGGACCATTTTCATCTACGTATGATTCCTTCTAAGAAACCTTGTGACCATCTACTTGATACACTTTCCCTGACAGCAACCTGGATTCCAATCTGTTTCCGGCAAACCCTTGGCGCCAGCCGTATTTTGGTGCTGGCCTTGAGCTGGGAGTCCTGCAGGATATTGCACAGGATACATCATACATCAACACATCTTGAGAGTTGCAATGTCACACGCGACGAGTATCTGCGCAATCCAGTTCTCTATTTGCACTCAAACCCATTTGCAAGGCTTATTGCAAGGCTCCTGTTTTGGTGCTTCTCTACCTCTGCTTGCAGAGCCTATGGCGCCAGAAGAAATCAACCCTAGCTCTCATGGACGGATGCCTTCCACTACTCCCACAACTGCACCGTCGAAGTCACAGCACCCTTGACTACATCCAAGGACCATTCAATGGTCCTATAGACTTCTCTCCTAATCTTAGATACCTGCACAAACGACACGCTTTCCGGCCGCTCAACATTGCCCTTAGAAGCTCTTGCAATCCAACCAGGCCATGGGACAGTAACCCCTCCATTTTCTTTGAGAAATCGTCCCCCAAAACCATGGTGACAGTCTAACTAGCTATGTTTGATTTACCACATGAAGTTATCAGAAAATGATGTACGTATACTGTGCACTGTATACCCCCAAATGGCCATTTGAAGAGGGAAAATGGCGATGATCTCATTTGGGGCATCGTCCCAGCTGGCACCTTTGCTTCGAACCGCTTTCTCAGCCTCAGGGGCCTGAGCGTAGACATTGGTACAGAGAAGGATAGGTAGGTAGCTAGCTGGGCACATAGATACTAATAGACTAGTGATAGATAGAAAATGATTCAAATATAAATATGTATATATACATATATATATATATATATCGGGATTTGATGATATGTGGCTCTGATCTTTCTATCCAAGGATCAAGCTATCCTGACTGCACCCTCCACACGGACCTCCCCCGTTCTATCTCTGAATCGATCTACCTGCAGCTGACTTGCCGAAGCCGGCGCTGCAGGCAACCTGCCAAAGATGAAGGGTTACCCCCTGGGTCGGTGTCATCAAACCTGGCTAGCTGGGAAATCCCGTAGCAATGGAGGTTTTAATAGGAAAATCATCGAAAAATGGGGGATTTGCCATTGACACGTTTGATTACCAGCGGGTATAACTCAGCGTGCAGCAGAGTCTATCCAGTGACTACCATTTGCCATCATGGGGAACCAAAACATCATCGTTGTAGATGACATGGGGATGAGATTGTGGAATCATTCGGAGTGTCTGAAAAAGGCGGCCGCCTAAATCCACTGGTTGTTTTTCATTTTCTGCTTCGAACATATCATATTGATTCAGATTGGGGGTATACGGCCTCAGTTTTGAACAAACCCATTTCATCCCCTTTCCATTGAACACCAAAGTAACGAGTTTCTGGTTCCAATGGTTTTCAGGACAGTGGGCTCCGCACCCCCAGTTGCTCATCATTCGCTTAGGGTTACAATCACTAAAACTGACAAGAGTGACTACGGGCACCTACCCATGCTGAAGCATTGTCAGTCTGTGATACCCCACAAAAAATCTTTGCACTGGCGAATTGAGAAGGATGCAAATTCGATCAAATGGTTGATATCATCCCACTTATTCATCCCACTGAATGGTTGATATCATCCCACACCAATGATCAAAAAACTTCATATTTTTTTGATCCTCCCACTGAATGTTTGGTGCATCATCGTATGGTATACTCAGTATACTTCGCAATTTGGAGCCGAAAGGATCAACCGATTCACCCACCATGCGCAGGTTTTGGTCCACATCACAACTTGGGGGTGCAGTTGGGGTTGATTTGCTTGAAAAAATGGATGCAACCCAACTTAACATCCTACAACTATATGATAACATATTAATAAGTATGTATAACATTATATAACTATATGATCTTTATGGTTATAACTTGTTAAACCAAACAACTTAATTCACTGGTGCCAACAGTCAGGCCGAGCTACTCTGTGGCTTCTTTCTTCTTTGGTCGGCTGCGACTTCCTTTGGGCTTTCCCTGGCGTCATTTTCGGTGTTTGTAGCAATCCGATTTCAGCAAAAGGTAGGTTCAAAAATAAGGATGTTCCTCAAAGCACAGCTTGGCAATTTTTTGGTATATGTTCGAAAAAAAAACGAAACAGTAGACATCGCATCATGATATGAAGTCCCCAATCTGTTTCGGTGTAACTTCAGGCAAACTGGATCAGGGTCCAGCAAAACCAACATGGCCCGCCTCTGGTCTCCCGTCTGAAACCACCATTTCGCAAAGGAATAAGCTTTTGTACTGCAAGCATGTGGGTTTTGCTTGTCTTATAGCGTTTTGTGATGGTATGGTGCATCATTTAAGATCATGTCCTGCGTATTGTGCATTTGCTTGTTCTGTTTTCATCTAAGATCTATCATATCAATTCGCAACATGTCATGTAAACATTACCTCACATCAATTAAGGCGAGGTACTTAGTTTCGAATTTCTGGTCTATTGTCAGATCTTTGAGTTTGCTTCCAGTCTAGACCCAAAAGCGTCCTCATTGTTTGTGCCTTGGTCTTGAAGCTAATGGCAACACCACCAGAATATGGGGGTTTCCTAAAATGGGATACCCAAAAATGGATGGTTTATAATGGAAAACCCTATTCAAATGGATGATTTGGGGGTATATACCCCTATTTTAGGAAACCTCCATATCATTATTCCATGCTTTTTGGAAAACTTGCCCCAGCCAAATTTCCGGTCGTCACCCATGCTCCCCTTGGATGCGCCCTTTCATTCCACTGGCTCAGAGGTCAGGAAGGGATGTTTCAGGGCGTCTTCGGCAGACATCCGCCGCCCAGGCTGCATGGCCAGCAACGCTTCCAACCTCAAAGCTGCTTGGGAACTTGGGGTCCCTACGACAGAACAATTGCATCCAGATTCACGAAGGTACATCCGTAGAATCATCAAGTAATCATGCAATCTCAACTTCCACTTGTGGTTTGCCAATTTCCTGATTTTCCAGTGACAGAAGGGGTTACAATGCAATCAAGTCTATATTGAAACACGTATAAACCATACATTGCAGCTATATACCCCTTCCTGTTCCTACCAAGATCTCTCGATTTTTCCTCATCAAAACTATACTCCTCTCACCTCAATTCACCTCAGGGTCTCAGGGTGTTGATCTCCAACAACCTCAGGGCCCGGCAGTTTGAGGAAGTTCCCGTGCTGCGGAAGAATCCGCTGCTGCAGCGGCCGCGCCGCGTCCAGCAGCTCTTGGGCCTCGGCAAAGCGCGGATGTCGTAAAGTGATGCCAGAACTTGATTGAATTTTTGTTGGTATGCCAAACAAAAAGAGAACATGAACCTCATCCGCCAGAATATTGCCAGACCTCAATCAGATTCAATCAGAATTCCTTTCTGCGCCTCCCGAATTATGCGTCACTGGTGGTCTAGCGCCTCGTCTGGCAGTTTGCGATGCAGCTGCAGGCACCCTGAGCCAGGCAAGTTCTGCACTTCTTCCCCGAGTTCACTGAAGGGTTGGAAACTGGAAGTCTGAATCCACATCATTTCCGAATATAATATGGGGATTTCTGGACATTGGAGAGTCTCAAAACTACTGGTAGCCCTATAAGCAATGACCATCATTTTGATGCCCCACTTTAAGACACGACCGTATCTGGGTTGTGCATGGTTGTGCCCCACTTCATGATCACCTAACCTTGGGAATACCTTGGGAACAGTTCTGAGAACAGAATGGCCTCGGCTGTCAACAGAAGCGTCTTCTGGCAGGGTGCCACCTGCTGTCAATGCCAGCTTGGCCCGTTGCAAGTGAGGGGGAGCATGATATTCATTCATTTCAATGATACTCCCTGCCCTTTTAAGGTAATGAAGTCAAAATGATGTCAATATGAAGTCCAGCTTTTTGAAAATGACGGCCTCCTTACAGGAACCCACATAATCTAACTCCCAGCTGCCCGTTGCGTGATGATCCTATCAATTACCTCGAGTGGGGCCACTGCAACTTGGAAGGCTCACTGCTGCGCCAAAGACCGGGCCTGTGGATGCAAGTCTCACCATATCTTTGGGCAGCTCGCCTCACAAATCGAACCCTGGACCCTAATTGAGCTTGCCGGGGAGGTATTAAGCAGGATGCAAGCCCACAAGGTCCGATAGAATCACATCCAGCCAAACGGTAGCCCAAAGAAACATTCGTTTACTCCGGTGAAAATGAATCCAATGATCCAGTGCCAATCCCTTCAAGACATAGCTAAAGCGATGCAGCATCACGCCGTCAGAAGTAGGTGGGCGGGGGTGCCATCAAACAGATTGTGATAATCTGGCAAAACTCAATGATAAATCATCCCCACTATTCCCACAACTGGGTGGCACAAAATCACCCCCAATTTTCTTGCTTATAGCGTTGGGTGGATCCTGCAGTAAATCATAATTACAGATTACAACTACAATCCATCACTGTAATCCACCATTTTCCTGGTTAAGTCACCATTTTCAAAGGAATAAACATAGCCAACAGAATACCCAATAGGAAAATCATCACCCGTTGATGTGGTACACGTGTCAAGGTGCCAATCACGCGTTGCATCACCGCCAAATGTTGCAGGCTGCTTTGCACGGGGAAAGGCCGCTCTCCGGTGTAAAGGGTCAGTAGCACGCAGCCCAAACCTAAGAACTGCAGGAACAGAACTACTGGCTCGTGGGACCAGAAATCAGAAGTCGCCTGTTTCCAGAATCCAACAAAAAATTCCATGGGAAGCATTTCCACCTATCTTAGAACACTACTCTTTCCCGGTCATCTTAAAATGGCCAGCTGGATCTTCACTGAGGACTCCTTTGCTTCAACGGTCTCAGGCCCTGACTCCAAACCTAGGCACGGTGCGGCACGTCGCGGCAGGTAACTATAACGTGACTCATGTCTGGATGTGGTGGAAAAAATCACCACAAAGGCCGTGGAAAACTTCAAAAACCAAATTTCAGCCATGACACCTATAAACAAATAAGCAAGTGAGGATCACCTTCCCAAGTTCAGAAAATCTGGTTTGACACGAACAAAGAAAGGGCACTTCAATCCCTTTGATCCAGCCATGCAACGTCGGTCTTTTCATCCCATTGAAGGCCAAGTACGACTTCTGGAGACCGGTATTGCCTGGTGCCGATGTGCCTGCTGTGACGCTCCTTTTTGAGCCTCAGTCAGGTGAATCAAGATAGGAGCCATCATATAGCCATATACTGTCCACATACTTATCACTGCACACATAGAGAAAAATATAGAATATCATAGAATCATGATGAATCATGTAGACAGGTAGATGGTCTTGGTGCAGAGTTACATGTGTGCAATTCTGCTGAGTGTGGCACACGGCTCCTCCGAAATCAATCACACGGATTTCCTCAGCCATAGCAAATTGCCCCAATCAAAGCCACACAACCCACAAACCACCCAACACCTCGGACACTTCGGCACGTAGTTTAGCAAAAGAAACAACAACTGGTCTGCCATGCTGCACATCTGCGCAACTTCCTGGTTTCTTGCCCTTCTTTGCGAGGATGGGGGACCTGAGGTCATCAAACGCCAATTCCATGGTCCTTCGAAAATGTCCAGGTAGCGTTGGGACCATTCACCCATTGGATCCTAGTGGTCGGTTGATGGTTTATTTTATTGAGGCTTAGCCCTATATATCAATCACCAAGGCACATTAATTTGATGTTAATGTGACCATGTGTGACATGGTTTTTCAGGCTGGTCATTGAACTTGGCATTCAAGGAGCCATGTCGCCACGGGAATCTTTCAACATAGCGTTCCGGCACTTGATGTCCTCGGCTCCATAAGTGAACCAACCTTTCACCAGGCCATACAACTTGTCTGCAAACATCTGCGGCCCAGCATCAGTGTGGGTGAGGCCCATGGCGCTGAGAAAATTCAGGCACTGCAGCATTTGTGAGGCAATGGTTCGGATGTCTCCTGAGCTGGCCGGCTGGCAAGCACGGGCATTTCAGATCATTGCGGCTTGCACTGTTTCCACAGGGACAGGGAGGAGGAAGGCAGGGGTTGTGATGGCTCCAACCGGATAAGATCATCATCATGCGATCATGAGGGTGGATATCTTGAACAATCATCTTCAAATAAGATGATTCCAACAATCCTGCACTTACAAAGCAACATGATCCCTCGAATCAGGCAGGCGAGAGTCGCAGCATCAATCCACGATCATCCGTATCTCCTGAGGGACCGGTAGCGCGTGCAAGCACGCTGAGTGGCGTCAAAAATCCACTTGGACTTGGACTCAGGAAATCATGGGGGGATGGGGGACCAAAAATGTGGATCATTCTCGTTCATTCTCCAATTACCCTCTAGTAGTTCAACTATTCAACAGTTTGATGCGATCACCATTTCTACTAGGCAAATCTAGGTAAATCATCTGGAGCTGCGCCATTTTCAATAGCAAACTGTAGAATTACCAGAGGGATCCAGAAGGAATTTGCGCGCCAAGCGTCGCATGAAGTCGCTCAGGCTGATATCCAGCAGCTCCTAAGAGTCAGATCAAGGCTGAATCCTATACCCTGACTTGGCCAGTTGTACCTGAAACATGCATGACAGTGCAACATGACACTGAGATCTATGACTTTCATGTTTGGCTCTGTGAAACTTCGCATTTTTTCTGGTTCTGGCTTAATTACTTCATATTACTTCACTCTTCATTGCCCTGCTAAGCAGGACCAGAAGGAGACATCTTCTATCCGATTCTTCCAGGATCGCCCTGCCATGCACTGCCGTCCAAGCGTCGAAGACCAAACAGCAGTGAGCAACGGCATGTGTGAACTCGCCCAGCAGCTTCACGCAGTAGCTCTGCCGTCCTGGGTCACCTCAGCGCTCCAGAACGAACTGCAAGAAATCCTGAAGCAGCAACAAATAAGACATAAATCAAAATGAATAAAACAACAAACTAGTGATAGGCCGCAGGAACAGTGAATAACATGTAAAGAGCAAACTGTTGTTACAGCATCATACAGTATCTCTTTAAGGGTTTTCTTGCATTCGGTGAAGATTGGAAAACTGCATTTCCTGTTGGCCCAAGTTGCATCGTAAGATCTCTCTGAGCAGTTCAGCTTCGGCATGAGCATGCTCTTTATACCGCGGTACTCCTTGCAAGGTGATGGGGGCCATTGAAACACTCAACGGATCACAGGTGGGTAGACGTCAGTTGCACAAGTTGAACCGCCCCTATGAACACAAGTACTGGCATGGCCCTTCAGCTCCAAATATTATGCTACTCATGTGAAAAGCTAGTATATGTAACAAATCATCGACAAACAATCCTCTAGCATGGATCTAACACTGAGCATCCCTGGTCCACGCCCGGGCCTTTGACCACCTTCACGGCCACGGCGAGCTTTTTGGACTCATCCACACACGCCAGCACACGACCGAAGGAGCCTTCGCCCACCTGCGCCAGGGCGCGCAGCAAAAACGGACCATCCTCGCCCTCAGAAACCCCGGTTGACTTTTGATCCATTCACTGTAATTAAGGTCCTTTGCGATATATTTTTGAAGGCTTATCCCCAAAGGGGATGGGATGAAACTCCAACCTATTTGGCGCTGACTCGCCTTCTTTTTCACCACATATCTGCCAGCGTCCCCGAGTTTCATCCCTCGCGTCCACTGAAAGTGCGGAGTGTCCCGATTCCATCGACCTGAAGATGGGTCCCATCTCATGGTGCGGCGATCAAAACGCGATGCTGAGGGATATTCAAACATGGTTGGCTGGGAAATCCGGTATAAGATGAGGCTTTGGTGGGAAAACATCCACAAAAATGGGGGTAGCAGAGAACATTCCAAAGCATTTGCAAGGAAAAAATGCAAAAACAAGAGGAGCCAACGAACCCGAATGCAGATCACGTAGAAAGACACATAAACGACGACCACCAAGAAAACATATCTCATAATCCAAAAACGTATATGCCACCAAAAGGTTAATGTAACTCACTGCACGCGCTGGCGATATTGCTTTCCCAGCTAGGCATAGAATGCAGATAAATACGACATCNAATCAAAACACACGCAGACACATGATTCGACAAAAGGCACCTCACTCGGAGCGGCAGCAGCACACCGGGCGTGGACGCCGCCAGCGCAACCGCGGCAGCCGTAAAGTCCGGACTAGGTCCGAAATCGTCAGAGCTATGTGCTCTGAAATGTGTCTGACATGTATCTGAAATGTCTCTGAAATGTGTCAGAAATGTGTCTGAAATGTGTCTGGTGTGGCCTTCGACCTCAGGCCCATCCAGACAGCCTTCCAGTGAAGTGTGGAGTGTGG
>BGPT01001072.1:80230-104978 GCA_003297045.1 Symbiodinium sp. clade C Y103
CAGAGCACCTTTTACACGCCCCACCTTTCTTTACATAGCCTTTTCCAAAACCCCGGTTTACACACTCATGCTTTGGTTTAAGTTCAAACCATGGTTTGCCCAAAAATCATGTTCGGCGTAAAAGCCATGGTTTACACAAAACGCCGTTTTACACAAAAACCGTGTTATACACAAAAACCATGTTCCTGCTTGGCCTGTGCAAGTGCTGTTTGCAGATTGTAGAATAGCTTTTTCATGCTCTTTCCATAGTGGCCGGCGGAACACGCCGAAGGCGGTTAAATAAATCCGAGATAAGGCCAACGATCGGGGATTCACAACCCATAGCTATTTGGCTAGGATGCGAAGAAAACTTCATGCCCCGCTCTTTTTTCCATTCTTCAAAGCCAAGGGTACAGCGGAGATTTTGTCGGCGGAGAGGCAAGTTTGAGTCAAAAAAACTGCGGAAAGGTCACTCGGTGAGACAGGGAATAAGATCATCATCATCCCAGAATAACTCAACAATGATCCTCATAATCCCATAATATCATCATAATCCCACAACCTGGAACTTGAGATCAAATAACATGATGTCTTCAGAATAGCATCATTAAAAAAGTTGTCCTCAATCAGGGAATGGAATTCTCCTAGTAACCCCTTCCCTCGAAAATATTTTAAATACCCCCCTTCGATAATCTGGTGGGACGTATTGGATCCTTTCATGAATTTTGGGGCCCAGTCATGGGATATGGGAGGAGTTGCTTGGAATCGGCTGGTACTTTTTTCAACCAATGAAAACCAAGCTGGCCGTTTGGAATCCCAGACTCACCTGATAAGTTTGATTCATCGGGAACTGTGAAATCCCCCAAAAACTCAGACTGCAAGTAAATCATTGAAGAATTGTCATGTTCAATCTAGGGTACCCTCCAGAGGGAAAAAAAAGTTCATGCTGGTTAGGTTCAGAATGGCAATCGACCATTCAGTTTGATGGTTTTCCCATCAACATCTCCATTTTTCCTGGGATGTCCCATGGCCACGTGCGATGACACCGAAGGGTAAACCTGATGACCCCTGATGACCCCTGATGCACCTCGTGGAATCTTTGCCACGATCAGGCCTGGACAAGAGGATCTTCAGCAACCGGCCCAGTGTTACAAGGTGGTGCTCCCCCAGTGATGTTTGTTGAATTTAGCTTCACCACATGAACACCATAGATATACCCTCTGGTTATTTAACATAGCCATGGAAACCATGGCTCATTTTGGATGATTTTCCCAGCTATAAACCTCCATTTATAGGGGATTTTCCATGGCTATGTTAGTCATAACCAGATGGTATCTCCCACAAACCATGGAATTCACCGAATTCGTGAACTTTGCTACTCAGCTCCATGGTGTGCTGATAAATCTCCCAGCAATCGTTCGACTTGGCGGTTTGCTGATCTCCTCAGGTAGTTTGACTTTGGATGACTTGTAGACCCATCCAACCCCACTTACTGGTGCTTAGTAGGGAATGGATGAATGGATGGGAATGGGATGATTGTTAATGGTTATTATAGGTCATTCCCTCATTCCCTGCTAAGCACCAGTAAGCCCAAAAAAGGCTAAATCCAAATGTACAGCTACGATCCATCCAGATATATGATATACCAAAGACCCGTGGCCTCAAATACTTGCAGGATCTGTATCTGGATCTGTAAACTGATTGAAACTCCTGTAAAGTGGTGCCCCATAGTTAGCTAACTTGGTTTACAACTCCAACAACTTGGGTTTATGATATATAACTATAACATAAGATGATTATAACCACCATATCAAATATAACTACAACTACAACTAAACTATAACCATATATAACTAAACTATATTACATGATATGTAGCATATACATATATATATATATATATACATGGAGGTGTCCTAAAATGGGGATACCCCGAATCATCCATTTAAATAGGGTTTTCCATTACAAACCATCCATGTTGGGTATCCCCATTTATGGAAATCCCCATGTGTATATTACTATAACTAAATCCCCTGCCAAAGCCCAATGGTTCCAACACTGAATTCCCGACCTCTTTGGGCTTCAGCTCTTCTATCAACGCTGTTGCCAGCCTTGCAGGAAAACCGGCCTTCGTGAGGGTTTTCAGTGGAGATCGCAGTCAGTGTGGCTTTAAACATATTTTAAAAAGTTTGCTATAATCAAAACGAATTATTCTAGTATATCAATATTTATGCACATATAACATTATAACATAAGTATAGTAAAATACCATTGGTTTCTCAAAACGGGGACCCCCAAAACCCATGGTTGATTCAATACTTGAATAATCTGAAATGGATTTTACGGACTTGTATGATTCGCAGATACCCCAGTTTAGCCATTGGTCCGGAGGTTGAAGAGGATTGACTGTACCATAAAGGAATCTACTTTGGGACCCTGGGACCAAAAGGGGCCCACCCAAAACCATGAGGTCTTCATAAGGAGTCCGTACCCACCATCCAGGTTGTTTAAACCCCTACAGGGAGAGGGGTTACCTTTGGGGAAATGATCCCATCGATCTCCATGAGAAGTAATAAGTCTGGCTGGAGAAATTATGTCATAATTCAGCAACCCCAAAAGGATCGGTCATTTTGGGATAGTTGCGTCGTTAACGACCATTCCAGTGATGTCGCGACGTGAGGTCGTTGTAATTTCTCCAGATGTCATCTATCAAAAATGGGGATTTACCCATCAAAATTCAGGATTCAACAGTTACTCATCCACCTATCACCAGTTGGTTTTCCCAACAAACACAACGGCCCTCGCTCCAAGATATTCCAAGCAACAACTGCAGTTTCTGTTCGTCCTGCCATGGATCATGGGAAAAATCCTGAAAAGTCCTGAACTTAACTTTTTTGGGGAAAACAAAGATGTTCTCAATATTACCGGCAATCTAACATGGCAATGCATTCATATGTGGAAAAGCCATGGGGAAAAGCCTGCTGGAAATGATCTAATTATGTTACTTGGATGATCACCCCATCGCAACTGGTAACCGGCTGAACTGTTCAGCACTAAAAAAGGGGGGTTTTGGGATCACCAGGCGCATTCATGGAGGTCTTCTCAGAAAAGGAGAATCAAAAAGCCCCCATCCTCTGCCGCTGGCCACTCACCGCAGTCGTGGAAGGCCTCCTAGAATCGGCACGACGCGCACGGGGGGAGTCTCAATCCCCCGAAAACAATGAAGAACTTGGTCAAATCCGATTCCAAAATAGTGGCAAATCTCTGTTCTGCATCTTTGAAGGGAATAATGTATTCGGATCTGATCAGCAATGAATAGGGTTTTCACTAACAAAAAGTTTGATTTTACCAGCAAATATACAATGATTTCCCTGGAGAAAATGCAGGCTTAAACCAATAAGTTGGGGAGTTCAGCACACAATATTGATTATGACCTAGAATGAAATGTGTACCAACAACCCATTACCACATAGAAATTCAAAAAATGGATAATGATTCCTTCCCCTAATGTAAAATGTTTCTTCATGTTGACCCTCAAAATGAACAAATCCAATATCATGCTTAACCCAGGGTCTCTGTGGGAGTATTCAATATGGGGGGAATGCGATGAACTCACAAAACCTGACTGGGTGAACATGTTGTGAGTGAATTTACCTCATTCAGAGGGGTAGAGTCAATGCTGAAGTCGTTGAATCATGGGTAATTGGGGAAACAAAAATGAAACCACAGAAATGAGTTCCCAAATATGGGAATTTCACCATCTAACAGTTGGCTTTTAACTAGTAAAATCTAAGGCTGTTCGGGACCCAACGGTGCTGTTGGTGTTTTGCTTTCAACTGGGACCTATTTCTTGAACCACAACTTTGACCCATGCCATACAAACATATTCCGCCTGATCAATTTGCATACCCTCCTGTAATCAAACGTGGCCAAAGAGAATCCCTACAAATCGAGGTTTTAATGGAAAAACCATCTATGAATGAGAGATACTCCATTGCCGTGTTTGATTACCGTGTTTGATTACCAGATGGCATAAAGTTGAAGTCACGCCAAGAACTTGCAATTGCAATTGCATATGTCGGATACAAATCTCAAAACTAATGCCTCGAAGATGATTTCATTGTGAATCCTGTTGATACTTCTGTTCCAGCATAGCCTCCTCTGTTGTCTTCATTGTTTGTTATGATTTTGTTTGTGTGTTCTGTACACCAGTCACCAGTCTCCAACACATGGCTGCTTTCCCCTACACAGCCTACACATGCTAAGTTTCATTGATTTTGGGCAACATATAATTGTGACCGCCCAAAACCTTGAAGCAAACGATCCTTTGAGGATTGCCCAGAATAGCAACCATACCCAGTTTTACCACTAGGGGAGCCAATTTAAACCATTGGTGTACACCATTAAAAGCCACAATAAACTGACACACTGTAAATAATGGGATGCAAACGGTATTTCTTCCATCTACCAACTGCATCCAACTGCAAGATTTCGCAACCATCCACAGTATGACTAGTCTTATCATTCTTGTCCCATCGGTCGTACTTTTTCAGGGATCCTTCCTGCACTTCCACCATGGATTCACATCGATTCGCCTGCAATGGCGGCGTAATCAGTTGGAGCAGCAACTCTTCTCCTGGAAGCGCTGCGTCTATGACGGCAAGAGTTGGGTCTGGCAAGAACGCATATCCCATGAATATCCCATTCATATCCAGGAAATCAGATTAAAACTCTGTTAATAGTGGATTTTCCTATGATCTTTTCTATGATTGATTCTATATCCCATCATATCACTATTCATCATCCCAATAATATCCCATGATATTACGACTTTTTGGCTAGTTGTATCATAATATCCTCATAGAATCCCTCTAAAATCCCCGTTGGTTAGTTACAAACCCTTGAAATCCCATGAAATGCCATTATATTCCACCAAATCCCATAGAAATCCCATGAATATCCCATTATATCACCATTTTGGTTGGTTAAGGACCCCATCAAACTGCCCAGTCCAAAAAAAACTTCGCGCCTCCTTCCAGCAGTTCGTCTCGCGAAGTGCTCCGCGCCAAGGTCTGTGCCAGGCTCGACACCTCGGCCAAGAATGCCATGAACATCCAGAAAAATGCGATGAATATCCAGAAAACTGCCAGTAAAAAATAGATACCCTCTCGTAAACGTTTACATAACTATAGAAAATCCCCATGTTTGATGGGTAGATCGGTAAATCAACTATTTCTATGGCCATTTTCAATGGCTATGCAGAGGGTAAGATCATGGAAATAATGAACAACTTTGAAATGCGTTCTGAGTCAAATTCATCCAAATCGAGGGTCTTTTCTGTGTTTTCTTGTGTGTCACCTGCACAAACGATGCAAACCCCCGGCCCCAAAGCCCTTGCTTTTTTTCCTCACAGCGCCTCTTTCGATCACCCTTGGGGGATCAAAGTTCGCACAGGTGCTGCCATTGTTGCAGCACCATGGAGGCTGTTGTTTTTGATGATTGTTTGATCATTGTTGGTTGCAAGAGTGTTGCAAATTTCAGTTGTTGATCATCTTCATGTTTCAAACATCACTTTTTCTCATCATGTCACCTCGTGTTTCTCATGGTTCCCCTCATTTTTCCCCATGTTTCCCTAGCTTTCCATCGTCTTCCCCTGGTTCCTCCGGCAAATTTCCACATCTTTGGTGGACCTTCCGTCCCACGCGCATCTCCTCATGCCTCCGGCGACGTGCCGCGGCTGCGGCCCGCGGCGGCGGCGCCGCTGCCGGCGGGCAGCAACTCGCGGAGGCGCGCCAGCTCGGCGTCGCGCTCCTATGGTTTGTGGTAGATATATTCATCCCTAAATGCCAATGGATTGTTGATGGATTAATGGATTAGTCAACTTAAATAACTTTAAAAGGATTCTGATGTGAATTGGTTGATATTACAATGGTTTACTGTGGTTTACTATCTGGTTATTATTACCAATTCTATGTTCTATGGTTTGTGGTAGATATGTATAGTTAATCAGCAATGGATGATTGATAATGGATTATACCAATCTTGGTATTATCTTAACAATAGGTATATCAATTGGTATTAATTCTATATATAACTATAGTTAATCAGCCATGGATTATTGATGGATTAATGGATTAACCAACTTAAAGCTTATGGGGTTAGAACTATGATGGCGATATGATTGATGATATAGCTATAGTTTATGATATAAAAAAAAAAAAAAAGTTTTCCCTAGGATAAATATCTGAGAATAAGGGATATATGGTATGATGGGATATAGTGGGATATAATGTGATTTAGAAGATACAGTGCCCCCAGATAGCTAAGTTGATGCCAAAAACATGGTAAACTAAGGGTTTATATGGTAGATATAACATGATATAACGAACTAGTTGATGAGGTTTATAAACCAACTTAAACATTTTTATTGAAGCACTAAGCACCATACTATCATAAAACTTAAATAGAATAACTATCATATGTTCATCATATGTCCATCCTCTGTCCATGATGAGTCCATCATATGTCCATCCTATGTCAATCATATGTCCATGATATGTCCATGATATTTCCATCACATTTCCATGAACTTTCCACTAAGTGTCCATCACATTTCCGGAAAAAAACCATAGGTTTCCTCCCTTTTGGTGGTATCCTCAACCTCCCCGCAACGTTCCAAAGTTGAAACTTTCCCTCGGCCTGCAGCTGCGCACGCAGCGTGCGCAGTTCATCGTCCTGGCGAAGGGGAGATATGTTCAACATAATGGAGGATTCCTAAAACAAAATACCATGTGGTTGTTTAACATAGCTATGGAAAATTGCTAATTTTGGATGATGTTCCCATTAAAACCTCCATTTGTAGTGGATTTTCCATGGCTATGTTAAGTAACCAGAGGGTATATATACATGTATACCTACATTGTATTATATTTGATGAGGATACATATATACCTATATGTATATAGTTGATAAATGTTAAGGATAGGACCTACAGTTAATGAGGTTTATGACTTTGGCTAGTGGGAATATAGAGATATATATATATAGTATATATTGTATACATGGTATCTAAAACTATAATTTACCCAGAATATATGGGATGTCATGGGAATACATGGAGGTTTCCCAAGTCATGGGGGTACCCCAAATCATCTCAAATGATACCATGTTACTATTGAAACCCATGGTGACGACTGGTGACATCCCCCCATGTTCACCCACGTGATTTCACCTGTAAGTAGACCTTGGAAGTTGCTTCTCCCAGTCACCAAGTTTTCCCATTACCCTCCGGTGTCATCCAACATGGCTGGCTGGAAAATCCCCCAACTAAATGGAGGTTTAGTTCGCTGGGAAAATCATGGAACTAAATGGCAAATTCCAAGTGCCAAGTTTGATTACCAGAGGGTACAAAGCCACCATTTCCGTATCATGTCCCCAACATATTCCTATTAATGAATGTACTAGTCAAATAGGGGTACGCCCCCCCCAATACATTACTTAAGTCATGGGGATATATCCCTAGTATTCTGGTTTTGCACTTGAGGAAAGACATAGCAAGATCATCCACATATTCGATCATGTTCGCATGTACACAGCTGGCTCCAGGAAATTTCTCAATGCGCTGGCACTTGACAGATGGCCTTTTGATGGCCAATCTTAGATCCCCATAAAAATAAAACGTGTTACCCTCTGGTAAACTAACAGTTTGCTATTGAAAATGGCCATTTATGGTTGATTTTCCCATCAATAGCATGGTGATTTTCCATAGCAAACTGTTAGTTTACCAGAGGGTACCAGTAGTATCAAATAGCCTCATCAAGACGGCAAACAGATCAAAGTATGAAACATCACAATCCGGCAACCAAACATGGCAGTGGAAAATATGTTTTAACTTAATTATACATGGAGGTTTGGTTTGCTGGGAAAATCAACAATAAATGGGGGATATTCCAGCACGCCGGGGGTAAATCCATCAATATCCCATTATTATCCCACTATCCCATTAATATCCCATTATTATCTCTATTAAACCGTATAACCCGTTTTAAACCATTGTATTCCCATTGTTATACATTCCTATCCCAAGGTTCACCCGTTTCGCCAAAAACGGCGAGGGCCTTCAGAGCGCAGTGGGGGCAGCCCGAACTGCTGAGCCCTTCCTGCACGCCCTTTTCGAAGATGACCTGCGAAGGGTCAAAACAAGATGGATATAACCAACAATCATGGGGGTATAACCAATGAAAACGGGAGAATAATGTGCATATAATATCATATAATGGGATACATTGCACCAACTTGATATGATGTTGATGAAACATCCAGAGCAATAGTTACTGGGGAGTTGTAACAAGCAGTGTTAAAATCATCCACCGCTTTACCCATTCACCTCACCACTCTGTGTGTCTATGTAGGTATAGTCATCCTGGAGTAGATAGAATATAGATATGTCAAAACATCCTCACAAAAATGGGAAGATCATTGAAATCTTGACGTTCTATCTACATGGATGGTCTGCGAGTTTCAAACAATCGGACCTGGGGGATTTCAGGAAGCCAATTTGTTGTGAATGGCTTCGTTGAATGGATTCTGAACCAACAACAGAAATGCAGTGGTTCATAGGCCAAGCGAAACCACACAACGGATCAGCGGTGAAATCTGATGGGGCAATGAGTCAAGTCATTGGAGACCCCAAGACTTCAATGGCGAATACTATTTTTATAGACCAGGGCTAATACTTCAATGGCTAATACTAAGACTAATGGCCCATTTCCCCTGAAAAATGGCTATGAGGCTAAAATCTGTGGTCCCCTGGGTAAATGTTGGCTATTGTCGTTGACCCACCAGACAGATCACCTACCATTCCAGATCGATGCGTCGCGACGACTCGACACCTCGAACTGTTTCTTGAACCAGCCAACCAAATGACTCTTCACCACCTGGAGAAGGCTGAAAAACGAAAAAAGCACACCCATCTTCGAGTAGAAGATCCATGGGGTACGTTTGGCAGTGCTGCTATGTTGGTTTATAATCCCAGAGTTATGAGTGAAAATTCAAATAAACCAACTTCGCTAACTACGAGGCAGCACTGGTCCAAAATTCTCCCAGAGGGATGGTATAGGCTCATTGAGTTACCGATGAATTAGCCATTGAAAAAATGCGGATGATCCAGGTCGCTATGTTAAAGAACTATCTCCAAAAGGAATAATGGGATAATTCACTAATGATGGGAGAATGAGATTCTTGTTGGGATAATAATCTGAAAAAAACAGAGGGTAACAATGCTGATCCGAATGATATTCGCCATTAACGAGAACAAAAGCAAGCAAAAGTGATGATACAACCCTTCAATTGCAGCATCCATGATTCGTCACCACGAAAAAAAACAAAGGCCAACAAAGCAAAATGTCACCAATAAAATATTCTTGTAATGTGGGTAAAACAATAATAAACCATCCCCAAAATCACCATAAATAGGTGGTATAAACCATTCCCAAATGGATGGTTTATTATTGTTTTACCCACATGACCTGGTCCTTAAGTGATGGTGGGCACAACCTGGTCCTTCATTGATGGTGGGTATATCAAAAACTCTACCGGGAATCTAACCTGTCAATGTACTTCCCCCGTTTATAGACAACTAAATATCCTGTTAAACATAGGTATATGTCCCTTGCCAAAATGTGGTGCCCCCGAATTATAAGTTGGTTTCTAAACCCCTATTAACTATATAGGCATATATGCCATAAACCCTAGTGATATCAGTAAAATAAACCAACTTCGCGGTTCCAAACCGGGGCACCACCTGGCATACTTCATGGTTATCCCTATTATTTCCCATGGTTCTCCCTATGATTTCCCTTTTTTCCCATGATTTTTGCGGCATTTCCCATAATTCCAAGGGAGACTTCCAACCCTTCACAGCCACAGCATCACCTTCGAAGCCTTCAAAGCAAGTCACTGTGTTGACCTCCTCGAATGATGAGGTCCTGCGAATCCAGATGGGGCTGAAAATTCCCAGATTCCTATCAGATAATTCCCATCTTATATAGATTAATATTGATATAGAGGGGTTTCATGAAATGGGGTATCCCTAAATCATGCGGTATAAAGGGAATATGTAGGGAAAACATGGAAATTTAGCGAATACAATACCCTATTTTCACTGGGAAACATGATATCCCTAAATCTACTAATGAATCATCATAGTCCTTATAGAGAAATATCCTTATCCTCCGGTGTCATCAAACAACCTGGCAAGCTGGACAATCCCCTACAAGTGGAGGCTTGAGTGGTTGTAATGGGAAAATCATCGGAATAAATGAAAGATTTTCCAGCACGCCATGTTTGATGACACCAGAGAGTATTTGTGATGTATGGATGGCAATGTTCAGAGAAAAATCTTCTATAATGCGGTATTTACCAAGAATAGCTATCCAAAAATCCAAAAATGGTTACCCAAAAATCCTTACACTGGATTATGAACAAAATCTGAAGATATTCTTGGTGCTAGTACAATGATGGGTCATCTATAAACGGGTGACTTTCCAGTGCCAGTTTTGTTGGAGGGTACCCTCTGGTAAACTAACATAGCTATGGAAAATCACCATTTTTAATGGGAAAATCCACTATAAATCACCATTTTCAATGGCTATGTTAGTTTACCGGATGGCTTCGCCTTGATCCACCAAGCCTCTTTTTGGAGCAGTTGGATGAACAAAAATAGGAAGCATCATGCAGGATGCTGCCCCCCTGATAAGTTAGCTTATAATCTACGAATAATTTTCGTCTAGAGGTATATTCCCTTAATCAACCCGAGTTCTTGGAATAATAAAGGCATCAACTTAGCTATGCCTGGTGATGAAACCCTTCCCCGGTTTCACCAGTCCTGGTGATGAGCCCCTTCACCTTCTCTTCATCTACGGGTCGTGAGGCACGAGCTTGCCCCACGTCGATACCTTGGGAAAAGACCACAAAAACTTTTGGAGCATCCTCGAAGCACCTTCCATGCTTTTGAGAAAAAAGGAATCCTGAATCCTGAGCATCTTCAAAGATGTGTAAGAACAGGTTCCTGACACCAATTTGCAACTGTTTTGCTTTGAAAATATTATTTTTCATGACCAGTACGGGTTCAGAGGGTGATGGTCCACTGAAACCAGCGTCCCTGGAAAACTCTGGATGACAGCGGGTGATGGGGATTGTCTCGTAGATCTTTTTGGTTGTTTTGGCAAAAGATGTTTGTAGATATTTTGGCAAAATATTTGGTGGGATATTGTACATAAATATTTTGTGGGATATTCTGGCAAAATATATGCTGGGATATTTTGGCGAAATATCTTGTGGATATTCTGGCAAAATATTGTGTGAATTATTTTGTCAAAATATCTTTGTGGGTGTCTTGGCAACCATTTTTGTGGATACTCTGGCCAAATATCTTGCGGATATTTTGACAGAATGTCTTTGTGCGTATTTTGGCAGAATATCTTTGGAATTCTTTGGGCGTTTCGAATGCTGAAAAACAGGGATGGTGGTTTGGCCAAAGCCATCCCCCTTCTTTATTGTTCATCTCATTTAAAAGCCATGAATACCACAATTTACAACCCAGAACTCAAACATATATATATACCCTCTGGTAATTCGATACACCTATCATTGATGGCTATATTTCAACTCATCCCTATAAAATCCCACTAGTAGTTGTACCCCGATATTGATTTGCCAGAGAAAATGACATATAAACATCAACCATATGTATATACACATCAATATTGTGACATCTTGAGAATGATAGTGGGTATAAGAAATATCAATATAACCATTCGACACCAATCCCAAAATGGAGTTTCAACCACAGAAATATGTACAATAATAATGCTGGTATATACAAATAATATGTGGAACAGTAAGAATGCAATATAACAATAGTAACAATAATAGCAATATGTTGGCTAAATATAGAATAATCATACTCACAAGAATAATGAAGAATATCCTATAATATCCTCTATCGTGATTTAAAAAAAAGTGATTCAGCCACAGGTTGATCCGGGCAACTGCTCCAATCCTTGGTGACTTCCAGGTGCATCCTCGGTTGGGCCATGGTGAAACCCCAAGAAACCAACTTGGTCGAATGGGATTTTATATGGATATATTGGGAAAAAAATATGTGTATATAAAGAATATATAGCATATGACTGTGGAATTGAATGAAAAATAATATTGAAATATGTACTGGGATCATGCAATTGTTTTGGAATATCGTGAGCTAAGTTGTTGCACCTAAACTTGATTAACGTTTGGTTGATTAAGGGGATACAACTATAGTCAGACGGGTTTTTTTTCACCAGCAAACACAACTAGGGGGGGCCCCTCCTGTGGGATTGAATGGGATTTAAAAGTATCATACATCAGTTACTGTGCACTACCACGTACAAACAAGGCAGCCAGCTGACTCGCCGCCCTTGTAAGGGTGACGAATTTGAAAATCATGTTCTTGAGGTTACAAGAGATTGGTATTTGTGGGATATGTCAAGAAATGATTGCAACATGGACATCTCTTTCGCGTTCATCCACTGCCCTCACCGCTGTCCCAATATGTCAAGGTCTTGATTTCTGTTGGGCTGAAGATCACCCCACCCGAGCAGCTACTGGCTGCTGGTGAATGAGCATGTCGGAAAAAAAAAAAAACTCAGGTATAAACCAACTTAGCTATCTAGGGGGTCCCCACATTGTAAAATATGGATTTTTTAAAAGATATTCCCGTTTTGCTGGTGTAATTTTTGAAATTGACATATTCTATCTACACCAGGATGACTATAATGGGAAAAATATGAGAAATAATGTGATACATAGTGGGACATACTTATACACACAATAGAATTCCATCATTATTCCATTACCCTCTGGTAAACTAACATAGCTATGGAAAACACCATTTTCAATGGGAAAATCCACTATAAATGGCCATTTTCAACAGCAAACTGTTGGTTTGCCAGAGGGTATTACTACTATGGTGCGAACGCAATGAAAACACTAGTAGTAATACTGGAATGTAATGCGATAATGATGGGATACAACTGGGTTGCAATAACAATAGCCATAACGGAGATCGGTATTTCGTAAGTCATCATTGTTGCTAATCAATGTACAATGATACGAATGGTAAATAGAATAGTAGTGACTGGTATATCATTCCATGGCGATATTTGTTCCATTGATATAAAACGGTTTTATTGCCAGTCCTACAATGGGATGCAATGAACTAACAATGACAATATTGGTAACCATAATCATAGTAGTAATTAATATGTTTGAAATATGTAAGAAAACGTATGATGTGGTGCTGCTCGTAGAACCTGCTTTACTCCAGGATAACCAACAGTTCGATGTGGAAAGCCCACCATTTGCAGATCAGTTTCCTAAGGAAACCGCAAGGTTTCCACATCTATGTTCGTTTATGAATCAGCTGCCGCCAAAGCGTCCCCCGCTGCAGCGTCTCATGCAGCGACTTGGAGGATTCCGGGGGAAAAATCAAGGTGTAGCTGATGGAAGCACGCGCCTCACAGTGCCATGGTAATCAACATATGGGGATGGGTCAAAATTTAAGCCTCAAATTTACCACAGATTCTAGTCTATGTTGAAATCCATGGAGTTTCCCATGATCTATTGGGGTTTTCCCGTAAAGTCACCCATGATTGGTGCCCCCTTGATTCTCTGGTCGATGGCAGGTATCTCGAAGCAGTAAATGGGATTTAAGCATGGAATTCACCAACTACTATTTCACCATAAACTAACTGTACTTACCCTGTGGTTATTTAACATAGCCATGGAAAATGGTTCATTTTGGATGATTTTCCCATTAAAACCTCTATAGGGGATTCTCCATAGTTATGTTAGTTTACCAGAGGGTAACTGTACTTAATACGAATTAGCGAATGAGTGTATAAACCAACAAACATTCACTGGGGGAAACCAGCACTTTCTATGTGCTAGATGGTCATCCTAAGCCGTATGGGGGGGGGGGCATTTATATGCGCATTCTGTTTCGATTCACAACACATTGACGGTTAATTGTGGATAATCACAACCCTATGGTGGTTTTTTTGTGGGTTTTTGGCGGTCAGCCAATCAGCAAAAATTTTTGGGTGATATGATGGAATATATGGTGAATATATGAGGGGTACCCTCCGGTGTCATCACATCGGTGGCATGGAACGTATCCCATTGAAGTTTTCATGTGAAAATCATCGAAGCAAATGCTGGATTTTCCATCTTTGATTGCTGGATGGTCCTATAATTCTTTTTGATATTCAACCACGAAAGTTTGTCTTTTTTGGGATCCACTCAAGCCCAAGGCTTGTTGACACCAAGGTTTGTTGGGTGATCGCTCCAAGGCTGATGGTAGTCATGTATCAGAAAGTTACATATATGTCTTTATGGCCCTTTCTTGAACTATCCATTTTATGGAGGCATAAGGTGAAAATGGTACTTTAACATGCCTTTATGGCCCTTTGTTGTATCCAGCATGATATGAGGTATCATATCATTGTGAAGCATGAAAAAACGGTTCACATCACGCTTCTGCAATGTCTCTGATTTTCTCCAAAGCTCCTATTCACATAAATCCAGTAACCCCTTCCCCCTATTACTACTAACCCCCCCCCCCAAATACTAAAAACTAGGGTCCATCTCCAATTTTGGAAAATTTGTGGTTGGCCAATTTAACTTTAATTGATCCCCTTTAGAAAACAATTTAAAAACAAACCTACCATTTGTGGCTTTCACCTCCTCATATTTTAAAAACTAGTCAACCCCCCGGGGTGTTTATTATTAGGGTCCCCTGAATCCAAGTAGTTTTTAGTAATAAGGTCTGGTGCTTACTATTAGGGATCACCTGCCTGGAGCTAGTTTTCAGCACAGAAGCAGCATCTTTATAAAGGAGTTTATAAAGGGAAATGCCAGGAGCTGAAGTAGTTTTTAGTATTAAGGTTTTTTGATTTTATGTTAAATATTAGGGTCCGCTTCGAAATCCATTTTTTTTGCAAGTTATTAATTGCCTTTTAAAAGGGAATTGAATTGATTCTGAAATTGAAAAAAAATAGTTTTTAGTATTAAGGTCCGAAATTTAGTATTAGGGTCCCCTAATACTAAATACCCCCCTAATATTAAAAACTACCCGAGGTGTTTACTATTAAGGGGGGGTAGTAATAGGGGGAAGGGATTTTTCCTTTTTGCATCAACAAACCAGTGGGGAAGAAAAAAAACACAGAAACATGGAGAATCTATATGGGAAAGCTGGAAATATGATGCAAATACCATCTATAACATCCTGGAAACACTATTCTGGGGGGGGAGTTACTACTATCAATTCCAAATGTAATTTGAAGACGTTTGAAACCTGAGTTCTCTCATCTTCACCGAGGCTGCTTCGGGTCTCCATTAATTATCCGGATCAAATGGATGTCAATTGTTGGACAATGTCAAGTCCCGAATAGTGACAATCTCCAATTCAAGTTGGGACCCACCCTAGCTCTTGATTTATTTACAAACCCATCCATGGAGATCTTGCCATAAATCCAACAGATAGGCTAGCTAAAAATCAACTTACCTATCATTTATGGGTTACAGGAAGTCTCGGATTAATTTATGTTTGTCACATACAGATTCCATCCCATTTGAGCAGCATCACATGTGTGGTGGTAAACTGGATCTGCTGATTCTAAGGTTCCCGTTTCGCTGGGTTTGTCGAACATACATGAGTTTTTACAAGAGTTATTGACATAATGACGAGTTCTTACATCCATGCTAACATCAATGAATTGTTACATCAATACTAACATCAATGACAAGAAACAACCAAAGAGTTTTTCACACATCCATGGTACAGTACCCCATAGTTATACCCCCAAGATGGCAATAGTGGTAAAATGACGATAAGCCATGGGATTGCGGGGGGTACCCTCCAGACAAACTGAAATTGTATTACCCTCTGGTGTAGAATTGGGGTTGAACCATCAAAAATGGGGAATTGACCTATGAACAATAGGAATTTAAACTCTGAACAATAGGGGTTTAACCTACCGGAATATCATGTTTAATTGGGATATCATGAGATAATGATGGGTACAGAACTATAAGGAGATAGTAATAAGTAATAAGATAATAACCTCCAGTGTCATCAAACATGGTCGGCGAGCTAAATCCGCATTGCAATGGTAAAAAATCACAGATTGGGCATTCTCCATTGCCCAAGCGTAGTCCATGGTCCACATTACAGAGTAAGGCCGGAAAGGATACAAGTCATTCGATTGCATTTTAGTAGGATTCTACTCTTCCATCTCTTGGGGATTGTTGTAAACAAGTAGGAGAGCCCTACTAAACATCAACCAACCATTTTTTTTGGCTGGCTTTATGTTATATTACATAAATCTGCTGAAAACAAAGTCAATGCCCCCATCTTCATTAATGTTCGTGTGTATACTAAAAACGCATATGTTTGATAATTAAACACCTTGGTATGCTTAAATCACCATTTTAACAGACAACATGCAACCAACGCTTGCAGCCCAGATGCGGCCACGAAGGTTTCGAAGATGCACCACACTCGGGTCCTGACTCACATTGGAGGGTATTGTAATAGGATGGGCTATAGTCACTATATATATATATATATATACTGTATAAATATATAGAAGCACTATCAAACACTGCTTATGCTATTTTTTACTTTGATAACTATCTACATCAGACTGGGACTATGTATACATATATGTACATATTTTTGGCTCGGACACTTTGACGCTCAATCGCTGCGGTCTGGGTGAATGAATTCAGGCTGAAAGGAGCACTTAGGTTAACGCACCTGGGCCAGCATAATCTGCCCCCATCTCCCGGCCAAATGAATGTACAACTAGTGCACGGAAGCCGTTGAAAAGGGCCTCAGGTGGTTCCTCAGTGCTTGGATCAACATCTGTGCCGTGGATCCCTCTTGCAAGCGCCACAGCCATCGCTTTACATAAAGCTGGCGCATATTCTTTGAGCTCAATGGTTTTCCACTGTCCAAGCTGGTTTCTGCCTATCGCTGAACATTTCGGCAGCTCAACTCTAACTCGGCAGCAGTGAAGATCCAACATGAAACTACTCAAATTCACAGCAAGCAGAGACGTGGGCTTGGGCGTACGAGCGCCAAGCAGTCCCTGGGAGAAAGTGAGCCAAATTGTGCTTGGGGCTGATCATGAGGTTGAGAGGGGTGGTCCAGGATGCCAAAGGCGTTGGCTAGGCTCCAACATGACCAAGAAGAAAAAAACCAAATGGCTCATTTCCGACCAGCAACTGCATGAGCTCCCGCAAGCTGACGGCAGCCACTTAATCATCATAAATAGATGATGAAGCCACTGAAATTCTCATTTTTGTTGAAGAAATCCTATTTTCTGCTATGTTAAGGTAGATGAAACTGTCACTCGTCGCCCTTATCTGCTCCCGAAGATTTTCGCTTGGCATCCCAACAGGCTGCCATTCCGCGGGCGCACCGGGCAAGCGCCTGGCACTGGGGTACGCTGGGCCGGGAACACAGGGATCTAACCAGTAATCAATGTTAAAAAAACAAAAAAATAAGAAACATGGGGATTCAAGCAACAAATATGAAGTTCCTTCGGTTGATACGAGGTGATTTAATGGATTTGCTTGCGGAAAACCATGTTTTTCCAGCAGATATACGCGTTTCAACCATCTCGCTGAACCAAGTCTGGTAGGAAACGCAGCGTATCAACTATAAGTACAGGGATTGCAGGTGATTCAAAAGAGATTGAACATGATTGGCCCACGGTAGTTATGATATTTTTTCGTGGGTAGTCATGACAAGTTTTATCATGAATGTTCATGAATAATATCAATTGTGATAAACATGATTCGCGCCACTGACAATAATTTTGATATACATGCAAACTGTTAAGGTAGTTCGGAATCTGCTATCTTCCCCACAAGAAATTCTAAGGATGGATGACCATGGAATTCACAGCAACGGCAACGATGGTAGCGCCTGCGAAAGTTTCAAGTGTAAACCATTGTATATCTCGTCGTATCCCCAAACTGTGAGTGGTACTGATACCCCCTTACCTACAATATACTTCGATCTACCCTCTACAGGAAAGATTGACAAATTTGGTGGTTTTATCTGGGTATAGCTAATCCCATCCCCCGTTCATCTTAGCCACCCCCATTATATGGTCCCTGCGCAATTCCCTGCCAAAAAAAACTAGTTTCTCGGCGGGGGGAGATTGTGTTGGTTATCCCCACGGGATTTCCATTAGTCCCCATTAAACAAATGGTGCAATTGACTCCCATGTCCCTAAGCGAAAAATCAATGATGAAGATCATTTTGGTGCAAGTACAATATATTCTATGAAAACTCTCAAGGCCCCAAACGGCGTACACTGGCAACTCTTTACCGCAATGTGGGCCTCAGCACGTCCAATTTTGGAGAACCACCCACAGATTGCAGTCACTTTCTAATGAAATTGGCCATAAAATGACGAAAATGCCACAGGCTGCAAGGTCCCCTTGATGGCAATTTTATGATGGGTGTGGAATAGTTTTAGGATTTTTTTTGCAACAGTTTTGGTTTTTTTTTTGGATTTCTTTCCTGGCACCATTTACCTTGTATTTGCAACAGTTTGGAACTAGAACCTGTCATTTTGCATGGTATTTGCTACATTTTGGCANNATGGTATTTGCTACATTATAGCATGTTTGCATTCCATTTTGAATGGCATTTGCTCCATTTTAGCATGTTTGCATTCCATTTTGAATGGTATTTGCTACACTTTGGCACTTCAACCTCTCATTCTACATGATATTTGCTACGTGAGGGTTTCTTGAGGGCTTCTTTAGGGTTTCATTCAGGGTGTCATTTAGGGTTTTATTTGGGGTTTAATGTAGGGTTTCATTCAAGGTTTCATGTAAGGTTTCATGTAGGGTTTCACTTAGGGTTTCTTCAGGGCTTCATTTAGTGTTTCATTTTGGGTTTCTTTAGGGTTTCCTTTAGGGTTCTTTAGGGTTTCATTTAGGGTTTCTTTAGGGTTTTCTTAAGGGTTTCTTAAGGGTTTCATTTAGGGTTTTCTTTAGGGTTTCATTTAGGGTTTCTTCAGGGTTCCATTTAAGGTTTCTTTAGGGTTTCATTTAGGGTTTCTTTAGGGTTNAGGGTTTCATTTAGGGTTTTCTTTAGGGTTTCATTTAGGGTTTCTTCAGGGTTCCATTTAAGGTTTCTTTAGGGTTTCATTTAGGGTTTCTTTAGGGTTTCCTTTAGGGTTTCATGTAAGATTTCTTTTGGGTTTTAACTAGGGTTTCTTCAGGTCTTCATTTAGTGTTTCATTGAGGGTTTTTTGCAAGGTTTCATTGCGGGTCTTCATTTAGGGTTTCTTAGGGTTTCTTAAGGGTTTCATTTAGGGTTTCTTTAGGGTTTCATTTAGGCTTTCTTTAAGGTTTTCTTTAGGGTTTCTTTAGGGTTTCTTTAGGGTTTCTTTAGGGTTTCATTTAGGGTTTCTTTAGGGTTTTCTTTAAGGTTTCATTTAGGGTTTCTTTAGGGTTTCATTTAGGGTTTCATTTAGGGTTTCATTTAGGGTTTCTTTAGGGTTTTCTTTAGGGTTTCATTTAGAATTTTCTTTAGGGTTTCATGTAGGGTTTCATGTAGGGTCTGATTTAGGATTTTATGTAAAATTTCATGTAGAGTTGTAGAGTTTCATGTAGGGTTTCATGTAGGTTTTCATGTAGGTTTTCATATAGGGTTTCATGCAGGGTTTCATTTAGGGTTTTATGCACGGTTTCATGCAAAGTTTCATGTAAGTTTCATGTAGGGTTTCATGCAGGGTTTCATGTAGGGTTTCTTAGGGTTTCATTTAGGGTTGTTCTAAGGTTTCATTTAGGATACAAACAGGAGAGAATAAAGCAAAAGAAAAAACAATGCACCAAGTTAGCACCAAGAGAAAGCAAAGAAGAAGCAGAGCAGCAAANGGTTTCATTTAGGATACAAACAGGAGAGAATAAAGCAAAAGAAAAAACAATGCACCAAGTTAGCACCAAGAGAAAGCAAAGAAGAAGCAGAGCAGCAAAAACGCATGACTGCAGAAAAAGAAGAAGTAGAAGTAGAAAGGTAAGCAGAGAAGCAGGAAAAGNNNNCAAGAAAAGCAGAGAAGCAGAAAAGCAGAGAAGCAGAAAAGTAGAGAAGCAGAAAAGCAGAGAGGCAGAAAAGCAAAAAAGCGGAGAAGCAGAAAAGCAAAAAAGCGGAGAAGCAGAAAAGCAGAGAAGCAGAGAAGCAGGAAAAGCAGAAAAGCAAAAAAGCAGGAAAGCAGAGAAACAGAGAANGAAACAGAGAAGCAGGAAAAGCAGGAAAGCAAAGAAGCAGAAAAGCAGAAAAGGCAGGAAAGCAGAGAAGCAGAGAAGCAGGAAAAGCAGGAAAAGCAGGAAAGGCAGAGAAGCAGGAAAAGCAGGAAAAGCAGAGAAGCAGGAATCCAAAAAAAAATCCGAAACCCGCGGCAAAAAAAAAATCCTAAAATAATTAGCCCTCCCCATCATAAGGTGAGGCCCCCATTGACAAAATCGCCAAATTGACGCACATAACTTGGTCGGTTTATGGGTGGTGGATAATAAAACTATTCTATCAACCGATTCACAGGCATGATTAAGCCCCCAATCCTACACTGCAGAGGAGAAAAACCTCCGTGGGCCGGGTGCATTCCTGTGCTGTCTATCCCTCAGAACAAAGCAGCCGCCATGATTTCGCATCACAGCATCTGTACGAGTGTCATCCCAGGAAGGCCTGTCATATCAACTGGACACGCAATATCTGTAGATTCAATGGCTCTGGAGAAGGCAACCGTAGCACGAGAATAGCAAGCTCTACAATAAATAGCCGCCCACAGCAACCTCTTGTTCCTGCTCCTTCCGCTTCTTGGAACCAGTCTTCATCAGCAGGGCGAATATCGTCGAGACCCTGATCTTCCCAGCTTTCCACAAAGCCATGTTACTGGGGTTTACAATCCAACTTGTAACTGGGGACCCCTACCTTGCATCGTGCAAAACGACCGACTGAGGGTGCTGATTTCAGAGCTTAAAGGTCCAAACAGTTTATGGCCGCCCTCATCGTATTCTGATTGTTCAGGTTTAACCCGTCCCAATAAAAATCAGCCATCTCAACATATTTGTAAGGATTTGTAAGGTACAGTAAATATACCATATTCCACAATCAGATACAATCAGTATTTTCTTCCTTTCCCCTAATATTAAACAACACCCCACAAACGATGATTGAATAGGGGATGTCCATGTGACTGGGACCATTTTGGGGCTATTTCATATTGGATGAGATTACATACCTCCCGGGCGAACCAGTCCGTCCCTATTTGGAACCAACCGCAAGAACTCGATGCTTCCACAGGTTTTGTTTGGCTTATCCCAGCATTTTTGTTGCTGATCATCAACTCTTGAAATTCATTGAACTTCGAAGTTTGCTGGTTGAGTCCCTTGGTCGCTTCCGTTGTTGCTTGAAACTTCCGGGCAGCCCGGACACGGCACCTGGGTTCCAAGTTTCGCGTCCAAAACAGCCTGCTGGCGATCCAGAAGGGAAGGGTGAAGAAAGAAATCCAGGGGAAACGTCCAGGGAATTCAGATCTACTTGGATTTGTCCCAGTGGTTAACCCCCAAGATTTTGCAACTTGACTAATGAACATTATGATGCAGATGATTTGGGGGTAACCGCACAAGGCGGTGGCGGAAGTTTCAAAAATAGGAAACCTATAGGGGTGGTTCGTTGCTGTGAATGATGGATGGCAGAGCGAACCCACTGATGGACCGACAAGTGGTTGGAGGCAGCGCAGTGAAGTTACAAGTTGTAGATGTAGTTGTGGTTGTAGTTGTAGTTGTGGTTGTAGTTGTAGTTGTGGTTGTAGTTGTAGTTGTGGTTGTAGTTGTAGCTGTTGTAGTTGTAGTTGTAGTTGTGGTGTAGTCACATCCAAGCCTCAAAAAGTGACCCGAGACCCACAGTTTTTAACACTTTTGACTTGGAAATGCGCTTCCCACCACAACAGCGTGCACTTTTTCGACATCCAATCGTCATCGAATCGTGAAAAAGTGCTCCGTACCCCTCAGCTTTTTTCACTTTTGACTTCCAAAGGTGCTTCGCGCCACAACGGCGTGCACTTTTTCGACATCTCAACTTCCAAAAGTGCTCCGAATGTGACAGTTTTTAACACTTTTTACTTCCAAATGTGCTTCGCGCCACAACGGCGTGCATTTTTTCGACATCTCAACTTCCAAAAGTGTTCCGAACGTGACAATTTTCAACACTTTTTACTTCCCAAATGTGCTTCGCGCCACAACGGCGTGCACTTTTTCGACATCTCGTCTTCCAAAGCTGCTGAGAATGATGTGTTTTGTCACTTTTTACTTCCAAATGTGCTTCGCGCCACAATGGCGTGCACTTTTCCCACATCTCAACTTCCAAAAGTGCTCCGAACATGTGGTGTTTTTTACTTTTTTGGACTTGCAAATGTGCTTCGTGCCACAACGGCGTGCAATGTTTCAAATCTCATCTGCCCAGATGGCTCTGCACCCGCCGCTTTAGCGAGCCCACTTTTCGACCCTCCGGAGCAACAAAACATTGGAAAAACACAGTGTTTCGCGACTTTCCAACTTTTTTTCGCGCACCTGCATCTTCTCTCTTCTGACTTTCTCCCTCTCTGATCTTCTCTCTTCCTGACTTTCTTCCTGGCTGAGCTTTTCCATCTGTCCATACTGTCGGAAGTTTGACTTCTAAACTTCCTTCGATTACTAGCATCCTTTTTGAAAACTGCAGTCCTCTTCTCAGACGCGCTTTGTTCGGAAGCGCGCTTTCGCTTCAGGTATTCACCTGCATGGACTGGATCCTCCACTTTGCCACACATCAACTTCGAGGTGCCCAGGTTCCAACACAGGCCGGGCTTTTCTGCAAGCACTGTTTCTGTGGCTGACTGGATCCAAACATCGGTGAGGCCTCCAACGAAACTGAGCAAAGATGGCGTCATTGCAGTTGGCATGGCCACTTTCAACAGAGCCACTTCGGGGGAACCATAGGTCAAGCACCCCAGGAGAGATGCGGCAAAGCGGCACTCAAAGAAGGGAACTGCATCCTCAACGGTCACCTTCTGCCCAGCATGTTTGCGCAGCAGGGCCCAGATCTTTCCATGTAGGCTGGGTTGCAAGATCTCTGCCACGTTCAAGGCTTTGTCGGAAATTGGAGCAATGCTCGGGATGGGCACATAGAATGTCCAACTGGGATGGCTCGCCTGACTTCCTGTCAAGCACCCGTCCTGGTAGTGCTCACTCAGCTTCACTTTCGTCATGCAAATGCTGAAAATCGGATCTTTCATTGGATTGAGGGAAAATGTTCACCGGAAACCTCTATATTTGATGGTAAAAACCCATGGGTTTCCTGTAAATTTTCCCATTAACCAATCCATTGAGTTTTGGCAACTTGAATGAGGAAAATTATGATTCAGCAGATTTGGGGGTAGCCTTCTGGGCTCGCAGCTGTTCAGCTGTTCAGCTGGATGTTGCCTCTTTGCTGTGGTCCCACAATGAATGTAACCAGTTTGAAAGCCGACACTTGGAGGGTTTCGTAACGACGTTTCCCTTCCCGCATTTCTTGTCACAAACCAACCAGTAATATGGGAGAACGATTCCAATCAAATTGAACATCTCGATTATTGATATACTGTACTATCAAAAAAATATCTATCATTATTTTCCTGAATATTTTCTTTCACCATATTTCCTCCATTGTTTGTTGCTCAAATCTCTCCTTGATGTGGCCTCTTCCACCACAGGTTTGGGAGGATTCCCAGGCGAAATCTCGATATCATAGGCCACCTGCAGCGTCTCCAATAGACTTACTGGGTTGGGTCCATGTGAAACACCCCAAACTGAGTGGATTTAAACCGTTGGTTCTTTTCATTTTAAGATATTTTAAATATTTCTATGTATTTCTCAAATATGTTAATGTTTTTCCGAAAAAACAATGAAGTGCCACGAAACTTTATAAGACCTGCTGGGGTTCTGAAGAGTTGCTCTAAAACTAGAAGAACAGGAGAAAAGTCTTCGGTTTGGTCTCCTGAAAATGTTCAAGGACAAAAAGGAAGAGGAGGGCCCCAGCTAAAAAAATTAGTTTACAACCCAATCACACTAATTCAACGTGGCCTAGTTATAAGTCAACCTGGTTAACAAAACCAAAATCAATTCAGTTCTCCGCTTGATTTGATGCTATACTAGTAAGGATTGAGACTGCAGTCCGTTACTCAAGAGAAATGGTGGCGGCTACAGGGGTTGGCACTATCGAAACTAAAACATCTGTGAACATCTGTGAAACGTGTCTACCTTTCACGAAATCGCCCCAGTAATTGGAAATGGCATCCAATTCCAATCTCAATCAAACAATCATAGACAAAAAACATGTGAAACAACAAGAAACAAAGAGTCATGGAGGTCATTAACCCCTGAATAAGGCCTTGTTTAGGGTGACCTGCAGGGGCAACCTTCCAGCGAAAGATCGCGAGCTAAGCCCCGGAAAAAAAGTGCCGAACAATTGAAGGTTCCTGATGTTTCTCCTACTTGGGGATGCAGTTGAGGTTACTTTTATGGATATCATATGATACCAGTAGTACCCGCACGAGGCGGGGCGGAAGTTGCCTTTTGGATATACTATAAGACCTTTTTCATCTATAGAACTTGCTTGCACCGTGCAAGA